>PVHT021183696.1:928716-975760 GCA_004024745.2 Catagonus wagneri
TAGACAGAATATTAACTAATCCTGAGAATGTATTTACAGAGCAGTTGGTACAGAAGAATAGTGGTAACATCTGAAATCATCACAATATTAGCATTTCAAAGATTGGATTTGCTAGTGATATTCTTTTATTCACTTAAATACTATTGCATATTAGCAGCATTCTTTTCAAGGCTGAATTTGTTCTCAGCAAATTATAATTTATTCTATATTTCATTTAACTAACATTTGATTTCCCCTTGGAAACACTCTTATGTAACCCAATTTTTTTTTTATTGAATGATGATATTTAATCTATTTTCTATAAAACCACAAAATACTTGTAATTTTATTATTGTCATTGTATTATTGCCAGAGCTTATAAGATCTATCTGAAATCTTATTGAAACCTTACATATTAAATCTACTAAAAATGGATATTTAACTCAGTATTAATTCACTTATTAATTTCAGAGGTAGGTCACATTTTAATTCTAGTAACACATATCTAAGACTGTTCAAGATAGATTTTATTTTGAAAGCTGTATAATTACGTTGATCCACATAGATGCACATGAATCTACAGTTTACTCAAAGGTCATTGGACTCTTAAGAATACAAAATAAGATACAACATCACCAGCACAGGAATATCTGAGCCTGGTTAGCCTCAGACAAATTGGAAATGTTATTCATTCACTGTGATGTTAATAGACTATGATGTCATTTTAGGGTAATGTAGATAGAGGCCAGACAAGGAGAAGAAGGAAAAAAAAAACAAAAAAGAGCTGATTCATGCTGAAGAAAGGAAATCCTAAACAATTTTAGAATGGCTCCAAAGCAGTGACCAGGAAATTACTTTCTGAGTAAGATGCTCCAGGGCAAAAGTCTCTTTAACAAATATTGTTTAAGGCAGTGAAATCTGTTTGCCATCATTTCTTTCCTCCTAGGTGATTAAATGCAGAAGAAAAGCAGTCATTTGATAGCCACAGAAGCTATTTACTGAAAGTATATTCAATCACCATAAACATTATTTTTACAGCAAGACTAGCAAAAGATACTATAGGGGATCCCATAAAACATTTTTAAAAAGAAAAAAATGATAGTACCATATATTTTTATGAGAGTTTCAGAATGATCTGTATGCAGCTGTTCCTTCCTAGTACTGCCTGACATTGCAAGCTCTGGTTTTGGAGCCAGATGGCATTAAATTCAGTTCCCAAGTGGGAGAGATTTCATAGGCTAAAGAATAGGTTCAGAGCTTGTTTTGTTTGGTGACTAAGGATGATTCCTTGTTACTCTCTGTTTCTCATCTATAAAATGAGGTAATGTATTGTAATATAAACTCAAAATAAGTATAAACCATTTCACTGCCTATACATTTTAAAGATAGAAATAAACAAAAAAGCCTGATATGTTCTCAAATTGAAATTTTCTTTCTTTTTCTGTCTTTTCCTTTTGAAAAATTGACATAACTAGTTCTGTAGGAAAAGATGATCACTTTCATTCTCTAGTAGAGAAGCTGCAAGGCTTAGTTTGAATGAGAAAGGACATACCCAAACTGTCAAGGTAATAGTGAATAGTGTGGAATGCTACATGAGGAAAGTTGCCAATGAATGTGATGGGACAAAACAGCTATGTGACTGAGGGATTTACTTATGCGAAGCTGGTATCCTTTATCTAGGCCAATTAGTGACTCCCCAGTCCCCTCATGCTGGGTTAAGACTTCTTTAATTGTCCTTTGGCTGTAGCATATCTGCTTTGTCCTCTTTCATCTTTACCTTCTCTTCCTGGAACCCTTTCATCTCTCTTATCATTTCCCAGTCCAAGGGAAGGAGTTGCCTCTTTAGATCTTTAGACTTGTCCTTAAGGATATAAACTGTTGAAACACAAAGATACAAAGAGACACAAGATTTTTGTTTTTCCAGGTCTGCCTTATCAACTTCTTAGATAAGTATAAAATTGCCCAAATCAGTTTTTCTCAAAATCGGCTGCACAAAAGAATCATCTGTGGGAACTTTTCAAAAATACCAGTGTGTGAGCCTCATCCCCAAGATGTACATTGCTGGCGTAAGGACTATTTTTCTTTAATTACTCAGTGAATTTTATTATAATTTTACAGTGGTCATCACAGTCCAATTTTATAGCATTTCCATCTCAAACCCCCAGCATATCACCTCACCCCCCAACCTTTCTCATTAGGAGACAGTAAGTTTTTCAAAATCTATGAGTCAGTATCTGTTCTGCAAAGTTCATTGTGTCCTTTTCTTAGATAGCATATGATGTTGGTGTCTCACTATCTGACTGACGTCATTTAGCATGATAATTTCTATGTCCATTCATGTTGCTGTAAATGCCATTATTTCTTTCCTTTTAATGGCTGAGTAATATTCCATTGTGTATATGTACCACATCTGCTGTATCCACTACTCTGTTGATGGACATTTAGGTTGTTTCCATGTCTTGGCTATTGTATATAGTGCTGCAATGAATATTGGAGTACATGTATCTTTTTGAGTCATGGTTTTCTCTGGATGGATGCCCAGGACTGGGATTGCCGGATCAAATAGTAATTCTATTTTTAGTTTTCTGAAGAATCTCTATACTGTTTTCCACAGTGGTTGCACCAATTTACATTCCCACCAACAGTGCCATAAGTACTATTTTTAAAACCATGCTCATATAGCCAAAGTTGAGAACATCTGGTTAGATATTTGATGGGGAAAGGTAAAGATGAGAAAGAAAATGAAGGACAAATGGTGAGGAACTACTAATTAATATTTCAAAATTATTCTGTTTGTAATTTTGAACTACAAACTGTGTTTATGTAGTTGTCTCAAAAGATCAAGCATACTTTCAAAATGATGTTTATCTCACTCAAAGTGTTCAGAAGACTCTGGAGGGAAGAACTCAGTGCAGGAGCCTGGGGAGGGGTCATGGTGCCAAGCCAGTTGTGGGGAAGACTGGAGAAGCCCTTTCTCTTCCTGCTCCTCCTTCCTCCTGGGGCTGGCTTTGCTGGGGATACAGCTGGATATCATCCCTGTTGCTTGTTTCTTTTTCACCTTGTGTGGCTTCTTTTTGTTGGCCTGCTTCCTGGCCTGTCTTTTGGAATGGGGGTCTCAATCCTTGCACACTGAGAGCCCAGGGGCCTCAAGCAATGCATGGGAAAATGAAGACTTTGAGGTGCCAACCTACGAAGGAACCATGGTGTTGGAATCACAGTGCCACCCCCAAGAGCTGGATCAACCATCCGCCTATAGCAGTATTGTAATCCCCCCAGGAAATGAGGAGGGACAGCCTAGCCATCCAGAGGAGCCCAGGGGAGCCAGATTGAACAGGCAAGTGGTCTCAAGTGACCTCAGGAAGCCATGGAAGACCCCCCCCCCCAGGTCAATCTGTGGCTTCGGGGATCACAGGTTGTATCCACTGTTCCTGGTCTGCAGAGCTTATGGATTGTCCCCACATTGGAACCTCTTACTCTGCCCCCCTGCCTATGGTGTCAGCCTCCATTACCCTGATGATGATGTTTTCTGTGGAAACAACTGGATACTCCCCTAAAGGGCTTTCCCAGGATCTACCATCTTTTTGCACCAGACTCACTCACTTATTAGACCATCACTTCCCAGTACCTGTTATGTGCCAGGAACTGTTTCCACCTGGACATCACAGATGAGGACTTTAACCCAGAGGTGAGTGGGTCCATCATGAGCCATTTCTAGTTTTAAGGTGGCACATCGCAGACATGTAGGTAGCACAATTTGAGTCTTCAGGAAATAGTCAGTAACCTACCCCGTATCTAATTATTTCCAGAGTGAGATTGAGGGTGAGATGAGGAGGTGATCCAGAGAATCTAGTGAAAAAAAGAAAAGAAACAACATCTGAGTGACAGCTATGTTTCTTCAGCTCTGGAGCATTTTCTCTGTTAGATCACAAAAATGAGGTAGTGTTGCCCTCATTTGAAAAATGAGGGTTCTAAGTGTCAGATAATTTGATAATTTGCACAGAGGTACACTGCTGGTAAATAGCACGAAAATGTCTTGAAATCTGCTCTTCTGAACCAATGAAGAAGAAACTAGATGATGACCCCTAGGCTGAGCAACTGTGATCTGTCCTCTCTCTCCCCCTGAACCCTCCACCTTCCTGTGCTTTCTCTGAATCTATCTTCTCCCTCTTCTCTCTTTAACTAAACACTTATTTGCCTCATTTAAAAAAAAAAAAGTCTTGAGAAGACCATGTTACAGACTTGGAAGGTATTTGAATGGTATTTTGAGTCCTAGCATTGTGGCTGCAAAGGATGTGATCTCTACGAATATAATTATATTGAAGGGGAACTGTAGCATTGGAATTGACATTTCTGGCATGTTAAAAAGAACAGTATTATAAACTTAGTAATTTCAGTACTTGAAGTTTACTAGACATTGTCCAAAAAACCCAAAGTAATATTTATGTGTAAAAATCTAAGATCAACAATGAAAAATCTGTACTTTTTTAAAAGAAAAAAATGATAGTTTTGCTTACCTTCCCTCATAGGCTCATTCCACTGTGACTTCTCATGGAAGCCCAGTTCCTAGAAATTTATCTGGAATACCCCAGACTTCATATATATCTGACATATATAGATTTGCCTGACTCAAGTGACATTTCTGAAGTTTCATTCATTGGCCCAATGTTTTTCTTCTATGCTGTCTTTGTTAGAGTTTTTCTTCTTTTTCCACTATTTCCCTGTTATTTGGATGACATTCAAATCTGTCACAGCCTTTTATCCCCGTAAATGGTTTTTCATTATCAAATTATTTCAAGGGAAATGCATTGATGATGCTTTATGGGGGCAGTCATCTCTGATTACTTTTCATATGGGAAGCTTAAAAAAGTATATATCAGATTTTAATAGCCTCCAT
Organism: Catagonus wagneri; assembly: GCA_004024745.2. Taxonomy (NCBI): domain Eukaryota; kingdom Metazoa; phylum Chordata; class Mammalia; order Artiodactyla; family Tayassuidae; genus Catagonus; species Catagonus wagneri. The sequence goes on from PVHT021183696.1 coordinate 933,590, forward strand.
TCCTTATTTTTGATCTAGTTGTCATTGAAGACTGTGAGAAACAGGTTACAATCCAGAACAAAAAAGTGATAACCAGGATGATATGTTATTCTTAATTATATCAAAAGAGCCCTGGGATACTCCTCGGTTATATTTCAAAATATTTAGACAGAATTGTATTATATTCTTTCAATATACTTAAAACTGCATGTTCAAGTATAAATAAATGTGATTAAATAATAAAATTCATGCACTTAAAAATAATTAAATTACCAGTTCTTTTAATAAATATAACAAATATGCTGTATAATTTTAATGGTATGTTTTTCTCTTGAGAATGTGCTGAGCTACTAGAAAATAACTGATAATGGACATAGTACTTTATTATCTTAATTTAATATACAGAGAATTAAATCTAAGAAAGAACAGTGAATGTGATCTCTAGGGTATTGAACTGAGAGAAGTTTTTCCCAAAATATTTAAATTATTTTTATATAGTATTTGACTTCCCTCTTTCTTTGCCCCCACAGCTTAGCGCCTGTTATATGGGGAAAAATATTTAGATTAGTGCCTAGGATTTTAGTTATACTCAAATGCATTTAATTAAAACAATTTAATATGGACTTTAAAATTATACTGAAGTGTGAGTATATGTGTAATTACATCCCTAGTGTCTAAATACCAAATACGTTTTAAATAATAATAATAAAGACAAAACTAACTCTTAGGAACTTAAGACCTTAATATTGCGGAGTTCTTTAAATGTAAGCTACATTTTTTTGAAGAGCAAGCCATTGTACAAAAACATACTTTTATAAATGAAAAGTTAAGATGGGTTTATTTTTATAAATAAATGGACGTTTCATGTTTTATTTGTCTTGCAAACACCGCAACATATTTCTAGCAGTATTATGGCCAGAGGCTGTTTTAAAGTTATGCTGTGCACATAGCCAATGTACAAGGCAAGGCTGGTATGCCTGCTATTTGCTCTTTGTATGAAGATTTTTTTCAGATGATTGAACTGTTTTTGATTTGATAAGCACTGAACTGCACAATGAGGCCGTAGCCTTCCCTGCCTACCCTGGAATTTTTTTATATATTTTTTAAACAGGGACTTAAGATAGTTAATTGTGAATTTTCCTATGAGTGTTTAGTTTTGTTTGTCATAGAAGTGTACCTTCTGAGGAGTAGGCAATCATCTGAAATGACTTCAACAACTTAGACCAGTTTTTCTGCTCTTTACTCAAATGGATATGTGTTTGCCTGGTTTGTTCATGAGCATTCTGTTTACCTTGGTTTTATTGGAATATTTCTCTGATCATGTGGTCAGGGTCATTGTTTTATGTTTCAATTCTGCTGCAAGTAGAAACTCATGTGATATCTGGAGGCATTTGGAGAGCTAAACTGAAAAATCCCAAAGACTTTTAGCCAGGGGAAGTATGTGATATTTTCCCTTCTTTAAATAAAAAATGATAATTATAAGATAGAGAACTTTTTTAGAGCCAAGGACTGTAGAAACTGATTTATATTAAAGTTGTAGAAGATTAACCAGAGTTGGTCCACTGAAGAGCCTTTCTCCAGCTGTAGATGCAGATGTGTGTTTCCTTTATCTTGCTGCGGCTGGACCACGTGAGTGGATGAGCATCTTCTCTGAAAAAAAATTAAAGAGAGCCCCAGATGGAGTCTGAAGCAAACCTCAGAAAGGCATCCTAAGGGAAACTGGAATAAGAAAAAACTTAAGAACAAGTTTGACATCTGTGTCAAAAGTAAGTGAATCATGTATAAGAACAAAGGTTACTGGTAGGTAATCAGGAATGGTTTCAACCTCGGTTATGGATTTAATTTGTGCAAGAAAAGGCATTTATACTGAAAACATATGTTTTTGAAGTAATTCCCAAAATCATTCTGGGAGGTGATCTAATATAATTCTTTATGTACAGATGAGGAAACATAAAACCATGGTGGTTAAATGGTTTTTCTTTCTTTTTTTTTAAAGTCTGGAGGAGTCATTGCTTAAGCTTCCTGTTCTTACAGATGGGCTTAGACCATTTGAAAAAACTACTTCTTCTATGATCCCAATTATTTTCCATGTAGAGTTAAATCATATTCCCCATTTTCTTTTGAAAAACCATATTAACAAATACAAAGCATTTGATAATTGAATATCCATTAATAAGTTTACTTACACTGATATCTCATTTTGCTAAGGGAACTATTTCACAAGAGTTTTTGTTCCCTCTTCTTTTACTTCCTTTTTTTTGAGATTTCTCCAAGAATGAACATTTTAGTAGTACACTTATTAACATGATACGTTCCTGAAAAAGACATGTACTATAACTATTGTTCTTGCAAAATACAGTGAAATGAAGTGTTCATAAGATTTTAATATTTGCTTTTCATTTTTATAGTCAAAATTTAATTTTTCTGAAAATGATGCTTGTTTTGGTTTCCTAGGGCTGCTTTAACAAAGTGCCAGGAATTGGGTGGCTTAACCAAAAGAAATTTATTATCACAGTTCTAGAGATTAGAAGCCTGAAATCAAGATGAAGGCAGAGTTAGGTATTTCTGAAGGCTGTGAAAATTGGTTCCATGCCTCTCTCCTAACTTCTAGTAGCCTCAGGAGTTCTTTGGCTGGAAACTGACCTTTCCCTGTGTCTTCCCATCATCTTTCCTTTATGAATGTCTGTCTCTGCCCAAAGTTCCCCTTTCAAAAGGACGCAGTCACAGTCCTGTTGGATTAGGCTCACCCTAGTGACCTCATCTTAACTTGAACATCTAAAAAAACCTTATGTCCAAATAAGGTCATTTTGCATGTGTTACCTCCTTGGTCATGCCTTTCGGATTCCCTTTGCAAGCAGTTCCTTTTCTCGTGGGTCATCAAATTCTGAAGTTCATTAAAGCTCAGAAATTGGCCTTTGTAAAACAGTCTCTCACCAGGAATTTTTAACACACCCACAGTTCCAGTTACTGTGGGGATACTCAGATTTATTTCTCCAGCCCAAGCTCTTCTCTGCTGTATCAGTATATCCAACTACTGACTTGACATGTCACTTGGACAGTTTGAAGATATCACAAATTTATGATGTCCATGACCAGATTCATGGTCTTTCTCTTAAAACCTGGCACTCTTTCATATTCCGTCTCACAGTAAAGGGCATCATCATTTATTCACTAGCTCAAGCTATCCCCTTCTGTATCTCATTCCTCCTATCTAATCTGTCATCAAGACCAATTGCCTTTATCATCTCAGTATCCTTGGAGTCTTGTTTTTCTCTTCATTGTTACCTTCACTCTGTTCTTTGCCAGTTATCCCTTAAGAGATCCCCCTACCGTATATATATCCCTCTACATTCATCTTGGTCTCCTTCCAATCTATTCTTCAGCTGAAGCCAGAGTGAATGATCACTTTAAAACTCACACTGAATCACGTCATCCTTCTTAAAACCTTCATCGTGCCTAAGGTGAAAAAAAATCAGTTTACTCCTATTCTTTTGATCACAACTTATATAAAGTTTTCTATGACTTCGCAGTCAGACTTGGATCCTTTGCTACATGCTCAGATATAACCTTATTCCCTTTCTTCAAAGCACTTTTGCAGATGGTATTTATGTATCCTTAGTGTAATTTTTTAATTAATATCTCTGTCTCTTCTCAGACAGTAAGCTCCATGAGAATAAGGACTCATGTTAGTTCACAAGTATCTCTAGCAAGGAGTACAAAACTGGCATTCAGATATTTGCAAATGAGCAGAAGAGAATGACCACATTGGAGAACCCAGAATGCATTTTTTTCTTACCCTAAAATGTTTTACTTAAGCTAATTCACACAGCAGGCAATGGGATGTTTCAAAATTATAATTCAAGTGACGTTAGCCCTTACTTTAAACCCTTCATTTCTTTTTAATTCAGTTAGAATAAATCCAAATTTCTAATCTTGACTACCTAATTTTACATGACTCACCCCCTGGCCAACTCGTGATATTTCCTGTACAACTCTTTCTCTCACTACAATCAAGCTACTCTGGATATTACTCCCTCATTCTCACCCAGGAGTCCAAGTGCCAACTCTTCCTCTTAATCTTTGCTTAGTTGGCTCCTTTTGTCATTTAGTTCTTGGTTTAGATAATAACCAGGTTTCCTGTCCATCAGATCATAGTCATTGTTCTGTAACTCCTATGCACATATATATTCCCTTTCTCTCTCTCTTTCTCTCTCTCTCTCTCTCTCACACACACACACACACGTGTGCACTACACACACGCTTCACCCCAGTAGAAAATTCCTTGCTTGTAGTCTTTCTTGTTTTTTGTTGTATCCCCAGGACTTAAAAGAGTTCCAGGTACATTGTGGTCACAAATAAATCGTTGTTGAATAAATGAAAACATTTTAAAATTTAGGGGTCAAGTAATTTCCAGCAGTGCCTTTGGTTTAAGAAATTAAAACTGCTTCAGATTACCAAATGTGAGAGTGATGATGATTTCTAACATGGCTCAAAATGATTTTTTGTAATTTAAAGTTGTGTCTCCAAATCAGAAGGGAATCAGTCTAGGGAATCAGCAGGTCTATTTTTTTTTTCTGTTTTCTTCATCACTGATTTACCTTGAGAACAAGTTGTCTATTCCTTTTAGCAAAGTAAATTGAGTGAAGATTTAAATTAATGTGACAGAATGTGCTGATATTTAATTTGAGGTTAGTGTAAACACAGAGGAGCCAAAGGATCCACTGACAGTTCTCTGATCTGGAAATACAACCTCTCTCTGTACCCTCTGGTATTTGGATTTGAAAGCAACAGACTCTATAAGCACAGACACTATAATATGGTCAAAAGTTGAACTTAATTATTTCAACCGCTTTAACTTTAAGGTGTGGATTAATACTTTTTTTTCCTATTCATTCTAATGTTCTTAACAAGAGCAAGGCAGCCTCTCTGTTGAGTCACACTGGCATCACAATGATGAACTAAAGATTGAAATCTGTAAACAGGGGTGGGGGAAACATCTTTAGAAAGAAATTAGAAAAGAAATGAGCATGTATTTGATACTTTCACAGATACTAGAGGAAGAAAATATTCCTGAAATGCCATTCAGCACCATCTCCTTTTACTTGCTTCCATGAGGTATAAATTCTCCAGTACTGTTGACAATTTTTCTGAGCTATGTTCTGGTCTTTCAGGGTTAGCCTTAGGCAAAATTTTGAAACATTTGGAATTATTCCAGTGGATGCTCTATTAGTGCTTCCCTTTATTTTGACATTGCCAATCCATTGTATCCAAAGATCCAATGTTGTAACTCCTCGTTTTTATCTTTCCTTGGCATAGTCTATGAATTCCTCTTCCTCCCCCCATCCCCATCAATGGCTCTGTTTAATCTCATTAACAAATTCAAACTAGTTAGGGAGAACTAAGTATTTAATATCTCATCTTTTTAGGAAATTTATTTCTTTATAAACCAAGGGCGGTCCCTTCATTCAAAAAATGTAACTTTAATGACCTGTTTAAGAATTTGTAGGTTATTTTTTGGTAATCAGGTATGAGCAGCACAGTTCAGTTTGAATTAACAGGGACATATTAGGGATGATAAGTCCAACAATCACACAGTCTTGTGGAAAGGAAGACTATGATTTGACAAATCCCTGTAATAAAAGCTCTAACAATTTCTGAAACAGGCAGGCTCCAAAAGGGCAAGGGACATATCAAGAGGACACAATCAAGTTTGTCATTTCAGACATGTGAAGTGTAATCACAGACCCGTTGGCAAGTTGGTAAGGAAAATAAAAGACCAAATCCCTTTTTGGAATACCAGTGAGCCAGAAAGAAAACAAATAAGGCCAGTACCATTGTAGGATGCAATCATGAAGGCCTCTTGTAAACAAGTCTCATGGGAGGTTGTCAGAGCACAGTTTCAAGTTTCTCAATTAGGTGCCTTTTCAGGAACCACAATCTACATGTTCTTGTTCTAACGCAGCTGGGATCTGGCATTGTGGAAAAGGAGGGCCCTATGGAGAATCTCATTCACTGTAGGTGAAGAAGTCCCTTGCTTAAAAGTCCCTTGCACTTCTGTAGGTGCAGAAGTCCCTTGCTTAAAACTCCAGATCCAAGATTTTTTAATGAGAGTTAAAATGCTCACTATTTTCTTTTATCCCTCATCTTTAATGTTCTGCTACAGCTCAAGTATAATTGGGCATGAAATGGTTATATAGCAAAATCTTCATCAATCAAATAAGCAGCTTGCATAAATTAAGATAATAATTTCTCAGTGTGGAACATTCTATTTGTCAATAGTAAGTGGCAGCAGTTGCCTTAACATGGTATTAGCAGTAGTAATACAGTTCTCTGCTGCTGTGGGTTGGACAGTAAGGTACTTTTTTGGTTTTTAGAGATAATCAGCAACTATATTTGTGTTAAATAAAGAATGACTTTCCAGTTAGCACTCAGTCTAGAAAATACTTTTTTTCACCTAATTCCATGGAACTCAGTAAGACAGGGACTTAGGGTAGGTAATATCAGAATCACTTTGCACTGAAGAAGAGCATAAAGGATAGAGGTGAGTGGTCTGATCTGAAACAGTATGGATTAGGGGTAAGTAGGCAGTGTTTAATGTATACTGGCTAAAACATAATTTATACGTTAAGTGCCAGTACACATACATATGACTATAGATTATCACTGTATATAGAGAGATATACAGATCCATTTAATAGATGTATTGCTATTTCTGTCTCTGTATGTTCCCTCTAATCTTTATAATGCCTTTCTATGATGATTATTTTTCTCATTTATAAGTAAGAAAATTGGGGTTTAAGTAACTTCAGTGAGTCTTAAACTATATGTAGCTCTATAGTATATTAAGATTCTCTGGCTCCAAAAGTTGAACCATGGACTACTTCCAGAAAGCAATTGGAAGATAATACAGGGTAGAACAATGCAAGAGAAAGTGAGGCTGTGTGCAGAGCTATGATGCATCAGCTTTTGTCTTAGATGTCCCTGGGTTTGATGGTAGCTCCATGGGGAACCACCTGGGATATTTTGGTTAAGATAATTAACTGTTGGAAGCTTTGTTTCCCCTCCTTTGTGGTGGGGCTAATGATACTTCTTAACAGAGGGTTGTGAGGATTTTGTGAGATAAGGTATGTAAATTGCTTAGTAGACTGGTCTGGTATGTAGAAAGCTGGGAAGTTGCCACTCTGTCTGAACAAGTTAAAGGCTGAACTAACTGGAAGATCAACAACTTTCTTCTTAGACCTCTGAGGGAAACGAGGTCACAGGACAAACTGCTGCCTTCAAAACTGGAGAGACTGACAGGCAAATAGAGAAAATCAGTACTTACTGGGGGAGAAACCCACAAGGAGTAACATCAATGGGAACTGGTACAGAAATGGGAAAACCTAAACTGTAACTGTTGAATTGCTGGAGCCTCAGTATGGACAACTCTGAGAGTTAAAGGATTTAGTCAAAAGGCTGTCCACCCCCACCTGCCCCACTGCCATCACAATTTTGTGATGAGCTCAGGAGCACTATCCTCATGCTTCTGGCAGGGCTCAGCGAAAAGGAACCATTTTGAAATATGCCTTCTGCTCTTCTTAAGATCTGCCCTCAGGAGAAACTAAAGCCTAACTTGCTGGGGTTTTATCAGCACCTAACTGACCTGGGCAAAGCAAAACTCCAGCCCACTTGAGTCATCCTGTCCCACCAAAGGGGAGATTGAAAAACAAACAAAACAAAACTAAGAAGCACTTGTGAAGTCCATGGTCCAGAGGCATAGACTCACCACAGAACTGGGACTTGATCATAGGACTGTAGAATGTTTCCCCCCACCTCCCCTGTACCTCACCAGCACAGTTCCTTTTATTTAGTGCATTATGTTCAGCTACAAAGAAAATATCACAAGACATACTAAAAGGCAGATAACACAGTTTTAAGACAAAGAGGAATTCCCATCATGCTCGGTGGAAACGAATCTGACCAGTATCCATGAGGACACAGGTTCGATCCCTGGCCTCGCTCAGTGGGTTAAGGATCCGGTGTTGCTCTGAGCTGTGGTGTAGGCTGGCAGCTGCAGCTCCAATTTGACCCCTAGCCTGGGAACCTCTATATGCTGCAGGTGCAGCCCTAAAAAGACAAAAAGAAAACAAACAAGAAAAGAGACAAACTATTGGAACCAGATGCTAATATGGCAATGATGTTGGCATTATCAGACTGGCAATTTAAAACAGCTATGATTAATATGATCAGGACTCTAATAGATGAAGTAGATAGTATGCAGATGGACAATGTAGGCAGAGAGATGAAAATCCTAAGAACCAAAATGAAATGCTAGAGATCAAAAACATTGTAACACAAATGAAGAATGCCTTTGATGGGCGTATGATTAGTAAGCTGGACACACCTGAGAGAAGTTTCTCTGTGCTTGAAACTATCTTGGTAGAAATCTCCCAAACTGAAAAATAAGCAGAAAACAGACTGAGAAAAGCAGAACTGAGTATCCAAGAACTGTGGGGCAACTACAAAAAGTATAATATGTGTGTAATGAGAATATTAGAAGGAGGAAGAAGAAAGGAAGGAAAAGAAGAAATACTTAAAATAATAATGACTGAGAACTTTGCTAAATTAATATCTGATACCAAACCACAGTTCCAAGAAGCTCAGAGAACACCAAGAAGGGGAAATGCCGCAAAAACCAACCCAAAAACAAAACAAATGTACTTAGGCGTATCATTCAAATTAAAGAAAATCAAAGATAAAAAAGTAGTATGCATTCAGTGATTGAAAGAAAATACCTCAACAATAGCAGGTAACTTTAATACACCTACTGATGTAACTGTTGCTTGGTAGATTGCGTGTAGAGGATGCCATAATGAGTATAGTTCCAAGAAACTGATTATTTTGTCATATTTATAATACTGCAAAGGAAAAAGGGCTTAGCGTTGTTAGGAGAGATACAGTAACTGATGGACTTTAGACATTTCTAGTCTCTCTTATGTTGCCCAGCACTTTTTATTTTCTTTCTTTAATATTTTTTCTATTATAGTTGATTTATAATGTTCTTTCAATTTCTACTATACAGCAAATATATATGTATACATTCCTTCTTCCGTACTTTTTATAAATTACTTCCCGAATGAGTCTTCTCCTTGGTTACTTTGCCAGATAATATAGACCCAAAGCAAACGCTAGTGTCAGTATATAGATTACTCTTCCCAAGGGTCTAAGGGAGACATCATTCAAAACTGAAATATAAAACATAGTATTTGTGTTTTAGTCACTTAAAATCAAATTATGTGCAAAATCTGAGAGACTTTTTCTATATAATGAGACGTTAGCAGACAGCACATACTAATTTGGATAACTGTCACCTCAACGTTTACTTCAACTTTTGGGTGGGTGATATTCCCTAATTTCTAATAGGCCATATCTAGGGCTCATTTAGTGAATTATTTCAGGTCTTGATAGGACAGAAGAGTTTAGTTTCTACTCTTCATACTTTCTGTCGTATGACTGTGCTTCCTCTTTCACCAGAACATTTACCACAAAGAACTTTAAAAAGGTTCTTGTTCTCTAAAGCGTGTAGTGACTGCATCTCCTTCTTGAGCTATGTATCAGGAGTGTCCACACTTCATCTACAGAAGGTAAATTGTGGAGACCTGTGGAGATTCCTCTTCCACAAGGAAGCGGGGTTGAAGTCTTGACCAAAGGAGATAGGGAGAATTCACAGAACAAAGTAAATTCTTCCATTTAGAATCCATGATGATTCCACAACTCATTTCCTTATTCTTTTACTTTGACCTTAGAATTTCAGTAAAGCTTTTGAATTTTTGTCTGTTTTTTCAGGGCCTCATATTTTGTCAATGAGTGTAAAATCTCTAGCTTTATTTTTCCAAGTCAATATTTTCAGTTATGGAAAATCCCTCCAAAAATTGTTTAACATCAAAAGCCTCTTTGTTTCTTATTTTTTCAACCTATAGATCCAGGAAAAATTTTTATTTTATCAAAGATATGAAAAAAGGAAAATACCCCAATATGACATAATAGGGGAAAATTTATGCTTAGATTATCATTGTGCTGGATTCAGTTGCCTAATTTGAAGCATATGCCCTGGCTCAGGGACTGATTTCTCTCACACCCTGCGTGGCATCAAAGAACAAGCTAATATTTAATAAATAATATTACCACTGGAGTGGAGTTATTAGGTGTCAAAGCCTATTTGCTTTCATTTGTGTCTACTTTTAAGGTCATCACTAGAAATTTGGCTTTTCAAATTCAGCGTTGTTATGTTCTGAGACCAGAAGAGGTCTAGGTTCTATATTCCTATCTTAAGAAGGGATGTTTAGGAAATGAATACAGAATTTGGAACTTGGATTCTTTTCATTTTAGTAGATATTTTATAAACAGATGATTGTTCTTGGATTTAGGAAAAAAGAGATGCCAGATGGTGAGAGCAAAAAAGCAATGTTCAAACTAAAATTACCACGATGATATAGAAATAAAGGAAGTACTCTCATAATGAAATTTTTGGATTATCTGTTTTATCTATTTCTGGTGTTGTCCAGAGTTAATATTCTTAAGATTATGTGTTTTAAGCTTCAGACTTTTAAGAGTTCATCAAAAACAAAAAATTAGTAAAAATACAGTCATAGATAAATAGATACCTTGAAAGGATGCTTTCTGAATTGGATTTTTGACTTTCTAATTTCTGCTGTTTCTTTGAAGTCAGTATTGTACATTCACTAAAAGTAGCTGATTGTTGGAGTTCCCTTCGTGGCTCAGTGGTTAACGAGTCCGACTAAGAACCATGAGGTTGCGGGTTCGATCCCTGGCCTTGCTCAGTGGGTTAAGGATCCGGTGTTGCCATGAGCTGCGGTGTTTGCAGACACGGCTCGGATTCCGCGTGGCTGTGGTGAAGGCCAACAGCTGCAGCTCCTGTTAGACCCCCTAGTCTGGGAACCTCCATATGCCGTAGGTGCGGCTCTAGATAAAAAAAGGGAAAAGACAAAAAATAAATAAAAGTAGCTGATTGTTCTTGTCTTAGGGCTTTACTCATCAGCGGTTGAGTAGGTAAATGGTGTAAGTTCCTCTGAGTGGCATAGGGAGGTTAGGACAGTAGTTAAGAATTCATTCCAAAAATATTTATAAGCATATTTTATGATCAAAGTGCTCTCTTTAGTGATTTACTTTGAAAAATGAAGGCAGGGAACTCTGAGCACAGGGTTGAATTGGTGGTGAGAGAACAAATTTATTGAACTGTCTTAGAGATTTTTAAAAAGTAAAACTCAGCATCAGAAAGGACCATGCATCAATTCAATATGTATACTTTCATATATTTCATCAAAATTCTGGATTCTCCATTAAAAACATGATCTTTGAAAATGATCGTTGATCCATCCTATGAATATCTATGTCATGTCACCACATACGTATGCCACAGGTTAAAGATGGACTCAAAATATCTTTATGGGAGTTCCTGTCTTGGCTCAGCAGTAACAAACCTGACTGGTATCCATAAGGACTCAGGTTCAATCCCTGGCCTCAGTGAGTCAGGGATCCAGCATTGCCATGAGCTGTGGCGTAGGTTGCAGACGTGGCTTAGATCTGGCATTGCTTGTGGCTATGGCATAGGCCGGCAGCTGTAGCTCTGATTTGACATCGAGCCTGGGAACTTCCATATGCAGTGGGTGTGGCCCTAAAAAGCAAACCTCCCCCCAAAAAACAGAACAAAACAAATGGATGTATTGGCCTATACTTTCTCTTAGAGCATGAAATAAAAGAAAAAAGAAATGGCACTCTCTGTGAATGTTCTTTAAATTTAGAAGAACATTGTGTGTGATTATTCTGTTTCTGGTTTTTAAGAATATTATAAATATTAGCATATACTTGTAATCAGTCTGATGGTAGATTACCTGTAATGATTTCTATAACAATTCTCTTTACCTTTCTGTGCGTGCCCCCTTGCAATGTGACTTGACTACATTCTTCCAATTGAAAGATGAATCTCTTTCTCCACCTCTGGAATCTGGGCTCAGTTAAGACTTGCTTTGAGCAGTTGAATATGGCATCAGTGACATTATATAATGTCTGAGCCTGGTTCCAAGTAGACCTTGCAGTTTGTACTCCTACTCTCTTGGAATGTTTCTATCATCCAAGTATTTAATTTATTGAATATCCCTCATGTGGTCCCTTGAGCGACAATCTTGCCTTGATTTTTACTTAAAATTACTATCATGCTACTGCATTAAGTAGCAGTGTATATTGAGGGCTTTCTGCATGTGGTGTGTGATTACACACCTCTCATTTTCTTGAGCTTTATACATGGAAATAACTGACAAGTTTTTGTCCTTATACATTGACATAGTAATTTATAGACGAAGGGTGCTGCTTAAGAACCCATAGAATAATTTATGTTTTACTCTGCACACACATGGTTGTTTTTACTGAAGGCAACATTAGAAAGTCATGAAGAGAAGCAAAAGAATTATCAGAGGGGAAAGTTTGAAGGATCAGTTTTGACACGTACCTGCAGAAAGGAAAGTGTGGTACACTAATACCATTCTGAGTGATAAACAGTATTGAGGAAAACAAAAACTTGTTTTAGGGAAGAATAAGCTTCAACTTTGAAGTCTCTGTTAGTAAGCTTTAAGCACTGTTGTGCATTGCATAAAAATTGTGTTCTTTGATGTTTGAACCGTTGTTTCTACAATAAGGTTTTGCTAAAATCCCAAACAAGTATTTTTAACTTTAAAAAAGTTTTTTTTTTTTTTTTGGCCTCATCAGGTTCATGTGGAAGTTCCTAGGTCAAGGATTGAATCCAAACTACAGCTGCACCGATGACATAGCTGCAACAACAACAGATTCTTTTTGTGTGTGTGTGTTTTTTTTTTTTTATTGTTGTTGTTTGATTGTTTGCTCGTTTCTTGGCTGCACCGAAAGCATGCAAAATTTCCTGGGCCAGGACTCAAACCTGAGCTCCAGCAGTGACATCATCATCCTTAACCACTAGGACACCAGGGAGCTCCTCTCTTTGTTTTATAACTTCTTCTCTCCTACCTCCCTTTCTTCCTTCCCTTCTACCATTTCGATTTATTTGCTCTTTGTTCTGAGAGTTATTTGAAGAGTGATAGGATATTGCAATTAATCTTACTAGTAATAAATAAATGTCTCTTTAGAAAGCAACTTACATAGCATGTTAATTTAGAACAGGACAGAAGACCAGAAATAATAATTATCACATGATATCAAAATATAGCACACATTCAAAGTAATTATTCATAGGTTATAGGCCTGAATTAAATTCTTGATTATTTATAATTCAAGAAATATCAATGGAGCAACACTAATTCACCCAATCTACTTCCAAACCAGCTTATACCCTTCTTTTCTTTTTTCTTGATTCAGACAGAAATTGTGAACACTTAAGTCAGAGAATTTATTCCAAAGTGGGAAATAAGTATTGCTCTTAATTGTATCAGACATTAGTATCTTATACTGCAAATAATTGCTGTTTTTCTAAATGTCTCTTACTGGGGCACTCCAATTTGATACTTTGGCTCCTCTCTAGAAGCAGTGTATTGCTAGACCTCGTTGCTAAGCAACATCATACAGTCAGAAGAGCTGAATTCAGAAATTTTAGTGGTGGATTAAAAAAAATCAATATGTAATTTAATATTAAATGACACATAAGTATACATCATTTTTTAAATTATACAAATCAGAACTTTTTTCATACAATCTAGAAAGTTTCCTAATCAAAATATATTTTCTTTCACATTACAAAAGACTTTAAAGTACATAGCATATGTCATCTTCTAAAAATTTAATAAGCAGTTGCATTACAAACCAATCTAATGTTTCATAGTTGTGCAACTATTAGCTGTATCCTGTTGGCATTTTCATGGAGAGGGACACTCTTGTCAAACATTTATGAAATGAAGGTGTGTGGAGACAATTTTCTATGGGTCTCGTGTTTCTGCCTGTCTTACAAGCAGAGGCACTGAAAGCCTTTTATTCAGGTTCTCATTTCAAGGAGGCTTGTATAACAAATAATGCTGGAAGGTAGAGAAGTGTCTCCCTCCAGAGTGGGAAAAAAAAAAAGCATGTTTGCTTACACCTTTGAAAGATAGAATTAGTTGCTCCTTCTGGAGTGAAGAGCAAGCATGTTTACCGCCAATTATAAAAGGTTCACGTTTTCTCTAAGCTCAGTGTTCCTCTTAAGGAATGCAATTCACTGTGTATGCAAGTATCACCTGGCTCTCTGCATCACCCTGTGGGAACTGGGGCTTGGGGATCCTGTGAAAGAATAAGCTAATCCTCTGGCTGTTGTTACTGCTGCAAAAACAACAATAAATAAGTTGTTATAACAATAGTAAGTTGTTATTGAGTGGTAAAGTCCATTGTCTCTGACTTAGAAATCTTGTGACAAATCCTTCTCACAGGCCCTAAGAAACTGTGGCAGGCTAATTTGTTAATCTAAAAGTAGGGTAAATTCTCAGGCCTTTCATGGTTCTTGACAGAAAGCATGCTTTCATTGACAGTTAATGTTACAACAAGTGTATACAATGAAATGAAACTTTAGGAGACTTCAACTGTTAAAAAGTAAGAAAGAAACAAAATACAAAAACATGTCAATTCTAAGTAGCAGCGTGGAATGTGGGTTCTAGGCAATGTAAGAATATACAATTTGTGCCTTAGTTTTTTGGGGATTTTTTAAATAATTTTTATTTTTTCCATTATAGCTGGTTTACACTGTTCTTTCAATTTTCTATGTACAGCAAGGTAACCCAGTCACACATACATATATACATTCCTTTTTCTCACATTATCATGCTCCATCATAAGTGACTAGACATAGTTCCCAGTGCTAAAGAGCAGGATCTCATTGCTTATTGATTCCAAATGTAATAATTTGCATCTATTAACCCCAAATTCCCAGTTCATCCCACTCCCTCCCCCTCCCCCTTGGCAACCACAAGTCTGTTCTCCATGTCCATGATTTTCTTTTATGTGGAAAGTTTCATCTGTGTCAAATATTAGATTCCAGATATAAGTGATATCATATAGTATTTGTTTTACTCTTTCTGACTTACTTCACTTAGTATGAAAGTCTCTAGTTCCATCCATGTTGCTGCAAATTGCATTACTTTTTTATTTTTTATGGTTGAGTAGTATTCATTGTGTCTATATACCACATCTTCTTAATTCAGTCATCTGTTAATGGACATTTAGGTTCTTTCCATGTCTTGCCTATTGTGAATAGTGCTGCAATGAACATGTGGATTTATGTGTGTTTTTCAAGGAAAGTTTCTTCCAGGTATATGCCCAGGAGTGGAATTGCTGGGACATATGGTAGTTCTATATATAGTTTTCTGAGGTACCCCCGTTCTGTTTTCCAATTTACATTCCCACCAATGGTGCAGGAGGGTTCCCTTTTCTCTACACACTCTCCAGCATTTGTTATTTGTGGACTTATTAATGATGGCTATTCCGACTGGTGTGAGGTGGTATCTCATGGTAGTTTTGATTTGCATTTCTCTAATAATCAGTGATGTTGAGCATTTTTTTCATGTGCTTGTTGGCTTCTGTATATCTTCTTTGGAGAAATGTCTATTCAGGTCTTTTGCCCATTTTTCCATTGGGTTATTGGCTTTTTTGCTTTTGAGTTGTATAAGTTGTTTGTGTATTTTAGAGATTAAGCCCTTGTCAGTTGCATAACTGGAAAGTATTTTCTCCCATTCTGTAAGCTGTCTTTTTGTTTTCTTTTTTTTATGGCTTCCTTTGCTGTGCAAAACCTGTTAATTTGATTAGGTCCCTGTTGTTTATTTTTGCTTTTATTTCTGTTGCTTTGGGAGTCTGACTTGAGAAAAAAATTTGTAAGGTCGATATCAGAGAATGTTTTGCCTATGTTCTCTTCTAGGAGTTTGATGGTGTCTTACCTTATGTTTAAGTCTTTAAGCCATTTTGCATTTTTTTTGTGTGTATGGTGTGAGTGTGTATTCCAGTTTCATTGATTTACATTTCATGTAAAATGTGGCTGTACAGTGTTCCCAGTACCACTTGCTGAAAAGACTGTCTCATGCCAATGGACAAGACAGGACAGCAGGAGTTGCAATACTCAGATCAGACAAAATAGTCTTTAAAATAAAGGCTATAAAGAAAGACAGAGAAGAACACTATTTAATGGTAAAAGGATCCATTCAAGAAGAGCATATTACAATCGTCAATATATATGTCCCTAATATAGAAGCACCCAGGTATCTACAACAAATACTAAAGACATAAAATGAGAAATTGATGGGAATACAATAATGGACTCACATCCATGGACAGATCCTCTAGACAGAAAATCTATAAGGCAACAGAGGTCCTAAATGACACAATAGAAAAGTTAGGCTTAATCAACCTTTTTGGGACATTACATCCCAAAAAAATCAGAATATACATTTTTCTCAAGTTCACGTGGAACATTTTCAAGGATTGATCACATACTAGAACACAAAGCTAACCTCAACAAATTTAAGAGTAGAGAATTTATTTCAAGTATCTTCTATGACCACAATGTCATGAAAATGGAAATCAACCACAGGTAAAGAGATGAGAAAAAACTAACTACATGGAGACTAAACAACATACTACTAAAAAATCAATGGGTGAATGAGGAAATCAAGAAGGAAATTAAAAATTACCTCAATGGAGTTCCCGTCGTGGCTCAGTGGTTAATGAATCTGACTAGGAACCGTGAGGTTGTGGGTTGGACCCCTGGCCTCGCTCAGTGGGTTAAGGATCCGGCATTGCCATGAGCTGTGGTGTAGGTCACAGACGCGGCTCGGATCCCACGTTGCTGTGGCTGTGGCGAAGGCTGGCAGCTACAGCTACTGTTAGACCCCTAGCCTGGGAACCTCCATATGCCGCAGGTGTGGCCCTAGATAAGGCAAAAAGACAAAAATAAATAAATAAAAAATAAAAATTACCTCAAGATAAATGATAATGAAGACACAACTACTCAAAATCTATGGGATGCTGCAAAAACAGTGCTCAGAGGGAAACTCATAGTAGTACAGGCCTTCCTCAAAAAAGAAAAAAATCTCAAATCAACAACCTAACCCACCACCTAAATAAATTAGAGAAAGAAGAACAAACAAAACCTAAAGTCAGCAGAAGGAAGGAAATCATAACGATCAGAGAGGTAATCAGTAAAATAGAGATTCAAAAAACAATGTGCCTTAGTTTTAATTGTATGAAATAATTTGTTCTCTTTTAAGTAAGTTTGACTTTTAACTAAGAGAAGTTCTTTTGGGTAGGCATACCTCAGAATCTTTAATATTTTTCCATTTAGGCATTTTTCTGCGTTGTCCAAATATCTCTGATCATGCCTCACTTAAGCAAAATCAAACTGCAAACATCTGATCTTAATGTTAGTATATGCTGATATTGTGATTTATAATGAATATATATTTGGTTTTCATTAATTTCTGACTCAGAGCTCCTAAAACCTTTGGAATTTCCTAGGCTTGAGAGAAACAAAAGTGTCTTTTTTAATGTTAATGTGGTGACTTTTGGCTCGCTCACCTAAAAAAAACCAAACCAAACAAAAGCAACAAACACCACACAGACACAGACACACACACACACACACACACACACACACACACACACAAAAGCACCCTACATCAGAGACATTGCTAGAGGAACCAAGCCCGTGATTGGAGTGTTGGATCTTTCAATACCCTCCTCCAGAGGGGAAAGGGGCTAGAGATTGAGTTCAATCCCCAATGGCCAGTGCTTTAATCAATCCCACCTATACAATGAAGCCTCTATAAAACCCCAACAGGACAGGGTTTGCAGAGCTTCTGAGTAGGTGAGACACGGAGATTAGGATGAGTGGCTTCTAGAGTACATGAAACCTATACATCCTTTCCCCATACCTTGCTGTATGTATCTCTTCATATAACTTTAATATCCTTTGTAATAAGTTAGTAGCCTAGTTAGTAAATAACTTTCCTGAGTTATGTGGATTGGTTTAACAAACTAACAAAACTTAAGGAGAGGGTCCTGGGAACATTAGATTTATAGCCAGTCAGAAGCACAGGTAACTGCTTGGACTTAAGACTGGCACATGAAGGAGAAAAGGTGGACTTGTGAGACTGAGCCCTTAACCCGTGGAATCTGATGCTGTCTCCAGGTAAATAGTATCAGAATTAAGTTGATTTGTAGGAGAATTATTTCATGGCAGGAGGAAACCCCATTCCCTCACTGCCCCCATGGTGAAATTGATTGAAAAACCCTTTTAATACTACTGGTTATCATTTTTTAATATGCATCAAAATTACCTGCAGGGTATTAAAACACAGATTGCTGAAGTCTTTTGCTTAAGTTTGGATTCCAGTAGGTCAGAGGCAGGCCTAATAGTTTGCTTTTTTTTTTTGTCTTTTTGCCTTTTATCTAGAGCCACTCCCGTGGCACATGGAGGTTCCCAGGCTAGGGGTCTCACAGGAGCTGTAGCTGCCAGCCTTCGCCACAGCCACAGCAACGTGGGATCCGAGCCGTGTCTGCAACCTACACCACAGCTCACAGCAACACCAGATCCTTAACCCACTGAGCAAGGCCAGGGATTGAACCTGCAACCTCATGGTTCTTAGTTGGATTCGTTAACCACTGAGCCATGACGGGAACTCCTAATAGTTTGCATTTTAACTAGTTCCAAGATAAGTCTTGTTCTGTGGAATAACTTTGAGAATCATTGATATGGAAATCCATACAATGTATTTAAAGAGCTCATTGTTTAGAATTATACTTACCTAGTTAGAATCCTAACTCCACCATTTACTAGATGTATAACCTTGGAAAACACATATTTTCTCTGAGACTCAGTATCCTTATATGTAAGATGGGACTGCTACTAATAATACCTCTCTCAAAGAGATGTTTTAACTATAAAATAATCTATTTGAAGTATTTTGTATACTGGAGGCATAACCCTCCCAGACATCAGACAATACTACAAAGCTGCAGTAATCAAAATGGCCTGGTATTGGCATAAAAACAGACCTATGGAAAAACAAAACAGTATAGAGAGCCCAGAAATAAACCCACATGCCTGTGGTCAATTAATCTTCCACAAAGGAGGTGAGAATGTACTTTGGAAAAAATACAGTCTTATGGCAAATGGTGTTGAGAAAGCTGGACAGCATGTAAATCAGTGAAATTAGAACACTCTCTCACACCATACACAAAACTAAACTCAAAATGGCTTAAAGACTTAAAGACATAATAGCATAAAATTCTGAGAAGAGAATATAGGCAAAACGTTCTCTGACATAAATTGTACCAGTTTTCTTAGATCAGTTTCCCAAGGCAATAGAAATGAAAGCAAAAATAAATAAATGGGTCCTAATCAGACTTATAAACTTTTGCCAGCAAAGGAAACTATAAACAAAATGAAGACAACCTTCAAATTGGAAGAAAATTCTAGCAAACAATGCAACCAACAATGGCTCAATTTCTAAAATATGCCGTAACAAAACAAACACCCCAATCAAAAACTGGACAGAAGACCTGCCTGAATAGACATTTCTCCAAAGACATACAGATCGCCAATAGACACACGAAAAAATGCTCAGCATCACTATTTATTAGAGAAATTCAAATCAAAACTCTAATAAGATATCACCTCACACCAGTCAGAATGGTCTTCATCAAAAAAATCTACATATAATAAATACCGGAGAGGGTGTGGAGAAAAGGGAACCATTTTACACTGTTAGTGGGAATGTAAATTGGCACAGCCACTGTAGAGAACAGTAAGGAGTTTCCTTAAAAAAACTGCAAATGTAATTACCGTATGTTCAGCAATCCCACTCCTGGGCATCTATCCAGAGAAAACAATAATTCAAAAAAATATGTGCACCCTAGTGTTCATAGCAGCACTGTTTACAATGCCAGGACTGAAAGCAACCTAAATATCCATTGACAGATGCATGGATGAAGATAAACGGATATATATATATATATATATACATATATATATGTATATATATATATGTATATATATATATGGAATATTATATATATATAAAATGGAATATTACTCGACCATAAACACAAATGAAATAAGGCCATTTTCAGCAACATGGGTGGACAAAGTGTAGAAAGTCAGACAAAGGCAAATAGCACAGATATCACTTATATATGGAATCTAAAATATGATGAAAATGAACTTCTAAAACAAAAACAGACTCACAGACATAGAAATCAAACTTAGAGTTACCAAAGGGGAAAGCAGATGGGGGAGGAATAAATTAGGAATTAACAGATACAAATTTCTGTATATGAAATAGATATACAACAGTCCTACTGCATAGTACAGCGAACTATATTCAATACCTTGTAATAAACTGTAGTGAAAAAGAATATGAAAAAGAATATGTATATGCCAACATAAGGGAGTCACTTTGCTGTACATCAGAAAGTAATGCAACAGTATAAATTAAACTATACTTCAATAAAAGAAATTAAGTTCTTTAGACAGTGTATGGCACTTGGTCAACAAATGATAATATAATCATTATGTTAATAAAATCGAAAGTACCTGTTTTTCTACAATAAAGATTTACAAAAGAACTCTTTTTTTTTTTTAATTTAGGGCCGCACCCACAGCATATGGAGTTCCCAGGCTAGGGGTCGAATTGGAGCTACAGCTGCCAGTCTATGCCACAGCCACAGCAATGCCAGATCCAGGCCGCGTCTGGGACCTACACTACAGCTCAAGGCAATGCTGGATCGTTAACCCACTGAGCAAGGCCAGGGATGGAACCCGCAACCTCATGCCTCCTAGTCGGATTCGTTAACCACTGCACCACAACAGGAACTCCCAAAAGAACTCTTTTAAATGTTAAATTCTGTTCCAGTTGGTTCATTGCAAATATAATTAAAATAGTAATGTCATATCTATTGTATAAAAAAGATACAAATCTATTTTAAATATCATAGAACTGGTTAAAAGTATTTTCAGTAAATCAGCCTGTGATCCCTGAAGCGTGACATTTACTTGGGCAAGTTCTCCCAAGCTTCATTAAAATATCTCTTACATGTATACACAACCTTTTTCAGTTACTGAGGCCTGCATGTATTCCTGTGAATGGTATCATGTGCATACCCTTCTTGTTGTGGTTGTTTTCATTCAAAACTGGACATTACCTCATGATATCTATCGCAGCAGATTGCTTTGATTTTTCAAAAATTGCCAAAAACTCTGAGAGTGTTTATAAGGAGTTATGACGAAATTGTCAACTTCCAATTTGATGATGTTTTATGAGGCTTTTTTTTTTTTTTTGCTTACTAAATGTTGGGAAATAGTCTTTTTTTAAGTATCAGGAAAAGGTAATCTATGAGAAATACTATGTATCTTTTGATAAGAGGCTCATTTTCAAAATATCTTTTTGAGTATTTGTATGTATAAGTGTGTATATGGATGCACATGCATAATTCTGCAATCACAGTTAATAATAAAGCACAGAGGTTTTTTTTTTTTTTTAAGTCTCCTTAATCCTTGTAAATCAAAGCATGGGCCAAAGATAGAAAGCATTAGCATCACTGGTGAAATTGTTAGAAATTCAAAATCTTAGACCCCACTCCAAACACACTGAATTAAAATCTGAATTTTAACAAGATCCCCAGATGATTCTTAGGCACTTTAAAATTTGAAAACCACTTTAATAATGTCTCTGATGGTATGAATTGATTTTATTCAACTTATAGATATTTCTTCTTTCTATTAAAAAGCAGTGCGTGGTTGTGGTACTGTGATAGGAAGAAATAAAGAGAACATGTTTTTTTTTTTTTCAAGGAATTAATATTACCTATCAATATTAAAATTATATAACATTGGGTGAATGTCACCAGTTATCTTCAGGCTCACACAAAAGTAGACATAAAATAGTTAAAAAGCAAATTCTTAATCTCTTAAACTGCACGGTAGGTTAAGGAGAGGGATAAATGTCAGTCACTGTAACTCTTGATGCCTATTTTCCTACCCAGTGGGAGAACTTGTTACTCTTTCCAACAAAAAAGTGATGAGTTTAAACATACACACTGCCACATTGCTCCAGCCTAGTGAGAACAGATCTGTGAAAAGAGGCAGGGGCCAGAAAACAGCATGCACTCAATTGCAAGAATAGAACAAGGTTTCAGTCTGTGCCTACAGAGAGGTCATCCTCAAGATCCTTGGTAACAGGTGGCAGATGTTAATCAGGGAGCCTTCCAAGACAACAAACTTTATGCTACTGATAAGAAATTGGAACAAGAATTTTCTGTGATTGGTAATGGGAGTCTTGATAGAAGCTTTGTATTATTCCAGGAAGAATTACATGGGGCTATTTCCAAGAGAAACAGCAGAAAGAAAGAAAGTCAGGCTGGGTTAGACATGGGGAGTTCAAATCTTCTGGTGGGTTTTCACTAAGTCTCAGCTAGAAGGAATTGAAAATTAATGATAATAGTGAGAAAAGCTTTATGACTTAGAGTTTGGTTATAAGTATTAAAACTGAATCCATAATGAGCTTTCACTTGTCTTCATAAAGTCCATAGATAAATTTTCTCTCCAGTATCGCCAGCAACAGCCACGAAAGTCTGTGAATCACATTGACAATTGTAGTACCCAGAATGGTTGCTATCAGAAACGAAACACCCTGTTTACAAAACTCATTTATGGAAATGGAAGGAGGGTTTTGCAATGAATTTAGAAACAGTTCTGGTACAAAGTGCTTCCTTCTAAATTCTTGCTCAGTTAATTTATAAATTTCAAAAACTTTCCTTACTTTCTGAGTTAGCAGGAAGTCAGCCAGCTTATTCTATTTTTCACCTTTTCTTCCCTTTCTTCTCACAATTTCTTGATAGTGATGACGTTTCTATATTTTTTTTGAAAGAAACATCGTCAGTGTATATCCTATTCTGTCACCCTTATTCATCTTTTAGTGGAAGTTCTACAGTTAAGTATAATCAGTGCTCATTCTTGGACCTTATGCTGAAGTCCCTCTGATTTCCATCCAGAAATGTCTTTTATCTGTATGTTTATAAAGGATTGCCTTGTTATATCTTTGTACATTTCAAACAGATTGATAGCACTTTAGAATTATTTATTCTTGTAACTTTAATATTATTCTTTACTCTTTTAAATTTTGGGGGAACCATACCTGCAGCATGAGGAAGTTCCCAGGCCAGGGATCAAACCCATGCCACAGTTGTGACCCAAGCCACAGCAGTGACAATGCCGGATCCTTAATCAATAGGCCACCTCATCTGTGAAATTCTTCTATGTTAATTTTTTTCACTTGCTTCCACACTAACCTCTCTAAGTGTTGTAGTTTTTTCTGCTTAATTTCCCAAGTATATTTTCTCTATGTGTTCACATAACACACATAGTATTTACATATCCTATTTTATTTTACTTTATTTTAATTATATGGATTAGTGTTTATAAAAATATTTTAAATAGGAGTGGAGATATTGTAGAATCCCATTTCTTTAAATCTGAACAGAAATTTCAGAGAAATTATATTTTATCTTGGGTAGTTTTATCTTATTACAGTTTAATGGAAACGTCCGATGAATTTATTTGATAAATTTAGGGCATATATTGGAAAAATGAAGTATTTGGGTTTTGACTTATGTATATGGTGGATTGTTAATAGATCAATAATAAAGGACTTGAATTCTTGGAATAAACCCACTTTTGCCATGACATTTCAGAATATTGTGTTCTTTAGGGAGTTCAGTTCATCCTTTCTCCTAGATACAATGTGTTCAAATATGCCACCATTTCTAATCAACTCTGTCTGCTCCCTGAAGCCCAGCACTTGCACTGAAATAGAACCTGGAAGTTGGTTGCTAATGCTGAAACATTTGGATCTGCTGGGGTGAAAGTCAGGTCATCTTTATGGAGGGAGATTCTCTATTTTAAGTTTATGCATGGGCTTCTTTTCTGCCATCATGGCTCTGTTCATTTTTAGTTAACTAAGTAAGCACTGGTATGGCTAGCAGAAAGAGTTGGCTTATTCACTTTGCTGATTTGATTAAGAGTTTCCCTCATTACTGTCAGTGATCACTCATCTGGGACACAGGAGCCACCTTACTCATGAGTGGTGGATAATGATATTTTACAAGGGGTAGGATTTGAAAGGAGAAAGACTGAAAGGCAGGTGAGAAGGAGGTTTGGAGAAGATATCTATGGCTAAACCTTTTAGAATAGCCAAGGATATAAAAATATTTTTTAAAAAAATCTTTATCTAGGAGTTTCCATTGTGGTTAAGTGGGTTAAGAACTTGACATGGTGTCCGTGAGGGTAAAGTCTTGATCCCTGGCTTTGCTCAGTGGGTTAAGGATCTGGTGTTGCCACAAGTTGAGGCATAGGTCGCCAGTGCAACTGGGCTTGTGTGGCTGTGGTGTGGGCCAGCAGTTGTAGCTCTGATTTAACCCCTAGCCCAGGAAATTCTACATGCTGCAAGTGTGGCCCTAAAAATGAAACAAAAACAAATCAAACCTTTTTCTTCCTAAGTTAATGGTTTTTAAAGCATAATTAATTTATATTCAAACTGCCCCCTTAGTGCATGGATGTGTGTATAGTTTATATATAGCATCATTATTTGTTCCAAATAGTTCTTTGTCTATATCCTGTATTTTTTTTTTTTTTTTTTTTTTTTTTTTTTTTTTTTTTAGCTTTTTCAGGGCTGCAGCCATGGCATATGGAAGTTCTCAGGCTATGGATCCAGTTGGAGTTGCAGCTGTCGCCTATGCCACAGCCACAGCAATGCCAGAGCTGAGCCGCATCTGCGACCTACACTGTAGCTCACAGCAATGCAGGATCCTTAACCCACTGAGCCAGGCTGGGCTTCGAACCTGCATCCTCAAGGGTACTAGTCAGATTCATTTTCTGATGAGCCACAATGGGAACTCCTTTTTTTGTTGCTGTTGTTTATATCCTGTAGGTTTTTTTTTTTTATTATTACTCAATGAATTTTATTACATTTATAGTCATGTAGTGATCATCACAGCCAAATTTTATAGCATTTCCATCCCAAAGTCTTATCTCACCCCCCATCCCCCAACCTGTCTCTTTGGAAACCATAAGTTTTTAAAGTCAGTGAGTCAGTATCTGTTCTGCAAAGAAGTTCATTCTGTCCTTTTTCTAGATTCCATATACTAGTGATAGCATTTGATGTTGGTGTCTCACTGTCTAACTGATTTCACTTAGATGGACCTAGAAATTATCATCCTATGTTGCTGCAAATGCCATTATTTCTTTCTTTCCTTTTAATGGCTGAGTAATATTCTATTGTGTATATGTACCACCATTTCTTTATCCACTCCTCTGTTGTTGGACATTTAGGTTGTTTTGAGCTATTGTGAATAGTGCTGCAATGAATATTGAAGTACATGTGTCTTTTTGAGTCATGGTTTTCTCTGAATAGATGCCGAGGAGTGGGATTGCTGGATCAAATGGTAATTCTATGTTTAGTTTTCTATACTGTTTTCCACAGAGGTTGCACCAATTTACATTCACACCAAGAGTGTAATAGGGTTGCCTTTTCTCTACACTGTCCCCAGAGTTTATTGTTTGTAGACTTTTTTTTTTTGTCTTTTTGCCTTTTTGCCTTTTCTAGGGCTGCACCTGTAGCATATGGAGGTTCCCAGGCTAGGGATCTAATCTGAGCTGTAACCTCCGGCCGACACCACAGGCACAGCAATGTGGGATCCAAGCCGTGTCTGCAGCCTACACCACAGCACACGGCAACGCCGGATCCTTAACCCACTGAGCAAGGCCAGGGATTGAACCCGCAACCTCATGGATCCTAGTTGGATTTGTTAACCACTGAGCCATGACGGGAACTCCTGTAGACTATTTGATGATGGCCATTCTGTCCAGTGTGGAGTTCCTCATAGTGGTTTAGATTTGTATTTCTCTAATAACAAGTGATGTTGAACATCTTTTCATGTGTTTTCTGGCCATCTGTATGTCTTTTTTAGAGAATTGTCTCTTTAGATCTCTGCCCATTTTTTTGCTGGGATTGTCTGTTTTTTTGGTATTAAGCTGCAGAAGGTGTTTATAAATTTTGGAGATTAATCCTTCGTCAGTCGCTTCATTTGGAAATATTTTCTCCCATTCTGTGGGTTGTCGTTTTGTTTAAGGTTCCTTTGCTGTGCAGAAACTTTTAAGTTTAATTAAGTCCCATTTATTTATTTTGATTGTCATTACTTTAAGAGGTGGATCCAAGAAGATATTGCTGTGGTTTATGTTGGAGATTGGCCTATGTATTCCCCTAAGAGTTTTATAGTATCTGGTCTTATATCTAGGTCTTTAATCCATTTTGAGTTTATTTTTGTGTATGGTGTTAGGAAGTATTCTAATGTCATTCTTTTACATGTGGCTGTCCAGTTTTCCCAGCACCACTTTTGAAGGGGCTGTCTTTTTCCATTGTTTTTTCTTGCCTCCTTTGTCATAGATTAGTTGACGGTAGGTGTGTGGGTTTAATTTTGGCTTTCTATCCTGTTTCACTGAGCTATATTCCTGTCTTTGATCCAGTACCATATGGTTTTGATGACTGTAGCTTTGCAGTAAAGTCTGAAGTCAAGGAGCCCAAGTCCTCCAGCTCCATTTTTCTTTTTCAGGATGTCTTTGGCTATTCTGGCTCTTTTGTGCTTCCAAACAAACATTAAGATATTTTGTTTTAGTTCTGTGAAAAATGTTCTTGGTAATTTGATAGGCATTGCATTGAATCTGTAGATTGCCTTGGGTGCTATAGTCATTTTGCTAATATTGATTCTTCCAATCCAAGAGCATGATATGTTTTTCCATCTGTTTGTGTCATCTTTGATTTCTTTCATCAGCATCTTATAGTTTTCAGAGTACAGGTCTTTTGTCTCTTTAGGTAGGTTTGTTCCTATGTATTTTATTCTTTTTGATGTGATAGTAAACGGGATCATTTCTGTAATTTCTCTTCCTGGTCTTTCATCGTTGGTATATAAAAATGGAGTTGATTTAGTGTATTAATTATGTATCTTGTGACTTTGCCAAATTCATTGATGAGCTTTAACAGTTTTCTGGTAGTGTCATTAGGATTCTCTAGGTATAGTATCATGTCATCTGCAAACAGTGATAGTTTTACTTCTTCCTTTCCAATTTGGATTCCTTTTATTTCCTTTTCTTCTCTGATTTTTGGGGCTAGGACTTCCAAAACTGTGTTGAACTGAAGTGGTGAGAGCTGACATCCTTATCTTGTTCCTGATCTCAGTGGAGATTCTTTCAGCTTTTCAGCTTTGAGAATGATGTGAGCTCTGGGTTTGTCATAGATGGCCTTGATTATGTTGAGGTAGGTTCCCCCATGGCCACTTTCTGAAAGGTTTTTATGAGAAATGGGTGTTGGATTTTGTCAAAGGCCTTTTCTGCCTCTATTGAAAGGATCATATGGTTTTTATTCTTGTTAATGTGGTGTATCACACTGATTGATTTGTAGATATTGAAGAATCCTTGCATCCCTGAGATAAATCGCACTTGAACATGATGTACAATCCTTTTAGTGTATTGTTGGATTCGATTTGTTGAGGATTTTTGCCTCTATGTCCATCAGTGAAATTGGCCTGTAATTTTCTTTTTTTGTGATATCTTTATCTGGTTTTGGTATCAGGGTGAAGATGGTCTCATAGAATGGCTCTGGGAGTGTTCCTTCCTCTGCAGCTTTTTGGAATAGTTTCAGAAGGATAGGTGTTAGCTCTTCCCTAAATGTTTGATAGAATTCTCCTGTGAAGCCATCTTGTCCTGGACTTTTGTTTGTTGGAAGTTTTTTAATCACAGTTTCAATTTCAGAAGTTGTGATTGGTCCATTCATCTTTTCTATTTTATCTTGGTTTAGTCTTAGAAGATTGTAGTTTTCTAAGAATTTGTCCATTTCTTCTAGGTTTTCCATCTTATTGGCATAGAGTTACATGTAGTAGTCTCTTGTGATCCTTTGTATTTCTGTGATGTCCATTGTTACTTCTTCTTTTTCATTTCTAATTTTATTGATCTGTGTCCTCTTTTTTTCTTGATAAGTCTGGCTAAGCCTTTATCAATTTTGTTGATCTTTTCAAAGAACCAGATTTTAGTTTAATGGATCTTTTCTATGGTTTTCTTCAATTTCATTTACTTCTGCCCTGATCTTAATGATTTCTTTCCTTCTGACAACTTTCGGTCTTGTCTGTTCTTTGTTTTCTAGCTGCTTTTTCTTGTTTCCTGATGTACACTTGTATTGTTGTAAACTTTCCTCTTAGAACTGCTTTTGCCACATCCCATGGGTTTCGGAGTGTGGTCTCTTTGTTGTCATTTGCTTCTAGGTATTATTTTAATTTCCTCTTTGATTTCTTCAGTGATCCATGGGTTGTTTAGTAGCGTTTTCTTTAGTCTCCAGTTGTTTGTGATTTTGCAGTTTTTTTCCGTTAATTTCCAGTTGTATAGCATTGTGGTCAGAAAAGATGCTTGAAATGATTTCAATATTCTTAAACTTGTTAAGACTTGATTTGTTGCCCAGAATATGATCAGTCCCAGAGAATGTTCCATTGTCACTTGAGAAGAATGTGTATTCTGTTGCTTTTGGATGGAATGTCCTATAAATATCTGTTAAGTCCATCTGGTCTAATGCTTCATTCAGGGCCTGTGTTTCCTTGTTGATTTTCTGTTTGGATGATACGTCCATTGCTATAAGTGGGGTGTTAAAGTCTCCTGTTATTATTGTGTTATTGTCAATTTCTCCTTTTAAGGTTGTTAATAGTTGCCTTACATATTGATGTGATCCTATGTTGGGTGCATATATATTTACAATTGTTATATCTTCTTGGATTGATCCTTTGATCATTAAGTAATGTCCTTGTCTCTTAAAACAGTCTTCATTTAGGTCTGTTTTGTCTGATATGAGTATTACTACTACGGCTTTCTTTTGATTCCTGTTTGCATGGAATATTTTCTTCCATCCTCTCACTTTCAATTTGTATGTGTACCTAGAGATGAAGTGGGTCTTTTGGACAGTATATATATGGATCTTGTTTTTGTATCCATTCATCCAATCTATGTCTTTTGGTTGGAGCATTTAGTCCATTTACATTTAAGGTAATTACTGATATGTATGTTCTTATTGCCATTTTATTAACTGTTTTGGATTTGTTTTTGTTCTCTTTTTTTCTTCTCTTCTTCTCTTGTGGTTTGATGACTACCTTTAGTGTTGTATTTGAGTTGATTTTTTGTTATTTGTTTGTGTATCAATTGTAGATTTTTAGTTTGCAGTTTCCCTGAAGCTTAGATATAGAAGTCTGTATATATATATGTATTGTTTTAAGTTGTTCTCTTAATTCCCATTGCATCTCCAGTGCCCTACATTTGTAAACTCCTCTTCTCACTATTTCTGAATTTGGTAGCATATTTGTGCATGGATGATTTCCTATCTTTACTGTATATATGTCTTTACTGGTGGCCTGGTCAATTGTGGTATTTTTCTTTCTGGTTGTGTCCTTTTCTTTTCTGCCTAGAAAAGTTCCTTTAGTATTTGTTGTAAAGCTGGCTTAATGTTGCTGAATTCTCTTAGTTTTTGTTATCTGTAAAGCTCTTCATTTGTTTTTCAGATCTGAATAAGATCCTTGTTGGTTAAAGTAATCTTGATTGGAGGTTTTTTCCTTTCATCACATTAAGTATATTTTTCCACTTGCTTAAGGCCTGCAGAGTTTATGCTGAAAAATCTGCTGATTACCTTATTGGGGTTCCCTTGTATGTTATTTGTCTCTTTTCCCTAGCTGCTTTCAATATTTTCTCTTTGTCTTTAATTTGGTCAGTTTGATTACTATGTGTCTTGGGGTGGTCCCCCTTAGGTTTATTTTTTATGGTACTCATTGTGCTTCCTGGATTTGAGTGAGTAGTTCCTTTCCCATGTTAGGGAATTTTTCAGCTATTATCTTTTTGAATATTTTTTTCCGTTCCTTTCTCTCTCTTTTCTCCTTCTGGCACCCCTGTAATACTGATGTTGGTGCATTTAACATTGTCCCAGAGTTCTCTTAGACTATTTTCACTTCTTTTCAATCTTTTTTCTCTTTTCTGTTCCACATCAGTGATTTCCACTAGTCTGTCCTCTACCTTTCTTATTCGTTCTTCTGCCTCCTGTAGTCTGCTGTTGGCTGCTTCTAATATTTTTTTTAATTTCAGTTATTGTATTTTGCATCTCTTCTTGCATAAGTTTTGTATCTTGTATTTCTTTGCTCATTGTTTCTGGTAAATTATCAATCTTATGCTCCAGTTTATTCCCAATGTCTTGCATCATTTTCAGCAGCATCAGTCTAAAGACTTTTTCTTGGAGGATGATAACCTCCAGATCACTTAGCTGTTTTTCTGGATTTTTTTTTCTCGCTTCCTTATCTGAGTTATAGTCCTCTGTCTTTTCATTTTTATAGGTTTTTGCTGTGGTCTCCTTTTTGACAATAGAGTTGTAGCCTCTCTTACTTCTGATGTCTGCCTCCCTTGTGGCTGAAACGGTTCAGAGGCTTGCTGTAGGCTTCCTGATGGGTGGGACTGGTGCCTGACAACTGGTAGGTGCAGCTGACCTCTATTCCTCTGGTGCGTGAGGCTTTGTCTTTGGATGAGATTAGAGGCAGCTCTGTGCCTGGGGCTTCTTTAAGCAATCTGTTCGCTGATGGATGGGACCATGATCCCACCTGGATTATTGTTTGGCCTGGGGCTTCTCAGCACTGATGGGTGGAGCCAGATTTTCCCCAAATGGCCACCTCTAAAGGAACACACACTGATGAATATTCCCGAAAGCTTTACCTCCAATGTCCTTCCCTCACAACAAGCCACAGTCACCACTGTTTTCCCAGGAGATCCTCCAAGAGCTGCAGTCAGGTCTGACCTGGATTCCTGTGGAAACTGCTTTGCTCTGGGACCCAGCGCACATGAAATCTTGTTTGCATCTTTCAAGAACGGGGTCACCATTTTTCCCAGTCCCCTGGAGCTCCTGCCCACAAGCCCCAATGGCCTTCAATACCAGATGCTCCAGGGGCTCTTTCTCCCAATGCCAGATCCCCAAGTGCACAGACCTGATATGGAGCTTAGAACTCTCACTCCTGTAGGTGAGTCTCTGTGATACAGTTACTTTCCAGCCTGTGGTCTTCCCTCCCAGCAGGTATGGGGTTGCTTATATCATGTAATCACCCCTCCTACCTCTTAATGTAGCCTTCTCTTTGTCTTCTGGAGTAGGATATATTTTTGATAGTTTCCAGTCCATTTGATTGAAGGTTGTTAAGCATTTGGTTATAATTTTGTTGTTTTTATGAGAGAAGTTGAGCTCCAGTCCTTCTATTCTGCCATCTTAATCCTGTCTCCTATATCCCATAGGATTTTTATATAAAACTCATTAATCTGTCATTTCCATTTTAATTAATTCTTTTTCTCCAGTTATCTAGAAGTGTTAATAAACTTTTCATTTGGAAATTTGATTTTTTGACTAAATGTTTACTTGTAAATAGAATTCTAATGTTACTACATTATGTTCAAAGAATGTGCATAATTATTTTCTTCTACTTAGAATTTATTGATATTTTGACTGTTCCATAGAAGTTTAAAAAGTTATTTGTGTGTAGATACATTTAGCTGTATTACGCAAATTGTCTATAGTATTATTTTTTTCCCTTTGATTCACTGAGTACTGGATTTTAAGAGTTGTGTATTAAAATCTCACATTGTGTATCAATTTTTAATTTGCTTTACCAGTCTCTCAATCAATTTATTTGGCTGGCACTGGTCTGTTAAAGCTTTTATACTTCCTCTTTATTTTAAACTTTTGCATGTCATGTTTTTTACCCTATAAACAATATACTGATGATTTTTTTAAAAGAGCAAAACAAAACTTTGAGTGTCTTTTAATATAAAATGTACTTATTTATATTTTTGTTATTTTGAATATATTTGTATTTATGCTTTATATGTTTTAATGATTTTCTATTTTATATTTTTTCTTTCTCAAATTTTCCTTCTTCTCTCTCTTTGATAGAACAAGTTTTCTTCATTCCATTTTTCACACTGAGTTTTAAAAATTTTTAATTTTTCTGCTGATTGTCCTAAGATATATATTTATTTTTAGTAAAAAGCTAGTTATTAAAAATTGATTTCAATCAGATTTAAATATTTATTAGAGTGTGTCATGAACTAGCCACTGTATTCATTGCTCTCACAAAGCTCTGCATTTCTAATACCACTGGTGAAATTTGGGGTCATTTTAGAGACTATTCTGATATATACTATTTTAATAATTTAAATTTTAATATTTCCTAGTAGTATAGCTAGAACAGAAACATCATACTTTTATGTATATTTTTGCTTATAACGAGGCTAAGCAAACAAAAATGAGTCAATCTAAAACTGATTAAAAATATTGAGTGACTAGTAAAGGAATTATAACAATACATAAGAATCTTGAAGGTAATACAGATATCCACACTATCTTTGCAGTAACATTTTTTTTTTTTTTATTTTGGAGATGAGAAAATTTGTGCTCAGTGGTTACTCTGTGCCAGGCTCTGATCAAGGCTTTGGGGAAATATCAGTAAGCAAAAGACGGGAAAAGCTTTGTCCTCATGGAGTCTACCTCTTAGTGGAATAAGACAGACAACAGGTAAAGGAGTCAAGAATAAGTAAATTATATAGTAAAATAGTTTATTAGAAGATGATAAATGCTATGGAAGAAAGAAATAGAGCAGGGTAGAGGGGATTAGAGTAATGATGCTGGTGATGGTGGAGGGAGCAGGTGTGAATTTTCCTCAACATTTTAAAGAATTTTAAAACTAAAAATAGTTTCACAGATATATGAAAAGTATACACACACACACACACACACGCACGCACACACACAATCTCCTTTACCAAGACCTCAAATTGTTAAATTTTTCTCTCTCCACACACACAAACAATGTTAATTCATTTTAGAGTGAGCTTCAGACACTGGGACACCACTGCCCCTCAGAATTCGGTAAGTTTAATTACTGCCAATCAAATGCTGGCCCAGGGAGAACTCCCAGGCTGGCTACTTCAGTTATGCATGCTAAAAATGTAGGTAGTAGCTGGTGATTCTGAAGTAAATTGGGGCTCAGCAATTTATACTTTATTAAATCTCCTCCAAGTGATTCAGATGCATAAGTATGTTCAGGAACCAGTAATTCAATTTAGGGTCAAAGTGCTTGTAAGGAAATGAAAAAAGCAGCAGCAGGCACAGGCCACCTGAGACAATTGTTTCCTGAAAGGCAGAGATTGCCAAAGGGAGGAAATCCTTTTCATATTTCCTGATGCAGTGAAAACTGAAACTGAAAATTATGGCCTGCTGCAGTTCCAAGATTTTTCCAAAATGATTTAAAATTCTTTTACTAAAACTGACTTAATTTCTTTTGTGTAACCTTTAGGTATAACTAACCTGAAAAATAGAAAGTATGCAATTAGTATTTGTTAAGTGAAGGCTTAAAATATAGAAAGAGTTCATCTTTTATGCTTTTGTTTTGACTGAATATTTATTTTTATTTTTCTTCTATATATTCTTCAAGTAAAATAAAGTAAAAAGATATTTAACATGCTTTAAGTTTCTTAGAAATATAAGTGATATCAAAACTTAATACATCACCGTTTAAAAAGAATGGGTTATGTGTGACAAAGATGCCTTCCTTGATCTAACTCTAGTCAGGCTTCTCTTGAGTCCTCTTTCTGATGAGACCCTTATCTTGGGCTCTGTCCCTGGTCCATTTATTCTAGTTTTTTGAAGAATCCTGATGAGCCAGTTTAGAGAGTCTTCCACCCTTGGTGTTTTAACAACCCTGGCCTGACTTCAGCAAGAATCCCATTAATTTGTTGAGCAAAAAACTGCACTACCTCTTACTAAATTTTCCATCCACTGACCCCTTACACTGCTCCTTATCTATAAATCTCTACTTTTTCTGACTGTCTTTGGAGTTGAGCTCAGTCTCTCCCACTACAGTAGTACCCCTGCATAAAGTCTGCCTTAATATTCTTTAATAAGTGCCATGAATAATTTTTTTTAATTTAACAATGGCCAAAAAATATGGATACTGTGTTCTCTTCAGCCCTAACTTGGAGCCCTACAATCCACGTTAGCATGTTGAAAACCCTGAGGAATCTGGAATTTCATGTTTAACCTAAATTTTCCATAATTTATTTGATTATTAAGCTCTTTTGAAATAGAAAAACCATATTCAACTTTTAATTATTTTCAGTGTGGAGAGGAAAAATGATATGGAGTTGTGTTGGTACTTTAAGTATAGTCCTGGGGCCATCAGAATCAACATCATCTGGGAGTTCCTATTGTAGCGCAGTGGAAACAAATCCAGCTAGTATCCATAAGGTTGTGGGTTTGATCCCTGGCTTGCTTGGTGGGTTGAGGATCCAACATTGTCATGAGCTGTGGTGTAGGTCGCAGATGAAGCTCAGATACCACAGTTGCTCTGGCTGTGGTGTAGGCAAGCAGCTGCAGCTCCAATTTGACCCCTAGCCTGAGAACTTATGTATGTTATGAGTGTGGCCCTAAAAAGAAAAAAAAAACAAGAATCAGCATCATCTTAGCATTTGTTTTTAATACAGGATCTCAGGCTCTACCTCAGATCTTCAGAATCAGAATCTTCACTTTAACAAGATTCCCTGGTAATTTATATATGCATGCTGAACTAAAAAATTCATATAGATAATAAAAAAGAAAATGTATATTAATTTTATTGACTCTGCAGTTTATAAAAATACTTTTTTATTAAAGTGCATCTATATTCTTTGATTAAATATTGATGGATTAAAGGAAATATGTCCTGTAAATGTTGAGTCGCGTGAAAAAAAATCTCCTAGGCTTAAAATTTCTCCAGAGTGATGTTTAAAATAGACATTTAAAAAAAAAAAGGTAACATCAGAGTTACTGCCATTGTGGCATGGCAGAGAAGAATACGACTAGTAACCATGAAGTTGTTGGTTCCATCCCTGGCCTCACTCAGTGAGTTAAGCTGTGGTGTAGGTGGCAAATGCAGCTTGGATTTCGTATTGCTGTGGCTGTGGTGTAGCCTGGCAGCTACAGCTCCAATTAGACCCATAGCCTGGGAACCTCCATATGCCACAAGGATATATATATATATATATATTTGGATTTTTCAAACTTTGATATTTTGACTTTAAATTGAAACTGAGTTTTTACTTTATTTGTATCACTCTCCTGACTACTTGCTGTTTTCCCCTTACCCTATACTCCCAAATCATATCACAATTTTTGTTAAATTAATATTGTTTACATTTATGATTATAATAATATT
The DNA here is from genome assembly GCA_004024745.2 of Catagonus wagneri. Lineage (NCBI taxonomy): Eukaryota > Metazoa > Chordata > Mammalia > Artiodactyla > Tayassuidae > Catagonus > Catagonus wagneri. The sequence continues at coordinate 968,900 of PVHT021183696.1, forward strand.
GTTTCTTTCTTAACCATGGAATGATCAATAATTATATTATGTTATTGTACATCTTTTTTATGGGGTTAATAATTCCCTCTGTTTTCATCATTTCTTGTTCTTTTTTTTGCCTATTACTAATTTATCTCAAATTCCTGAAAAAACCTGAAACACAATTAATAGTTCAGTATCATGAATATTCTATCAGTTCCATATATTTTCTGTAAAGAGAGTTCTCCTGAAGACTTCTGTCTGCCTACTTTGGCCTGGACTGTCTTTTCTCTTGGACAGGTGAACAGATGTTTTCCTAGGACTTCATTCCACCACCATCCTGGGAATTCTGTTCCTGTGCTTCTTTCTTTGGATCCTCTGTTTTCAAGAGGACTTTATTTCGTTTGATTTTCCTTTCTTTGTTCCTTGAAGCATCACACTTCCAAATGGTTGAATCCAGTAGCTACAAGCAGTAAAGGTACATTTTTGGAAAACCTGGATGTATGAAAATGTTTTTGTTCTTCCTTCATGCTGTATTGCCATAATTTATTGCACATTCTTTGTAGATCATCTGCTTTTCTGCTTTAAAGTTTTAGGTTATTCACTCAACCACCATTTTTCAAGCATTATGATAATGTAACTTGGGGTGAGTCACTTTCATTTATTGTTCTAATAGGCACTTAAAATTTAAAAGTATTTCCTTTTTGAGAATTGTGGGGAATTTTCTTGAATTATGTCTTTCTTACTTCTATCCTCCCTTTTCTCTACTTGCTCTTCCTGAGAATTGAATCATTTGCATGCTGAACTTTCCAGATTGATTCTTGATTTTAATTATCCTTTCTGTTTTTATTTTTTCCTCTTTTCCTTTTCTTTACTTTTTCAGTGGTGTTCTAAAGTTTATCTTATAACTCTATACATTTTCTTTTTTTCTTTTTCCTTTTTTTTTTTTTTTGGCCTTGTCTAGGGCTGTACTCACGGCATATGGAAGTTCCCAGGCTAGGGGTCTAATAGGAGCTGTAGCAGCCAGCCTACACCACAGCCACAGCAACGTGGGATCCAAGCCGTGTTTGTAACCTACACCACACCTCACAGCAATGCCGGATCCTTAACCTGCTGAGTGAGGACAGGGGTCAACCCCACAACCTCATGGTTCCTAGTTGGATTCGTTAACCACTGAGCCATGACAGGAACTCCACATTTTATTTCTCTTTCATTATTTAAATTCTTATAAGATATTTTATCTTTTTTACTGTAAATGTATGTATTGTATACAATAAAGAATAAATATATACATCCATATATTATATTTGGATATTATATTTGTCTTATTTCTTTGAACATAATTAAAAGAATTTTTATCTGCTCTGCTTTTATACCACACTAGGTTTTTATTGGTCCCTTGTTTTATAACAATCTCCTCCTGCTTTTATTCTTTTTATTTTGATCTCATTTGTGTTTTTATGTTTTGACTTAATTTTCAAAGCAATTTTAAAACATAGGAACTATTTTAAGCTTCACATTGTATGGAGAAAATATGTTAAAATAAATCTCCCCACATAACTTGGCAGTAAAGTGATCTAGCCAAGCTAAAACATGACTCCATGCTAAGCTCTCTTAACTCCTAAGGTATGTTAACTCTACCTTTTCCACATTGATACTGGAGGTTTGATTACTGTAGAAGAACTATTGCTGAAAGAATAACCCTTGTGCGTAAGAGAGAGAATGGTAAATACGGTTCACTGATTATATTTTAAAAATTGCATAATCTTTCAAAATTTTTATAGATGCTTTAAAGGATACAGTTATTCTTATAATACACATTTACATGATTATATTACTTATAGTAGGTAAATAATTTATATATCTTAACCTTTGGTTAAAAGATTATATTTTTTAGTATATATCCTAAAAGGAAAAATAACTGAGTGACTGGTAAGGTTTCCTCTCTTGTGTTTCTTCCCTGAGCACTGAAGTGTTCATGACAGGAAAAAAAAAATTTTTTTTGGTATAGTTTCTATATACTATAAAATTATTTTATGGTATAGTTTTGGTTGGAAATTGATATATGCTTAAGTGTCTTTCAAGCTTGATAGAAACTATCCATCCTACCTGAGTAGCATTAAAAAAATAGCCTACATTCTTAAGTGTCTTGACCTTTTTTTTAAAGCTGAATGTAACCGGAAGGAACCATTGTGTTTATGCCTGTTTCTCTAACGATTTCCAGGAAATACCGCCCATAGAGAGTTGGCAATGTTATATTAAAAAACACGTGCACAGATTTTTATGCAGATATTGGGTTAAACAAAGTGTCTGTAGGATTACACAGAGACATAGATATGCTGATGTACATAACAACTTTCCAGAAAAATATATTGAGAATATTTAAAAAGATATATAATGTGGAGTTCCTGTCGTGGCTCAGTGATTAATGAACCCAACTATTATCCATTAGGATGCGGGTTTTTTTTTTTTTTTTGCCTTTTGTCATTTTATGGCTGCACCCGCGGCATGTGCAGGTTCCCAGGCTAGGGGTCTAATCGGAGCTGTGGCCACTGGCCTACGCCGTGGCCACTGGCCTGCGCCGCAGCCACAGCAACGCAGTATCCGAGTCGCATCTGCAACCTACACCACAGCTCACGGCAATGCCGGATCGTTAACCCACTGAGCAAGGGTAGGGATGGAACCCGCAACCTCATGGTTCCTAGTTGGATTCGTTAACCACTGCGCCACGATGGGAACTCCAGGATGCGGGTTTTATCCCTGGCTCAGCTCAGTGGGTTAAGGATCTGGTGTTGCCTTGAGCTGTGGTGTAGGTTGCAGACATGGCTCAGATTTTGCATTGCTGTAGTGTAGGCTGGCAGCTACAGCTCCGATTTGACCCCTAGCCTGAGAACCTCCATATGCCATGAGTGTGGCCCTGAAAAGACAAAAGGAAAAAATAGATATAGAATGTATTTTACCATTCATGGTACCTATATTTGTTGGAACACTAGATGTTATAATGTACAATTCAAAAAATGACTTTATAGTTCAAGAAATTAAGATTTGAAAATATCACGTGCATAAATTAAAGTTACTCTGTAATATCCATCATTATTTTATCTTAGGGGTAACCATGCCAGGTTAAAAATTCCAAAATTTTTTAAGAGAATTTAGAAGTTATTGAAATAAATGAAATACCAAGAATAAATGAAAATGAATAAAGAATGTATAATTTGTGGGTCATAGTACAAAATGAAATTCAAAGTCCCTTATTCAAAAAGCAGGAAAGAAAAAGTTCAGTTAAATTATACTACATACTAGAATATAAAACTTCTTATTTAAAAAACGTATTCTAAAATATAGTAAAAATTACAGAAAAAAATAAATTTTGTCTTATTGCTTATGATAATGATATACATAATGATACTTTATTATATGTGACATATATTGATGATCCTTTATTAATGTGATATCTTGATTTTTCTTACCTGTTTTTCTAAACTTTATTGGGTCATCAAATTTGTACTTTGAGCAGCAGTGAAAGTAATATCGGTTGTAAATATTAAGTAATATTGATAATTTTGCTTTTTGTGAAGAATTTTTTTGCTGATACAGCTATTACTAGAGCTGGAATAACTTTCCAGTAATTATTTTAAAGTAAACATTTTAGTATATCTACAGCTGATGTTTCCCAATAAATAATTTTCTTAAAAAATATTTAACTCTTCATGAAAGTCAATTTCATGTAAGTCTAAATTTAATTTTAATTGCAATTTGCAATTAAGGGTTTTTTTTTTTTTTTTTTTGGCTGCACTATGCATATAGAGGTTCCCAGGCCAGGGACCGAACTTACCCCACAGCAGTGACCTGAGCCACAGCAATGACAACACTGGATCCTTAACCCACTAAGCCACCATGGAACTCGTGTACAATGGCATTTTAATGTATCTTTGACATTTACTAAAACTTACGGAAATTTTTTAAAAAGGTGACTTCATGTTTTGTTTATGATTCAAAATGCCTATTTATGCTTTCCATCACTGTCTTCAGTTATAAGAAAAATTAATTTAAAATTGTCCTCCCTATAAACAATTGGTACATTTGAAACTTCATATAAAAATAGCGTTCTTTTTCATTAAATATGACAATATTTAAATTCAATTTCTATGCCTATGAATATTTGCTCTGCAATGCTACAGCTGTTTTTAAAACCTGAGCCTAAATCCTTTGAAGAATTCTAGTAGTGTGCTGCTTTGCTTTATTGCAATGTTCATGTATACACTTGCAGTTCGTTACAATTTACTGACAAAGTTTATAGCATGAACTCTGGCAGTTCTGGTCTCAGGCGAGAGAGTTAATATTTGCGGTTCGTGCAGATGTGGCAGAGATAGGCTGCAGGAATGCATGGACAAGCTGGTGTTCCGTCTCTGCTGCAGATGTTGCTGCTGCAACTGCCATTGCTGCCCTTGTTGCCCCAGTCTGGGTCCAGGGCTCAGTCCAGGATGCTCCCTTGGAGACCTGTGGTGCTACCAACTGGCCCAGGCATGAATACCTTGTATTCAGGTCACATTTTTGGTGTCTAAGGTGCTCACCATGCTCCCAGGCTTGCATTTAATGTATCTCCTCTGCTCATGTGCATTCTCCATGGTCCTATTGGACTTCACTGACAACACAAGTTCAAAGTTAAAACCATGACTTTCAAGACAGCAAGAGCAGAGCATTGAACCAAATGCAGGACCTTTGAATGACTGTACAAGTTATATGTTCTGTTTCTGTGCATGGAATTCACGTTATCTCTCCATGATAACTTGTATCCCAATGTACTGAAATCTTTGAACCTTAAACTGAAGCCTCTGGGGATGCCTAGAGTAGAAAGACTAGACTATAGTACTCAAATGTCTCTCTGTAACACATTTGAGTTCTAGTTTTCACTATCTTGCTGAGCATTATTTTACCCTCCTGTCAATAGTTAACTTAGGTATGATTTGTAGACACTGAATACACAAGAATCATTGATCGTGTGCAAGCCATGCTTGTTGACTTGTAAATGGTGACACTCTAGGGGACTTATATTTAGTGGCTCTTTGTGGCAGTTGTTCATTTCTGAGAATTTGGTGACTGAATTTTTTTAAATTAATCTTGTAGTTTCTGCTAAATGATAACATTAAACAAGCAATCTGTTTTAAACTTGAGATTGTGAATATAATTGTCTAAGAGATCTATGCACTTCTAAGTCACAGGGACACACTCTTGACAGAATCTACTTCCATCTTACGATCCTACCCTTTGGAGACAGATATTTACTAGATATTTAGATATTTACGTATCTAAATATCTCTAAAGGAACTGATGAATTGGGTTCAATAGATATTGTACCTCATGAAAATTAAACTTTAAATTGTAATTATACATATAAATAAATTAATAAAATACTCTAATGTGCTATTTATCATTTAATAATAGATGAAGTTTGTTGTGTTAGGTATGAGTTGTTGGAAAGGACTGGCCACAGACATTGTGATGCAATATTTTTCAGTTACTTTTTACAGGAATTGATTAGCTACTCTCTTTCAAGTACAATAAAGATAGATGAAACATAACCTCTGATTTAAAGGAACTTAAATCTTAGCGAAAAAGAAAGTTGATTGAGTGATCACAAATTTACTACAAAGAAGTGAGCATTTGCTGAAACCCGGCAAAGTTTCACAACCAATAACCTGTAATCTAATTTTCTGACTTACTGTTATCTTTACTAATATGCTCTAAGCTGACTACAGCACTTAGGAGGAGCTCTATGAATGCTCTGACTATGATGAGGACTTTTACACAAGTTATTTTAAGAAAACATTTATCAGCATAAAGAGATGCACATCATTGTCTTCTCCATTTCATAGCTGTGGAAGTAATATCTCTGAGGGATTTAAAAAACATCCTCAGATAATTCAGCAAATAACTTGTATAGTTTGAGAAGTGAACTCAAAACCAGTGCTGTTTGATTCCAAAGTTCCACTGTTGGGGCTTGTGCATATGGTATTTTCTTGTGCATATCAGACTCTGAAAATTCAGTCTAGAGTAGATTTTCTCAGCTGTGCCTGGCAGAGTATTTTTCTAAAGGAACCTTCTAGGGAGAAGTGGGTAAGGACAAGAAATGGGAGAGTGGGAAGGGTTTGTGGTTAAATATATCTGCTGCATTCACTTCCTCCCAGTGGGAATTATAAGATCTGTTAGCATGTTCAGTGATCTACAATGCCTCACAATATAAAAAGTAAATCAGCTGTGCTTGCTCAGCACATATACCAAAAATCTGCAAAGAAACAATTATATCATAGTCCTTGTAAAGGCATGACACATAATTTTGATGCACTGCATGTTTCTGTATGTTTTACCTATTCCAAGATAAATTTTAAAATATATAAATCTTATAAATTTTGTTTAACTGTAACAGCATTTCTCACATTTATTTCTTTTCTTAATACTAATTAGTTGTGGAAATATTGTTTCATCAAACAAGTTTTTGAGAAAAATTATGTGGAGCTCTAGCCCCAGAGAGATGATGTATAGCTATTTAGAAGCATTAAACACATTACAGACTTTAGAGAGAGAACATCTAAATAAGTTTCTCACAGTTAGGGCCCAGACTGTTTGTTTATCTTATTGTTCATATTATTGTGGGGAGAAATATAGTTCACAAATAAGTTAATGAAAATTATGTTTAATTTAATCATCATGCAAAGTTGGGAGGAGATTATTTTGTTAGCTCATCTTTAAAATTGTGAGTGGAATAGTGATGTAGCATAGTAAAACAGTGTAGGAGTGGTGGTGAATGGGAGATCTGGCCAGAGGAAAAGGAGGTTCAAATTGATTTCAAAGAGAAAAGAAAGAAAGCCAGGACTCCATTTAAATTATAAA
>PVHT021183696.1:976760-988830 GCA_004024745.2 Catagonus wagneri
TTAAATTATAAATGTAAGAAAGGTACCAATCACAATTTAAAAGAGAGAGTAAAAAATACAACAGAAAGAAACCAATTCTTGATATCTTAAAAAAATACTGAATAGTAAGAGTATGTTAATTATTTTAATCTTCAAATTTATTTTGTCTAGGCTTGCATTTTTAAGATTATTTTTAAAAACTCAAAATCTTTCCTGAATATGAGGAGAAAAGTCTTTAATGTTTGGCATGTCTGCTGTATTCCTTCACCTTGCTTGGGCTCCTGATTGATTATATCATTAGTCACCTTAAACTAGTCTTTTTTTTTCTTTTTTTGAAAAATCAGGATAGGAAAGTAGTATGGTTCTTAAACCTATTTAGGAATTAATGCATATAAATGATGACCTTGGTTTCATTTTGACCTGCAGTTACGTCTTTTATTTTTTATTTATTTTTGTTTTGTTTTTAATTTTTTTAATTAGTGAATAGTTGATTTACAGTGTTGTGCCAGGTTCTGCTGTATAGCATAGTAACCCAATCATACATATATACATTCTTTTTCTCATACTGTCTTTCCATCAATTACCTCTTTTATAGAAAGGATCAACCCAGTGGAGTCTTAGTAGTTTTTTTTTTTTTTTAAGTTTTGAATTGTGTTTGATCTACAATGTTGTGACAGTTTCTGCTGTCCAGCAAAGTGACTGAGCAACACATATGCACATGTACATTTTTTTCTCAGATTCTTTTCCCATATATTATTACAGAATGTTGGGTAGAATTCCCTGTGCTATACAGCAGGTCTCTGTTGATTACTATACACTCCACGTATAACAGTGTGCTTTTGGGATTGGCACACTGTTGTGCATGGAGTAGGTCTTCCTTAATATTGCTGTTGTCCTCTCAGTGAAAAATCCACAGACTAAAGATTTGGAGAGAATGTGCAAGTAATGTTCTGAGAAACCCTAAGGTTTAGCACATAATAATTTTTTTAAAAGAGCACTTCTTTAGCAAGTAGCTCATATGTTTGCTTATGGAGCATCATGCTGGGTGCCAGAAGGGCTGTGATAGGGGCAGCAGGTCTTAAAAATTTTCTATTGCTTCAGTGCCCTGAAGCAATCTTTTGAATGGGACAGGTATTTTCAAAATAGTGCTTGCCTAAGGAATCCATAGTCTTTGTAGGAGTATAGGCAGCTTGAAAACTTCCTGACTTGCATTTCATTACTGGAAAAAAATCCAAATGAAGCTTCTGTTAAGGGAATATAGCCACAACAGGGGTCCTAATGTGGGTCTCTTTATAATAGAAATGAAGGTAGGTTGCATTTTAGATCTCACTAATTTCCCAACATCTGTTTCTTATTTGGTTTCCTAGATCTGGGATTCTTTTCTGGAATGCTAAATGTATATTACCTTTGTAAAAATAATCCTGAAAAAATATTCCCATGTGTATTTTACGTGGGGGGTAAAGACAAATATGGCAAGTGGAATAGAAAAATTAATTTTGGAATTCCCATTATGGCTCAGCAGTAATGAACCCATTTAGTATGAGGACAAAGATTGGATCTCTGGCTTTGCTTAGTGTGTTAAAGATCTGGCATTGCCGTGAGTTGTGGTGTAGCTCACAGACACGACTCAGATCCTTTGTTGCCGTGGCTGTGGTGTAAGCTGGCAGCTACAGCTTCAATTCGCCCTCTAGCCAGGGAACTTCTATATGCCACAGTTGCAGCCCTAAAAAGACCAAAAAAAAAAAAAAAAAAAAAGAAAAGCAAAAAGAAAAATTAGCTTAAACATTTTTGTTGTTTTATTGAAAGGGAAAGAATTTCAGTTATTAAATTTGAAGATAGATGCCTTATACATACATTCAGAGAGTTATTAGGTCTATGTAAATAGTTTATTTCATTTTGAAAAATAAGTATGCATTTGAATTACATATATGTCTGTTTCATCATCACAATCCATTAGAGATACATACTTAGATTATCTCAGTATTCTGAGAATACTTAGAGTAATATTTCTCAGTGTATGGTACAAGCATCTCAGCAACAAAATGAATCACACAGTGTATTTTGGTCTTCATACTTCTTAACATATAGATACCTGAATTCCTTCCGAGATTTATTAAATCAAAATCTAAATGGTATGGTGCTCTGGGAACTTTATTTTACAGGAGATTTTCAGTTAGTTTGATGTGATAAGCTTTGACTATCTTTACCTTAATGTTGAAGCAGAAATAATTGCCTGCATACTAATTTTAAGGTATTCTTTCACATGAAAGGTGTATGTATTAGTCTTCTCAGACTGCCTTAACAAAACACCACAGACTGGGTAGTTTAAACAACAAAAATTTATTTTCTCACAGTTCTAGAGGCTGAAGGGTAGCAGTAGGGTTCAGTTTCTTGTAAGGACTCTCCTTCTGGCTTGCAGACAGCTACCTTCTCACTACATCCTCACATGACCGTTCCTTGGTGCATGTGCAGTCAGAGGAAGCGAGCTTGCTGGTGTCTCCTCTTAAGTGGACATTAATCTTCTCAAATCAGGGCCCTACTCATGATCTCATTTGATCTTAATCACTTCCTTAGGAACACCATCTACGTATACAGTCACATTAGATATTGGGGCTTCAACATAAGAAACATTGTCAATAACAATGTACAATGTGCAATGTAATATTTTGTGAAATATTAAGTTCCTTCCTTAAAGCTGCAAAAATTTCATGGTAAGAAAACATCAGTTCTGCTTATAAATATAGGAAAACTTGAAATAAACTCTCGTTTTGAAAGGCCCTGCTTTCCAGGACAAAAACTTTGTAAATACTTATGGTACATTTTGCATCTTAGACTAGAACTAGAGTTAATAATCTTTTATGTTTATATTCTGTGATTGTTCTAAGTACAAAGGATAAGCAATAAAAAACATTTGAAATAGTTTCAGATTTCAGCTGAATGAAAAGGATGTATACCAGCACCCAAAGCTTAATCTTGGGCCTGGGTTCAACGGACAGTTATGGTACATAGAGGTGGAGAGTAATGTCTTATAAAGGACAACTGAAATTTGAGAATCTGGGGAAAAAAGCAAGGTAAATGTAGGAAACTCTGAAGTTGGGGTTTCAGGAAAAAGAGCAAGAGTTTTATTGCCCGATGATTGTATAGATATGGACTGAAGAAATATAGATTTGGGTATTGGACAGATGTAGGTTTGACCTCTGCCTCTAGATGCATGAAGATACTTAAGGTATCTGGTATTTAAGTCCCGTTACAAAATGGAATGTTAAAGTATCTGTTTATTAATGGATAAAAATTTATCACAACTTAGTGGCTCACTGAAGCATTCATTTACCATCTCACAATTTCTGTAAATCAGGATTCTGGGCCTAACTTACTGGGGGTCTTTTGCTCAGGGCCATACAAATCTGTAATTAAGGTTCTGGCTGGGTGGCATTCTCATCTGGTGGTTGAATGGGGATAGATAATATTCCAAGCTGGCTGCAACTGGTAGCAGAATTGATTTCTTTGATGTGTTACAGCTCTCGGTGTTATTTCTTTCACTACTTGGCCACACACAGCAAGGATTAGAGTGATGGGCTATTTGGTGGGACCTTTCCATCTGGGAAGGGCTGCAGTGGCACCAAGATAGAGGCAGCGGTTGGACTGTGCAGGAGCTGATGCAGCGTTAGGGATGCAGAGAGTCAGGCTCACTAGGCAGGAGTGTTCTGTTCTGAGCATTTGGAGCTAAAGGGAATTCCCCTTAAAGCAACAGTGTCTTTGGTCAAAAGTTAACAGCTTTTGACCAAAGGCACTTTTAAGGGGCTAATCCAGGTCCATCTCTGTCGGAACAAAAAACACAGCCGCCACGGGTTGCCTTGGAGATTGTAATCAAATTTGAATCAAGTTCACTAGAATAAAGTGTACAGAAAATTTATTCATGCCCCCAGAAAGAGCAGGCCACCTTGGGAGTAGGGACTGGCCCTACTCGCAATTGGATTTTCCTTTATATCCCCATGCTGCGGACTTGATTGGGGACCAGAATTCTCCCACCACAGGCCCACTAATTTCCCCTGCTCTGGCCCCCTGTGCTATACATAAGGGCTGAGTGTTGTTTGACCTTTGTATGGGGGTATGTTTTTGTCCTCTCATTAGTTTCTGGCAGGATCCCTTATCTACATGGGGAATAGGTTATAGGGAAGTTCTCTGAAGAGCATGCCTCATCTGTATAGGGAGGTGCTCTGAAGAGTGACTGGTATCTGCCCTTGTCCTTATTGCTTAACTGCAGGCCTCCTGTTTTTGGTAATGATTAATGGCCTGTTCTGAGTCACCCAGGTCCAATTCCTTATCCTATCCTACCTGACAGTTGTATGAATGAAGACCAGTGCTTTTTGCTGGTTATTACTGTTGACCTCTCTCAGGTCCTGCAGTTCTTGGAGGCTGCCTACAAGTTCTTGTTGTAAAGACCTTCTCAACTTGTTTTTTACTCATCAAGTAAGGAAGGAGAAACTCTAGTTCTATTCTAGAATCTTGTATAACATAATTATAAGAGTGATGTTCAACATGATCTAATCAAGAGTGACATCCCATCACTTTTGCTGCATTTTCATGGTGAGAATCAAGTCACAGATTTTAGCTGTACCTAGGGGGAGGGGCATGACTCATTGGGGTCACCTTTGGGTGTGTCTGCCACAGATGGTAATATCCACACAGCTCTTAAAGGATTAACAGAGATTATAGACATGAAGTTATTGGTCTGTATATATATTGCTTACATAGGATCCATTACTGTGTTCCAGTGACATGTCTAGTAAAGATTCTCCTGAGGCAATAACTTATCTCATGACCCTGCCTCATGTCATAGACTCAACTCAGAGGAACCAGTGAGCATACTGTGCCCATCCTTACAGGGTCACACTTGTTCCTTATGATGAGTTTATATTAAGGTCTCAGTCTGGACTGACTCTCAGGAAGATAAGTTATGAGAGGGAAAAATGACAAACTCCTTCCCCTTTCTGCTCCTGACCTCCCTACCTTTGCACATGCCTTGACAATATACCTCTATATCTCTCTCCAGCATTCAGGACCCTGTTAAGCACCTCCCTTATGCCCTTTCTCCCTAGAAAGAGAGTCTAGTAGTATATCAAACTAACAGTAAACTTTGTTGCATCGCTATACCCCTCCCTACCCCCGGGCTTTGCACTTACATAGCTATTGAAACTCAAACTGCTTCAGCATATTCCTTATATGTTACCTCTCCTAGAAGAAATTAATAGATTTAGTGCTTGTACACAGGTAAAGACTAGCAAGGAGAGATTAAATTTGGAGACATGTTTTTTTTTTTTTTTCCTAGTTAAGTCTTCAAATGAGAATGTAGCCCAGCCAGTACTGGATTGCAGCCTAGTGAGGGTCTGTGTTGAGCACCCAGATAAGTGGTACCAAGACTTCTGAGCTATAGATACTGTGTTCCTTGTGATAATGTTTCAGATATTCAGAAATTTCATCACAGAGAGACGTTATAACAGCTCTCAAACAGGAGATAACTTCATCCTATCTTTTTATTGTTTGGTATAGAGCTTATGTTTCAACAAACAAAATGATTGCATAACTCTAAATAAACTATTCAGTGTCTATGTTGACATTTCTCCCATCCAAGTACTAACCAGGCCCGACCCTGCTTAGCTTCCAAGATCAGATGAGATAGGGTGTGTTCAGGGTGGTATGGCCATAGACTCTATGTTGACATTTCTTACCAATGTATTTTTCTGTGAGGGGAACTATAAATAATCTCTTAGAAGAGTAATTGATGTTTTATTATTCTCAATAGCTTACAAGGCACTTTAAAATGTATTCTTTCCAACCTAATAATCATATAGGAAAGACGTTTCATTAGTGATTCTTTAAGGGAGTATTGTGAATTTCTCTTAAGATACTTAAAATTGTCAGATGGGATGTATAAAAATACAAATAAATATAGGTATTTTAAAAAATGTATATATTCCAGAGAGGATGATTTAAATATACTTTAAAATATAGTTTAATCTATAGTTTAAATTAAATTACAATGGTTGTGGGAATAAATGCTCCATGGCTTTTTGGTAGTGTTGGTAAGATGTAGATGTTGTTTGGTTTACTGGAATGGTTCTTATATTGAAAAGTTTAAGAAAATGTGAATTAAAATAAAGTTTGCAGTGCTCCCTAAATTAAAAATATTCATGGAACAGATATTTAATTGGGCATAGAGTACTTTATTTCAACACTTCAGGGACAGTGAATCACAGTAGGTGGATTAAGCTACTTGTCATGTTCAGATACCGACTAGTTAGCCCTCAGACTCCTGCAGAAGATAACATATCAAGCATGAAGCCTTTCTCATCAGATTGTGTTTCTATGCAGGACAGGCAGTCTTCAGGACCAGAAGGAAAACACTTAGTTGAATCTTTTTTCATGGTTTGAATCAGCCTCACTGAACTGAATCAATTACCTGTAAAAATGGAATTATCAGTTTGATGCAGATTAAGGTATTTTCTCTCCTTTGGCATACATTGGATTAAAGGGATAAAATGGGATGTAGTAAGCAGTATGGCTGGTTGAACAGTGAATGGTACTGGATGGATAGCTAAGGGTCCTACCTCTTATTCTCTACCCTTACTGCCATCTCTAAGTTGGAATATTTAATGTGAATAGAACACGACAATTCAATTTAAATGAAGCAAAAAATAGGTAATACATGAACTACAAACCAATACCCAAGACTGGGTACATAATTTTCAGGACACATTATACTTGATCTCAGCCAAAAGGCCGAGAAGCAATTCAGGCAACATTATAAAATGAAAATGTAGAGACCCTTTTTCAAAAATTATTAAAATTTTCAACATGGCAACAACAGGGCCTTAAAGTAATAATGGGCCCTACTGAACATAGTTTCAGGTCTCACACTGTGAATCTGGACCAGCAAAGTTCACCCACTTTGACTCTGCAATTTCTCCAAATATCTGTAGCAGAGTTGTCCCTTGGGTGGAATAAACATGTACTTTCAATGCACTTTAGAGGGAAGATAGGATCCTGGGAGCCTTGGGGAGTGAGATGTTGATGTTACCTGTGAGTTGCTGTTTGTCTGGCCCACAGAAGCCAAATCCACACACGCTCTTTTCTTCTTTCTTTCTTTTACCATTTGATATTCATTTTAGTTCAAAAACATATGTATTAAAATATTGACAGTCAAATGTGTTTTTTCCCTTTCCCTGTTCTGTATCACATGTATGGCTCTGTGCCTTTAAGGAAAATTGAAGGTAAGAATTCTTATTTTTGTTTGTTTCTTGGAAGAGGCTACATGATCATGTTTTTATGAAATGTTGTAGTCATGAAAACATCAGCTTTGGAGTCAGACTTGTTTAGGTTTTATGACAGCTTCTTCCACTTTCCAGTTGTTTGATCTTTGGCAAATCATCTCTCTTTCCTGAGTCTCTGTTTCCAATTGTAAATGGCAATTAAAATATCTATTTCATAATTATGATTTGTACATTAAATGAGATATTGTTTAGAAACACAGCTCCTGACATATTGTAAATATTAGAATATGACGTTCATTTCTGTATTGTTATGCTTTCTAATCATATCTTGCAGAAAATATCAATTAATTTTATCTTGACGTAAAGAGTTTAACATTCAGAAGTATAAACTTAGAACTTCATTGGGAGTTCCCTTCATGGCTCAGTGGTTAACGAATCCGACTAAGAACCGTGAGGTTGCGGGTTCGATCCCTGGCCTCACTCAGTGGGTTAAGGATCTGGCATTCCCGTGAGCTGTGGTGTAGGTCGCAGACCCGGCTTGGATCCCGCGTTGCTGTGGTTGTGGCGAAGGCCGGCGGCTACAGCTCCTGTTAGACCCCTAGACTGGGAACCTCCATATGCCACAGGTGTGGCTCTAGATAAAGGCAAAAAGACAAAAAAAAAAAAAAGGACTTCATAGATTTTTCTGATTTAGTAGCTCTTAAATTTGTCAGAATTATAGATCCCTTTGAATTTTGATATAAGGCTGTGGACCATCTTTCTCCTCAGAAGTTATACTTTCATTTGTTCTATTTCAGGAGTTTCTTTCACAACCTGAAGCTCATCATTGGAACCTTTGAATGCAGATTTAAGAGTGTATCACACTTTATATTTAGCTTTCCATTTACAAAACAGTGGTGGGATTGTTGTCTAAATATCTATTGAAAGTTCCCTCTTACCTGAATATGGACGTTTTTTTTTTTCACTTCTGCCACAGAAATGCTGAGCACAACATAAAAGTTAATGAGATCATCAGATGATGATGCAACATTTTATTTCAAAGAAAATCACTGACTAACTTTCCTTTTGAATGCCTCTGCCTTCTGAGAGACCCCATTGTTGTGGAGTTCTTTCTTTTAAGTGACTACTACATCTAATGTGCCTCTGCTCACAACACTGATGATCTTATACTTGGGCAATGGAATAGAATATTAGCTGAGGTTTTGAAAAGTAACAGAGCTACATGGGGTTTTTAATATGACGTAGAGGTTGGCACATGGATCCCTGTTTTGTTTTTCTTTTTTTGGTTAGTTAATTACATCTATCCTTATTTATTTATTGCTTTCTTTCCTTTTTCTCCTCTCACATTAGGCTTTGGGTCTAGTTTGTGAATCATTTTAAAAAGTAACCTGAGTGTCTATTTTCTACCTCATTCCCAGTGTTTGCATTTGACCAGCATTTATTCCAGATTCTTTCCTCCTCCTTGGCTACTTCTACCTTCTCTTATCACAAAACAAACTTCTGACAGCAGCAGATGCACCGATCCTTTCAAAGAGAGTGAAAGTAAATCAAAAGAGAATCAAAAGGCAGTGTCCTTCATGTCTCTTAGGCTCATAACCTGGTTTTCATTTTTGTCTGGTTTGGTTTCTTTTTGTCTGGTTTCCATTTGAACCACACAGTTTCCTTCTCATTCCTAAGCACACATTCCAGGGTTTATGTTCATGGCTGCGAGAGGCATGTAAAGAATATGCAAGGAGTAACTTCCAAAGAGTAACCCCAAGGAGGGCTGTCAATATCTCTTTACGGATATTTTGGCATCAAGTCATATTTCTCCTAGCTCTAGAGCAAACTGATGTTGAAAGGTAGGACCTCTTGATTGTTTCCACATTTCTTGCAATGATATTGCTAGGTAAAATCCAGGGGGGATTGAAACATCATCTGTCATGTTTAGCCAGGATGAAGTTGTATGACATTTAAAGTGTAGGAGCAGGGAAAGAATTTGTCAGATTGAAAGTTTTTAATCCCCATTTCTGCACACTTACAGAGTTGCCGCACTAATCCCGCAGTGCTAGTGCCCTGTCTGCTGCTGACATGCCATCTGCTCTTGTTCATATTAGATGTGATCAGATTTGAACCTCAAAAACCTTTTTGAAGCAAAGCCTTTTTTGGCTCCTGAATCATTAACTTTCACCCAGAGTCATCACATTTTGCCTTCTGCCCACACAGGTTTTGTTTAATAGGAAAGTAATTGTCATGTGGCAGGTAAGAAACACCATACTGATAATAAAAAACTTCAAGTTAAGTGCATATTTTTGTAGGGTCATAGAACTTTGACAAGAGTTGCCTAGCTTTTCATTACTCACTGTGTTTATATAATTTATCTATATTTATTTTTAAAAGTTGCCTGTGAGCTTGCTCAAGTTTTTAATTGCTTCTCTTCTTAGTAATAAAAAAGAAATGCTTCTCTCATGAGAAGTGTTAACACTGGAAAGAGGCATTAGTAGAAGCCTTGTCAGAGCTGACCTCAAGAGAAAGCAGAATGAGGAGTTCCTATTGTGTCTCAGAAGGTTAAGAACCTGACTAGCATCTATGAGGATGTGGGTTCAAACTCTGGCCTTTCTCAGCGGGTTAAATAGCCAAGCTGTGGGCATAGGTCACAGACACTGCTCAAATCTGATGTTGCTATGGCTGTGGCATAAGCTGGCAGCTGCAGCTCCTATTTGACCCCTAGCCCAGGAATTTCCACATGCCACAGGGGCAGCCATTAAAAAAGAGAGAGACAGGAAGCAGAATGGGATCTGATCTATATATTAGGAATTGATGGAGTTGCAAGTAGAAATCATTGTACTAATATGAGTCCTAACAGCTTGTCCTTTCACTGTTATAGATTTACTTCTTTGTTGTGAAAAAAAAATTAGTTTTCAAAAGTGCAGCTAATAAATTGCAAGCTATCTTAGAAAATATTAGGCAATATATGTTAATCCCACAGATGAAAGCTGATTAGGTATTCAATCCTGTAGGAAAAGGGCATGGGATAGTTGTCAGAATACTGAGAGTTGATGGGCAGATTTATTCTGAAAGTTGAAGGCACAGAAAGAAAAACAATATGCTTCTTGATTTGTTAAAATATCTTTCCTCTAAACTGAGGTACTTCAGCCAGAGAGGGTGATGAGATGCACAGAACTGACCAATAGCTGTCTTTGCATTTAAATTACTGATAAATACTTCAAGAATATCCAACTGGTGCTGATATTACTGGGTCCTAAATAACTTAAATAATTAACCAAGTACTCTCAAAAATCTCTGCAATGTACACAGCCCTTTCATAATCACAATTTTATTTAATTTTTATTATCAGCCTTATGCATGGAGAACACCTGTTACTTTTATTATCATCTACATGGAAATCATTGATATAGCACATGGCAATTGTAAATGAGCAGACGGTATTTTATAAATAAGTACTTTGGAAAATAAAATTTGTCCGTGTGAAATGCACATTTTTTCTTTATTAGTTTTAATTTGCATTGCTTAAAATATATGAATCATTTATGGCATGTTTAAGACTATTTGAACATGCATTTAAATTTTTTCTAATGATATTTAAAGTCATTTGCTTGGATGGCTTTTCTATTACAAGTCAATAAGGGAGAAGGAAGCATAAAAATGTATTATTGTTCAAAGAGGGAAATAACACATATGGTATTTCTCTATGGCAGAAAGTCCTTCATACTTCCTTTATAATGTTGTTTCCAAGAATATATCCCTGGACAGAAGAATAATTTTAATCTTACTTAAGCCTTAGGAATATAGAGTATATCTAATTTTCCTAAAATTGTTTTAGTTAGAACATGAGGAAAGAAGGATATACTCTTTTTTTTTCTACTTAATGGATTTTATTTCAATTATAGGTGTACATAAATCATCACAAGTCAGTTTTATAGATTTTGTATCCCAAACCCACAGTGCATCCCCCCACCCCGCAGATTGTCTTACTTGAAAAACCTAGGTTTTCCAAAGTCTGTGAGTCATTCTCTGTTCTGCAAAGAAGTTCATTGTGTATTTTTAGTTTCCACATGTAAGCGGTAGCATTGGGTGTTGCTGTCTAGTTGTCTGACTGGTTTCACTTCGCATGATAATTTCTAGGTCCATCCATGTTGCTATAAATGTTGGTGATTCGTTCCTTTTAATGGCTGAGTAATATTCCATTGTGTGTTATGTCATATCTTCCCTATCCACTTCTCTGTCGATAGGCATTTAGGTTGTTTCCATGACCTGGCTATTGCATAGAGTGTTGCAATGAACACTGGAGCACATCTGTCTTTTCGAGTCATGGTTTCCTCTGGATAGATGCCCAGGAGGGGAATTGCTGGATCAAATGGTAGTTCTATTTTTAATTTTTTGAGGAATCTCCATACTGTTTTCCACAGTGGTTGCACCAATTTGCATTCCCACCAACAGTGTAATAGGGATCCTTTTTCTCCACACCCTCTACAGCACTTATTGTTTGTAGATTTTTTGATGATGGCCATTCTGGCCGATTTAAGGTGGTACCTCATAGTGGTTTTGATTTGTATTTTTTTAATGAGGAACGATGTTGAACATCTTTTCATATGTTTATTTGCCATCTGCATGTCTTCTCTGGAGAATTGTCTGCCTAGATCCTCTGCCCATTTTTGGATGGGGTTGTTTGTTTCTTTGGTGTTGAGCTGTAGGAGCTGTTTGTAAATTTTGGAGATGAATCCCTTGTCAGTTGAATCATTTGCAAATATTTTCTCCCATTCTGTGGGTTGTCTTTTCGTTTTGTTTAGGGTTTCCTTAGCTGTGCAGAAACTTTGAAG
>PVHT021183696.1:989830-1055890 GCA_004024745.2 Catagonus wagneri
TAGATCCTCTGCCCATTTTTGGATGGGGTTGTTTGTTTCTTTGGTGTTGAGCTGTAGGAGCTGTTTGTAAATTTTGGAGATGAATCCCTTGTCAGTTGAATCATTTGCAAATATTTTCTCCCATTCTGTGGGTTGTCTTTTCGTTTTGTTTAGGGTTTCCTTAGCTGTGCAGAAACTTTGAAGTTTAATTAAGTCCCATGTGTTTATTACTCTTTTTATTGTCCTTACTCTGACACATGGATCTGAGAAGATGTTGCTATCATTTATGTCAGAGAGTGTTTGGCCTATGTTTTCCTCTAGGAGTTTTATAGTTTCTGGTCTTATATCTAGATCTTTAATCCATTTTGAGTTTATTTTTGTGCATGGTGTTAGAAAGTGTTCTAGTTTCATTTTTTTACATGTGACTGTCCAGTTTTCCCAGCACCACTTATTGAAGAGGCTGTCTTTTGTCCAATGTATATTCTTGCCTCCTTTGTCATAGATTAGTTGACTGTAGATGTGTGGATTTAATTCTGGGCTTTCTATCCTGTTCCACTGATCTATATTTCTGTCTTTGTGCCAGTTCCATATAGTTTTGATGACTGTAGCTTTGTAGTAGAGTCTGAAGTCAAGGAACCTGATTCCTCCAGCTCCATTTTTCTTTTTCAGGATGTCTTTGGCTATTCTGGGTTTTTTGTGTTTCCAAACAAACTTTGAAATATTTTGTTCTAGTTCTGTGAAAAATGTCCTTGGTAATTTGATAGGGATTGCATTGAATGTGTAGATTGCCTTGGGTTGTATAGTCATTTTGATAATATTGTCTCTTCCAATCCAAGAGCATGGTATGTCTTTCCACCTGTTCATGTCATCCTTGATTTCTTTCATCAGCGCCTTACAATTTTCAGAGCACAGGTCTTTTGTCTCTTTAGGCAGGTTTATTCCTAAATATTTGATTCTTTTTGATGCGATGGTAAATGGGATTGCTTCCCTAATTTCTCTTTCTGATCTTTCATTGTTAGTTTAGAGAAATGCAGTTGATTTCTGTGTATTAATTTTGCATCCTGCAATTTTGCCAAATTCATTGATGAGCTCTAACAGTTTCCTGGTAGAGTCTTTAGGATTCTCTAGGTATAGTATCGTGTCATCTGCAAAAAGTGATAGTTTTACTTCTTCCTTTCCAATTTGAATTCCTTCTTTTTCTTTTTCTTCTCTGATTGCTGTAGCTAGGACTTCCAGAACTATGTTGAATAGTAGTGGCGAGAGTGGACATCCCTGTCTTGTTCCTGATCTCAGCAGGAATTCTTTCAGCTTTTCACCATTGAGAATGATGTGAGCTCTGGGTTTGTCATAGATGGCCTTGATTATGTTGAGGTTGTTTCCCACATGCCCACTTTCTGAAGGGTTTTGATCAGAAATGGGTGTTGGACTTTGTCAAAGGCTTTTTCTTCATCTATGGAGAGGATCATACGGTTTTTATTCTTCAGTTTGTTAACGTGGTATGTCACACTGATTGATTTGCGGATATTGAAGAGTCCTTGCATCCCTGGGATAAATCCCACTTGATCGTGGTGTACAATCCTTTTAATGTATTGTTGGATTCAGTTGGCTAGTATTTTGTTGAAAATTTTTGCATCTATGTTCATCAGTGAGATTGGCCTGTAATTTTCTTTTTTTGTGATGTCTTTGTCTGGTTTTGGTATCAGGGTGATCGTTGCTTCTTAGAATGAGTTTGGGAGTGTCCCTTCCTCTGCAGTTTTTTGGAAGAGTTTCAGAAGGATAGGCATTAGCTGTTCTCTAAATGTTGGATAGAATTCACCTGTGAAACCATCTGGTCCTGGACATTTGTTTGTTGGAAGTTTTTTAATCACGGTTTCAATTTCAGAACTTGTGATTGGTCTATTCATCTTTTCTGTTTCATCTCGGTTTAGTCTTGGGAGATTGTCCATTTCTTCTAGGTTTTCCATTTTATTGCCATATAGTTGCATATAGTAGTCTCTTATGATCCTTTGTATTTCTGTGATGTCTGTTGTTACTTCTCCTTTTTCATTTCTAATTTTATTGATTTGTGTCCTCTCTCTTTTTTTCTTGATAAGTCTGGCTAAGGGTTTATGAATTTTGTTGATCTTTTCAAAGAACCAGCTTTTAGTTTCATTGATCTTTTCTATGGTTTTCTTTGTTTCTATTTCGTTGATTTCTGGTCTGATCTTTATGATTTCTTTTCTTCTACTAACTTCAGGCCTTGTCAGTTCTTCCCTCTCTAGCTGTTTGAGATGTAAAGTTAGATTGTTTATTTGAGCTTTTTCTTGTTTCCTGAGGTAGGCTTGTATTGCTGTAAACTTTCCTCTTAGAACTGCTTTTGCTGTATCCCAGAGGTTTTGGGGTGTCGTGTCTTTGTTGTCATTTGCTTCTAGGTATTTTTTAATTTCCTCTTTGATTTCTTCTGTGATCCATTGGTTATTTAGTAGCATGTTGTTTAGTCTCCACGTATTTGTATTTTGGCCATTTTTTTCTTGTTGTTGATTTCCAGTCGTATAGCATTGTGGTCAGAGAAGATGCTTGAAATGATTTCAATTTTCTTAAAGTTACTGAAGCTTGATTTGTAACCCAGGATGTGGTCAATCTTAGAGAATGTTCCATGCACATTTGAGAAGAATGTGTATTCTGTTGCTTTTGGATGGAATGTCCTATAATTATCTATTAAGTCCATCTGATCTAATGCTTCATTCAGGACCTGTGTTTCCTTATTGATTTTCTGCCTGGATGACCTGTCCTTCGCTGTAAGTGGGGTGTTAAAGTCCCCCACTATGATGGTGTTCCTGTTGATTTCTCCTTTTAAGGTTGTTAGCAGTTGCCTTATATATTGTGGTGATCCTATGTTGGGTGCATAGATATTTAAAATTGTTATATCTTCTTCTTCTTGGATTGATCCTTTGATCATTATGTAGTGCCCTTCCTTGTCTCTTAAAATGTTCTTCATTTTAAAGTCTATTTTGTCTGATAGGAATATTGCTACTCCGGCTTTCTTTTGATGCCCGTTTGCATGGAATATTTCCTTTCAATTTGTATGTGTCTCTAGAATAAAGTGGGTCTCTTGAAGACAGCATATATATGGGTCTTGTTTTTGTATCCATTCGGCTAGTCTATGTCTTTTGGTTGGGGCATTCAGTCCATTAACATTTAAGGTAATTATTGATATGTATGTTCTTATTGCCATTGTATTAACTGTTTGGGGTTTTGTTGCTCTTTTTTTCTTCCCTTATTCTCTTGTTGTCTCCTCTTACAAGATGGCTATCTTTAATGTTGTATTTGAGTTGATTTTTCTTATTTGTTTGTGTATCAGTTGTAGATTTTTCATTTGTGCTTACCCTAAAGTTTTGATATAGGAGTCATTTATTGATATATAAACGAGATTGTATTAAGTTGTTGGTTTCTTAATTGCACGTGCTTCTCCAGTCACATGCATTTGTGCTCTCTTCTCATGATTTCTGATATTGGTAGCATAATTGTGCATGGATGATTTAGTATTTTTACTGTATATGTGCCTTTACTGGTGGGCCTTTTCTTTTGTGGTGTTTTTGTTTCTGGTTGTGACCTTTTCTTTTCTGCCTAGAGAAATTCCTTTAGGATTTGTTGTAAAGCTGGTTTAGTGTTGCAGAACTCTCTTAGCTTTTGCTTATCTGTAAAGATTTTGATCTCTCTTTCAAATCTGAATGAGAGCCTTGCTGGATAAAGTAATCTTGGTTGGAAGTTTTTTCCTTTCATCACATGAAGTATATCATGCCACTCCCTTCTGGCCTGCAGAGTTTCAGCTGAAAAATGTGCTGATAACCTTATTGGGGTTCCCTTGTATGTCATTTGTTTCTTTTCCCTAGCTGCTTTCAATGTTTTCTCTTTGTCTTTAATTTTGTTCATTTTGATTAATATGTGTCTCGAGGTGTTCCTCCTTGGGTTTATTATATATGGTACTTGTTGTGCTTCGTGGATTTGAGTGAGTGGTTCCTTTCCCATATTAGGGAAGTTTTCAGCTATAATCTCCTCGAATATTTTTTCTGTCCCCTTCTCTCTCTCTTCTCCCTCTGGCAACCCTATTATACGGATGTTGGTGTGGTTAACATTATCCCAGAGTTCTCTTAGACTCTGCTCATTTCCTTTCAATCTTTTATCTCTTTTCTCTTCTGCATTAGTGATTTCCACTAATCTGTCTTCCACCTCACTGATTCGTTCTTCTGCCTCCTGTATTCTACTCTTGTCTGCTTCTGATGAATTTTTTATTTCAGTTATTGTATTTTGCATCTATTTTTATTTAATTTTTACATCTTGTATTTCTTTGTTCAATGTTTCCTGTAAATTATCAATCTTTGCCTCCAGTTTATTTCCAATGCCTTGCATCATCTTCAGCATCAACAGTCTAAAGTCTCTTTCTGGGAGGCTGATAATCTCCTCCTCACTGAGCTGTTTTTCTGGGCTTTTTTCTTTCTCCCTTATCTGAGTTATAGTTTCCTGTCTTTTCATTTTTTCAGGTTTTTGGTGTGATGACCTTTTTGCCGACAACAGAGTTGTAGCCTCTCTTAGTTCAGGTGTTGGCCTCCCTTGTGGCTAAAGTTGGTATGAAGGGCGCTTACTGTAGGCTTCCTGATGGGAGGGAGTGATGCCTGGTCACTGGTAGATGGGGTTGATTCTTATCCCTCTGATAGGTGGCGCTTTGTCTCTGGATGGAATTAGAGGCTGGCTGTGTTCCTGAGGGGTTTTTAGGTAGCCTGTTTACTGATGGGTGGGGGTGAGATCCCACCTGGATTGTTTGGCCTGGGGCTTCTCAGCCCTGATGGGAGGGACCAGATTTTCCCAGAAATGGCCACCTCCAGAGAAATGTAGGCTGATGAATGTCCCCGAGAGCTTCATCTCAAATGTCCTCCCCCCCACAAAAAGCCACAGTCACCCTTGTTTCCCAGGAGATTCTCCAAGAATTGCAGTCAGGTTCCACCCAGATTCCTATGGAGACTTTGTTTTGCCCTTGGACCCAGTGCACGTGGAAGTCTGTGTGTGCCTTTCAAGAATGGTGTCTCTGTTTCCCCCAGTCCTGTGGAGCTCCTGCACACAAGCCCCGCTGGCCTTCAATGCCATATGCTCCGGGGGCTCTTTCTCCCTGTGCCCGATCCCCAGGCATGGGGATTTGACATAGGGCTCAGAACTCTCAGTCCTGTAGCTGAGTCTCTGTGATGCAGTTACTTTCCAGTCTGTGGGGCTTCCCACCCGGGTGGTATGGGGTTGCTTCTATTGTAATCGCCCCTCCTACCTCTTGATGTGGTCTCCTCTTTGTCTTCTGGAGCAGAATATCTTTTTTGGACGTTTACAGTCCATTTGGTTGAAGGCTGCTTGGCATTTGGTTGTAGTTTTTCTGTTTTTTGGGAGAGAAGTTGAGCTCCCGTCCTTCTATTCCACCATCTTAATCCAATTCAGGGTAGCCCAAAAAGTCTACAAACTTTAAATGCACTGGCTTCACAGAGTTAATTTTAAAAGCTGCCATGATTGGCCCTGCCCCAGGATATATTCATAATTCCAACATTTTTTGAATCAAAAATGTCATTATGTGGCCTGGCCTACACAATTTTTTTTTATAATTTTTTAAAAATGTGAAACATTGCAAATGTAGAAAACCTATATCACATTTAACTTGGTATTAATGATCTCATTTTCCTAAAAATAATAAAATCACATAAAAATAATATATAGGACAAGTGACTGCTGTTGACTGGGATAAAGTTTTAAACTTGTGACAGAGTGAAGAAAGTTAATTTAGAAAAAATGATGACAGTCTAATAGTACTTGCTTGCATAGTGTTTTATTGGAAAGTCAAAGCATTTTAGAATGAAATCTTTTTTCTTTTTTTTATAAATCAATGAATTTTATTACATTTGTAGTTGTACAACAATCATCACAACCAAATTTTATAGGATTTCCATCCCAAACACTCAGTGCATCCCCTCACCTCCCAACCTGTCTTATTTGGAAACCATAGCATTTTCAAAGTCTGTGAGTCAGTATCTGTTCTGCAAAGAAGTTCATTGTGTCCTTTTTTTAAGATTCCACATGTAAATAATAGCATTTGATGTTGGTGTCTCACTGTCTGACTGATTCACTTAGAATGATAATTTCTATGTTCATCCATGTTGTTGCAAATGCCATTATTTCTTTCCTTTTAATGGCTGAGTAATATTCCATTGTGTATACGTACCACATCTTCTTCATCCACTCTTCTGTCAATAGAAATTTAGATTATTTCCATGACTTGGCTATTGTATATAGTGTTGTAATAAATACTGGAGTACATGTGTCTTTTTGAGTCATGGTTTTCTCTGGATAAATGCCCAGGAGTGGGATTGCTGGATCAAATGGTAATTCTGTTTTTAGTTTTCTGAGGAATCTCCATACTGTTTTCCACAGTGTTGCACCAATTTACATTCCCACCAACAATGTAATAGCATTTCTTTTTCTCCATAGCCTCTCTAGCACTTATTGTTTGTAGACTTTTTAATGATGGCCGTTCCGGCCAGTGTAAGGTGGTACCTAATAGTGGTTTTGATTTGCATTTCTCTAATAATTAGTGATGTTGAACATCTTTTCATGTGCTTTTTTGCCATTTGTATGTCTTCTTTGGAGAATTGTCTGTTTAGATCTTCCACCCATTTTTTGATGGTGTTGTTTGTTTTTTTTCATATTGAGCTTCTGAAGGTGTTTATAAATTTTGGAGATTAATTCCTTGTCTGTCATTTGATTTGAAAATATTTTCTCCCATTTTGTGGGTTGCCTTTTCATTTTGTTTAGGGTTTCTTTGCTATGGAGAAACTTTTACGTTTAATGAAGTCCCATTTGTTTCTTTTTTTTTTTTGTCATTACTCTAAGAGGTGGATCTGAGAAGATGCTGCTGTGGTTTATGTTGGAGAGTGTTCAGCCTATGTTTTCCTCTAAGAACTTTGTAATATCTGGTCTTATCTAGGTCTTTAATCCATTTTGAGTTTACTTTTGTGTATAGTGTTAGAAAGTGTTCTAATGTCATTCTTTCACAGGTGGCTGTCCAGTTTTCCCAGCACCACTTAATGAAGGGTCTGTCTTTTTTACATTGCCTCCTTTGTCATAGATTAGATGACTGTAGGTGCATGTGTTTGATTCTGGGTTTTCTATCCTGTTCCACTGATCTATGTTTTTGTCTTTCTGCCAGTACCACACAGTTTTGATGACTGTCACTTTGTAGTGTAATCTGAAGTCAGCTTGATTCCTCCAACTTCACTTTTCTTTTTCAGGATATCTTTGGCTATTCTGGGTCTTTTGTGCTTCCAAACAAACTTTAAAATATTTTGTTTTAGTTATGTGAAAAATGTCCTTTGTAATTTGATAGGGATTGCATTGAATCTGCAGATTGCCTTGGGTAGTGTAGTCATTTTGATAATATTGACTCTTCCAATCCAAGAACATCATATGTTTTTTCATATGTTTTTTAATCTGTTTGTGTCATCCTTGATTTCTTTCATTACCATCTTGTAGTTTTCAGAGTACAGTTCTTTTGTCTCTTTAGGTAGGTTTATTCCTAAGTATTTTATTCTTTTTGATGTGATGGTAAACGGGATTGCTTCCCTAATTTCTCTTTCTGATCTTTCACTGTTAGTAAATAGAAATGCAGTTGATTTCTGTGTATTAATTTTGTATCCTTTGACTTTTCCAAAAAGATTGATGAGCTCTAACAGTTTTCTAGTAGAGTCTTTAGGATTCTTTAGGCATTGTATGTCATCAGCAAATAGTGATAGTTTTACTTCTTCCTTTCCAATCTGAATTCCTTTTATTTCTTTTACTTGTCTGATTGCTGTGGCTAGGACTTCCAATAAGCAGACGTCTTTGTCTTATTCCTGATCTCAGCAGGAATTCTTTCATCTTTTCACCACTGAGAATGATGTTAACTCTGGGTTTGTCTATGACCTTTATTATGTTGAGGTAGTTTCTCTCTATGCCCACTTTCTGAAGGGTTTTTATCAGAATTGGGTGTTGGATTTTGTCAAAGGCTTTTTCTGCAAGAATGAATAGCACAGAATCTAAGCTCCCACCCAAAGCACTCAATGAAATTTAATTATTACTTTCAGATTTGTATAGTTACATAGTGAGTTTTCTAGTTTCACTGATGTTATTTGTCTGATGATGATTAATTAATTAGCACCCATTCCTTGCAGGATTTTGGCTATTCCAAACCAACAACTCTCGAATGGCCAGAACATAAAATTCTTCTCAGCAGTTTACTTAAAATTCCATGTAAGGTGTTCCCACTGTGGTACCGTGGGTTAAGAATCTGACTGCAGAGGCTTGAGTTGCTGTAGAGGTATGGGTTCAATCTCTAGCCCATTGCAGTGGGTTAAAGGATCCAGCATTGCTGCAGATGCATCATATGTTGGAACTACACAATCCCTGGCCCAGGAACTTCCATATGCTGTGGGTGTGGCCATAAAAATAATTCTATGTGAAAGACTAAATTGTTGTTTGATTGTGGCCTCTCAAAGACATTTGAAGGACTCTGGTATTTGTGAATAGAGGTAAAACAGAGTTTAAACAAGGGCAGTAATAATCAATTAGTAAGTCAGCTTTTCATGAACTGGTGCTAAAAATGTTCATCTGTTCTTTGGAATAAATTGGGGATTAAGGAAATGCAAAAGTGAAAATGTTGTCTAAATCACTTATTTTGAGTGGTTGTCATTGGGAACAGGATCCTCCTATTTTTCACCAGAAAGCATTCGCTTTAGCTCTCAGAAGAGAGTTATGAGTAGTGGTGTCAGACATCTCACTGGGCATTCCACGAAGGGCCAGCATGTCTGGGAAACATCTCAGGTGAAATTCAGTGGCCTAAACATAAGCTGGTAGAGGCCATTCACAGCTACTACAATGTGGTTTTAAGTTGTTTTTAAAGATAGAATAGTAGAGATAGTATATTGGTATAGGGAAATCAGTTGGTTTAAGAATCTATGTCACTTAAATTTTGGAAGGCCAGGGTTGAAGTGTAGGCTTTGTATCTCAGAAATGTAACCTAGAACAGTTCACTAAATCTCTCTGAACTTCGGTTCATTTTTTCTATAATTTATTCCTGTGCTATTTCAGGAACTCAATTATGAGATATGCTGGAATACAGACAGCAAAGGACTGGGAATATGTTTCAGTTATTTATTTCTGCATAGCAGATCACCCCAAAACTTACTGTCCAAAACAATACAATTTATTCTTCATGACCTTATAGATTGACTGAGAGAGTTCTTTGCTGGTCTGACCCAGCTCATTGACATTGTTTCTTTCTCTGGGATTGACTAGGGGCAAACTTTGACTGGGCTGTCAACCAAGATGACTCAGTTTTTCTCTACGGTGTCTTTCCATGAAGCTAGCATGGGCTTTCTCACTCCCTCCTGATTTCAAGCAGTAGTCCAATAGGGAGGATTTTAAGAATTTGAGAATGGAAGCTCAAAGTTCCTAAAGGTTAAAGTTGGAAGTCCTACAGGGTACCTATCACCACATTGTATAGGTGGAGAAAGTCACAAGCCCAGTCCACATTCAAGGAGAGAAGAGTGGTAAAGTCTCATTGCATAAGGTATGCAATATGGAAGATATTATTATCATATTTGGAAATAATCTACCAAAGGAGAAGATTACTAAAGCTGGGAGATAGGCATAGGTTGGTGCTGAGGTACACGGACTGCTGATAGTAACCTCCCCTGGCAAAGGACACCCAGAGATTCAGATTGCAGTCTCCAAAGCCCATACATAATTTAATGAATCTTGGTTAAGAACATGGATTCTAGAAGCAAAACAACTGTGGGGTTAAAATCTAGCTCATGATTTCATGACTCTTTGACGAAGCTGATCTGTGCCTCAATTTCTTTGCACATAATGTGAAGAGAATCATATTTTCTATCTCATAGTTATTTTGAAGAATTGAATAATTATTATATACAAACAGTTTAGAACAGTGACTGGTGAATATAAGAACTTCAAGAAGTGATTATTATTATTACCGTTATTATTATTGCAATAGTCTACATGTACTTGGGTGCGGGCTGTTGTGATGTTAGGCAAGGAATTTCAGTCAGAGCTAATTTTAGGAATTCAAGAGGGATCTGTTAGTTTCAAGAAGTTGATCTATACTCTTCAGGGATATTAGTTTGGAACCACCAAACACATAGTGAAAAGGAGCTGCCCTCTTAGGCGATATGACAGGAAGCAGGGAATCTGTCACTGTCTGGAGGGACCCTGATAGTGGGGTCATAAAGCAGAGAGCCAAGCAAATAGGTAGTAGTAATAGAGGGGAACTCAGTCATGTGCACATACTTGTGAACAGGGTCAACTCTTGACTTTGTAAGGGCAAGAATTTGTTGGGTTTTTCTTGGATCAAAAATAACATCAGTGTACAAATGAGTCTTATGACACCTGGAAACCCAGATATCATAGCTGAATCATCGAGTCTTAAGATACAGGACATAATTCTAGCCTCCAGTGAAATATAGTTTTACTTACACTGTTA
The DNA here is from genome assembly GCA_004024745.2 of Catagonus wagneri. NCBI lineage: Eukaryota > Metazoa > Chordata > Mammalia > Artiodactyla > Tayassuidae > Catagonus > Catagonus wagneri. Next base: position 1,000,353 of record PVHT021183696.1, read on the forward strand.
ATTGGCTCAGGAACTGATTGAATTCAGTCTTGGTCTCTAAGTGGGGACCATGAATAGATTCAGCCCTGGAAGCCAGGAAGAGAGATCAGTGTAGAGGCTGTGACACAAGGCTAACACCCTATCTCACTGAATGGCTGTGATGTTCAAATTTAACAGTGTATATCAAAGAATTTGTAAATTAGTATCATCAAGCATATTTCCTGGAGAAAATTATTTTTTTAAATAAATGTACTTGCTAAATTTTCAAACTAAACATCTGAGGGTACAATCCATGATGTTATGTATGAAGGCTAAGGCCCATGTCAAGCAGTCTGAGGCAGGAGATCTGAAGGTGCAACAGTGTGTGAGGCAGAGTTCAGGACTTAAGCAATTATGAACGAAAAGGTGACAGATGTATTGAGACTAGATGATCAGAACCTGAATGCGTGGGCGGATCCGGTACTAGTGTGTGTGGTGCAAATATGACAGCAAATCCCATGATGAGGTTGATAATCCCTCTGCCCCGGTTTTAAGCAGTCTTTCTGATGTGGATGGATGAAGGCTCACAGGTGTGTGCTGAGCCCCAGAATAAATTCTGCAGGTGCTGGTGATTGCAGTAAAGGTCTAAGCCCCTTTAGAGAGTCCTCACTGTCTGAACAAATGAAATGATTTTGAATGCTTCTGCTTGCTACAGGGAAATTTATAAAAAGATGGCATGATTTCATGTTCCTTTGGACAGGTTTTTAAAAGAGACCTGGGCCAAGAAAACTTTTCTCCAAAAGCTTGCTACATTTTTGTAATGGAAACAAATTTCTTCCTTAATATAAGTAACATTAATTCTATCTTAAATTTAGGATATGAGAGTTCAGGTTTTTAATCACCCTATCTATGTTTTAACATTGGGGCTCTGTGAAACGAGTATCTGGCACAGATGTCACTGCTGTATTATTTTAAAATGGGAAGGTTTTAGAATTGATATTTTGTTCATCGTATCTGTTGTTTTATATTGTATTGAGGATTGGTCAAGAATATAGTACCAAATTACTTACTCCATAAGAAAACATGAAATTCTTTAAGAAAATGAATTTTATTTAAAGGTGAAACTACTAAACAGCTGAGACTGTATCCAAAAGACTAATTTTCATCCTTATTTGCCAATCTTTGCTTCTCCTTACCTTAGGTATGAAGAGTATGATTCCTCTAACCTAATCACTCCCAGCTAAACTCAAATAATATTCTAGAAATAAGTTGAGGTGATAAGTTAATCAGTTACATGGTTCTTTTCCACAAAAGTGTTATTAATTCAGATAAAAATCAGTTCCAACTTTGGAATTCTGCCCTGTGTTCAGACTCTTTATAATTGCAGTATTTACAATTAAGTTGCTCCAAAAGTAAACTCTACATAATTTTCCAGCTTTATGTAGTGTCTCTAGGGGAGTGAGATGTTTTAACTCCTAACAGCCCTAGGAGGCAGAAAAGTAAAATGCAAAACCAAACACTGGTGGGCAAGAAGCAGAAGTTAGTTAATGAGGTGGTGAGAGTGAACAGGGCGGGAGTTCAGAGGGAATCTGAAAGGAATCATTGAACTTTAATAAGATGATGAAAAGGCATCTTGACAGAAAAAAAAAGTTCATGAACCATTCTTCTGGGCACACAATAGAGAAAGCCTATAAAACATTCATTCTTCTAGAAAAAAACCTGGTACATTTTTACTGAATTAAAAATTATTTTCTTTCTTTCAAAATACTGTTGGTTTAAAACACGTATATTTTTCTATGCTCCAGTGTTAAATTAGACCAAGTTTAAATTATGAAAAATTATTTTTCAGATTTGATGACTTCCTATGAAAAACAGTAAGCTATTTAATTGCTAAATTTCAATCTGAACAGCCTTAATAAGATTTGTGTCTCCTATAACAACATTGTAATCAATAGAAAAACAAATTAATAATTTGCAATACCTTATTTCTTTATAAATATGCAATTCTAGTGTTTACTCAACTTTTAAGAAAATAGTTTAGAAAATTAACAAAAAAACTCTTTCTCCCTTTACAGTATAAAATCAAAATAAAATGTAGTTGTGGCATATAGAGATATACCAGGTTAAAATAATATCATATAGAAATTAATGGTTTCTTTTGGCCTTATTTATCTTATTTAGCAAGCGCACTGTCCTCACTGTGTGCCAGACACTCTTTTTAGTGCAGTGCTATTATGTCGTTGAATTCTCATAATATCCCTGCGGAAACAGTATCATTATTATCTCAATTTTACATATTAAGAAACTGAGACAGAGAGAGCTTAAGCAATTGCTAGAGTTCATACAGTCCCAAAGTAGCAGAATAAGTATAGGAATCTTGGCAGTGTGGCTTCAAAGTCTGTCCTCTTAACCCATGATATTCTGATGCAGCTGCTCATAAAAAAATATGTCTTCATAGATAATATAACCTGAAAATGTCACTGATTAGGTAGAAATCCCAAAATACTAGAGGGGATTCCAAATATTCTCTGCCTACTTTCATTTCTACCTGTATTTTCTTTTTCTTTTCTTTTTTTTTTTGTCTTTTTGCCTTTATGTAGAGCCGCACCCGCAGCATATGGAGGTTCCCAGGCTAGGGGTCTAACAGGAGCTGTAGCCGCCGGCCTACGCCACAGCCACAGCAACGCGGGATCCGAGCCGCGTCTGCAACCTTCACCACAGCTCACAGCAACGCCGGATCCTTAACCCACTGAGCAAGGCCAAGGATCGAACCTGCAACCTCATGGTTCTTAGTCGGATTCGTTAACCACTGAGCCACGAAGGGAACTCCTCTACCTGTATTTTCTGTAGCCATTTTAAAGTCAGAAGAATTTCTCACCCAATGAACTCATTTATCTCTTCACCCAAATATATTTCTTTTATATAACCGTATTGGACAATGCCTTGTTATTTTGTAACTTAGGTAAAATCTAGGGGTTGTTTCAGAATTCTATCCAAGCTCAGTGTCCACAGCTAATTAGTCATCAAATCATACTCTTCCTAAACATTCTAAAAACTAGGCTCTCCTCTCTATGCCATTGTCATTTTTATTGTCAGTTTTCAGACTTTTTTCATCTTAAAATGAAACAATTGAATTTTGACCTAAATTGTCTGTTTTTAAATTTCTTCCATTGTAGCCACCCTTCATTTTATTCCTAGTGTGATTTTTTAAAAAATGTGTATTTGATCATGTTTCTCTTCCAGTAAAAGAATTCTCTTATCTCCCTCTTGCCTTGGTAGAAAATATAAGGCCCTTTTTGATCTGGTCCTCTTTCTCTTTCTTCCCTTCCTTCCTTCCTTCTTCCTTCCTTCCTTCCTTCCTTCCTTCCTTCCTTCCTTCCTTTCTTTCTTTCTTTCTTTCTTTCTTTCTCCCCCGTCTCTTCCTTCCTTCCTTCCTTCCTTTCTTTCTGTCTTCCTTCCTCCCTCTTTCCTTCCTCCCTTCCTCCCTTCCTTCCTTCCTTCCTTCCTTCTTTCTTTTCCTGCTTGTTGGTCTATGGGCCACACTTGTGGCACATGGAAGTTCCCACGCTAGGGGTCAAATCAGAACTACAGCTGCCAGGCTACACCACAGCCACTGCAATGCAGAATCCAAATCCTAGCTGCATCTGTGACCTACACCATAGCTCACAGCAATGCTGCGTCCTTAACCCACTGAGTGAGGCCAGGGATGGATATTAGTCGTGTTTGTTACTGCTGAGCCACAACAGGAACTCAGATCTGGTCCCTTCCCTATCTCCCGCTCCTTCTTTAATTATACATTAAAGGAGTACATGCTGAATCAAATACCAAGCATCATCTGGTTTTTAGCCTTTTGGCTTTGCACCTGTGAATCTCCTCTGCTTGGGACATACTTCTCACCACTTGTCCTCTTGGCAGACTCATATAAATGCCCAATAAATGTCCATCTGATGTGTCCAGCAAGCCTGCTACGGCTGGGAAGAATTACTTATGCATTGATGCTACATCTATGCCTTGTACAGCCTTCGGTCATTGGATTTATACAACTTATTGTAATTAATTTTTTACATTCTGAGTTACACGCTTAGCTTCTTAAGGGGACAGCAGTTACCAGAAAGTCACTGAGGTGGAGGTGTGGGTCCTGCCTAGATTATATCCCTATCCTTCCCATAGATAAATCAATATGTGTTTGATTTATATATATATATATATATATATATATTTTTTTGTATATCTTTGTCAGAGAGAGTTGTTCTATAAGTAGGTATATTTTTGATGTGTCCATAGAAAGAAGTGAGCTCAGGATCTTCCTGGTCCACCGTCTTGATTCCATCCTTGGATAATTTTTTTTTTTTAATCCATCCACTAGTTGAAGAACACTTGGATATTTCCAGGTATTTACTATCTGCTCATTTGTTAATACAGTGCTTATTGATGACTTTAGCTTTATAGTATGTTTTAAATTAGGAGATGTGAACCTTTCATGTTCTAATTTTCCAAAGTTTTTTTCTATGTTGGTCATTTATTTTTTGAAGTACATTTTATTTATTTTTATAATAATTTTTATTTTTCAGTAATAGCTGGTTTACAGTGTTCTGTCAATTTTCCACTGTACATCCAGGTGATCCATTTACACATACATATATACATTCCTTTTTCTCACATTATCATGCTCCATCATAAGTGACTAGACATAGTTCCCAGTGCTACAGAGCAGGATCTCATTGCTTATCCATTTCAAATGCAATAGTTTGCATCTATTAACCCCAAATTACCAATCCATGCTACTCCCTTCCCCTCCCCCTTGGTAAGAACATGCCTTTTTTCTATTCTGTGGAAAGGTTCATTTGTGCCAAATATTAGATTCCAGATATAAGTGCTATCATACGGTATTTGTCTTTCTCTTTCTAACTTATTTCACTTAGTATGAGAGTCTCTAGTTCCATACATGTTGCTGCAAATGGCGTTATTTTGTTCTTTTTATGGCTGAGTAGTATTCCTTTGTGTATATATACCACATCTTCTTAATCCATTCATCTGTCAATGGACATTTAGGTTGATTCCAGGTCTTGGTTATTGTGAATAATGCTGCAGTAAACATATGGGTGCTGGTATACTTTGCAATGAAAGTTTTGTCCGGATATATGCCCAAGAATGGGATTGCTGGGTCATATGGTAGTTCTATATTTAGTTTCCTGAGGTAACTCCATACTGTTTTCCATAGCGGTTACACATTACCACCAACAGTGTAGAAGGGTACTCTTTTCTACACACCCTCTCCAGCCTTTGTTATCTGTTGACTCATTAATGATGGCCATTCTGACTGGTGTGAGGTAGTACGTCATAGTAGTTTTGATTTGTATTTCTCGAATAATCAGTAATGTTAAGCATTTTTTCATGTGCTTTTTGGCCATTTGTATATCTTCTTCGGAGAAATGTCTATTCGGTTCTTTTGCCCATTTTTCCATTGGGTTGTTGGCTTTTTTTTTCTGTCTTTTTGCCTTTTATCTAGAGCCACACGCACAGCATATGGAGGTTCCCAGGCTAGGGGTCTAACAGGAGCTGTAGCCGCCGGCCTTGGCCACAGCCACAGCAATGCGGGATCCGAGCCGCGTCTGCAATCTACACCACAGCTCATAGCAACGTGGATCCTTAACCCACTGAGCAAGGCCAGGGATCGAACCCGCAACCTCGTGGTTCTTAGTTGGATTCGTTAACCACTGAGCCACGAAGGGAACTCCTGGGTTGTTGGCTTTTTTGCTGTTGAGTTATATAAGTTGTTTGTATATTTTAGAAATTAGCCCTTGTCAGTCGCATCGTTTGGAAGTATTTTCTCCCATCTGTAAGTTGTCTTTTTGTATTTTTTTTAATGGTTTCCTTTGCTGTGCAAAAGCCTGTCAGTTTGATTAGGTCCCACTGGTTTATTTTTGCTTTTATTTCTGTTGCCTTGAGAGACTGACCTGAGAAAAACTTTGTAAGTTTATGTCAGTAAATGTTTTGCCTATGTTCTCTTCTAGAAGTTTGAAGGTGTCTTGTCTTACATTTAAGTCTTTAAACCATTTTGAGTTTATTTTTGTGCATGGTGTGAGGGTATTTTCCAGTTTCATTGATTTACATTCAGCTGTCCAGTTTTCCCAGCAATACTTGCTGAAAAGACTCTTTTTCTCATTTTATATTCTTGCCTAATTTTCAAAGATTAATTGACCATAGGTGTCTGGATTTATTTTTGCTTTCTCTGTTCTGTTCCATTGGTCTATATGTCTGTTTTGATACCAGTCAGTACCACACCATCTTGATTACTGTGACTTTGTAATATTACCTGAAGTCTGGGAGAATTATGCCTCCTGCTTGTTTTTTGTTCCTCAGGATTGCTTTGGCAGTTCTGTGTCTTTTGTGGTTCCAGATTAATTTTGGGATTGTTTGTTCTAGTTCTGTGAAAAATGTCATGGGTAATTTGATAGGGATTGCAATGAGTCTGTAGATTGCTTTGGGTAGTATGGCCGTTTTTACAATATTAATTTTTCCAACCCAGGGTCATGGAATATCTTTCTATTTCTTTGAATTTTATTTAATTTCCTTCATTAATGTTTTCTAGCCTTGGTCAGGTGTATTCCCAGGTATTTCATTTTTTAGGGTGTAATTTTAAAAGGTATTGTATTTTTTTATATTCCTTTTCTAATATTTCATTGTTAGTATACAGAAATGCAACTGATTTCTGAATGTTAATCTCATATCCTGGCTACTTTGCTGAATTTGTTGATCAGTTCGAGTAGTTTTGGGGTTCAGTCCTTAGGGTTTTCTATATGTAGTATCATGTCATCTGCATACAGTGACAATTTTACCTCTTCTTTTCCAATTTGGATACCTTTTATTTCTTTTGTTTGTCTGGTTGCTGTGGCTAGGACTTCCAATACTATATTGAATGAAAGTGGTGAGCATGGCCATCCTTGTCTTGTTCCAGATTTTAGTGGGAAGGCTTTCAGCTTTTCTCCATTGAGTATTATATTTACTGTGGGTTTGTCATAAATGGCTTTTATTATGTTAAGTATTTTCCCTCTATACCCACTTTGGTAAGAGTTTTGATCATGAATGTTGGACTTTGTCAAATGTTTTTCTGTATTAAGATGATCATGTGGTTTTGGACTTTTCTTTAGTTAATGTGGTGTGTGATGTTGATTGATTTGCGTACGTTGAACCATCCTTGTAAACCTGGGATGAATCCCACGTGGTTGTGGTGTATGATCTTTTCTATAGTTGTTAGATTTTGGTTGGCTAAAATTTTTTTTGATAATTTTTGCATCTGTATTCATTGGGGATATTGACCTATAATTTAATTTTTTTGTGGTATCCTTGGTTTTGGTATTAGGGTGATGGTGACATCATAGAATATCATTGGGAGTGTTCCTTTCTCTTTGACTTTTTGAAAAAGTTTAAGGAGAATGGGTATAAGTCCCTCTTTGTATGTTTGGCAGAATTTGCCTGTGAGGCCATCTGGTCCTGGACTTTTATTTGTAGGGACTGTTTTTATAACATATTCAATTTCATTTCTAGTGATTATTCTATTCAGTTGATCTATTTCTTCTTGATTCAGTTTGGGCAGGCTGTAAGTCTCTAGAAAGTTGTCCATTTCTTCTAGGTTGTCAGCTTTGTTGGCATACCATTATTCATAGTATTTGCTTATGTTTTTTTTTTGTATTTCTGCAGTATCCGTTATGATTTCTCCTTTTTCACTTATTTTGTTTCTTTGGATTTTTTCTCTACTCTTCTTGGTGAGTCTGACCAGAGGTGTGTCAATTTTGTTTACCTTTTCAAAGAATTAGCTCTTGGCTTTATTGATTTTTTTTCTATTGTTTTTGAATCTCTATTTTGTTGATTTCCTTTCTGATCTTTATGATTTCCTTCCTTCAGCTGACTTTAAGTTTTGTTTGTTCTTCTTTTTCTAGTTCATTTAGGTGGTTGGTTAAGTTGTTGATTTGAGATTTTTCTTCTTTTTTGAGGAAGGGCTGATATTGCTATGAACTTCCCTCTAAGCATTGCTTCTCTGGCATCCCATAGATTTTGAGTGGTTGTATCTTCATTATTATTTGCTTTGAGGGTTTTCTTTTTTTAAATTTCCTTCTTGATTTCCTCATTGACCCATTGTTTTTTAGTAGCATGTTGTTTATTCTCCATGTAGTTATTTTTTTCCCATTTCTTTTCCTCTAGTTGATTTCTAGTTTCCTGCCATTGTGGTCAGAGAAGATACTTGAAATAATTTCTCTACTCTAAAATTTGTTGAGATTAGCTTTTTGCCCCAGCATATGATGGATCCTTGAGAATGTTCCATACGCACTTGAGAAGAATGTATATTCTGATTTTTTTTTGGATGTAATGTCCTGAAAATGTCAATTAAGTATAGTTTCTGTTGTGTCATTTAGGATCTCTGTTGCCATACTGATTTTCTGCCTAGAGGATCTGTCCAAAGTTTCCTACTATCATTGTATTCCCTTCAATTTCTCCTTTTATGTCTGTTAGTATTTGTTGTAGGTATCTGGGTACTCCTATATTAGGGACATGTACATTGATGATTGTAATGTCCTCTTCTCGAGTGGATCCTTTTACCATTAAATAGTGTCCTTTTTTTTCTTTTATGGCCTTCATTTTAAAGTCTATTTTGCTAATGTGAGTATTGCAATTCCTGCTTTCCTGTCTGTCCATTGGCATGAAATATCTTTTCCCATCCTCTCACTTTCAATCTATACGTATCCTTTGCTCTAAGGTGAGTCTCTTGTAGATAGCAGATTGGAGGTTGTGCTTTTTTATCCAATCTACCACTCTGTGTCTTTTGATTGGAGCATTCAGTCCTTTGACACTTGAGGTAATTATTGACAGATATGTATTTATTGTCATTTTAAACCTTGTTTTCCAGTCGATTCTATGTTTCTCCTTCTTCCTTTTGTTGGTTGGATGATTCCCATTTATTTTATGCTTGAGTACTTTTCTTTTTAGTTTTTGTGAATGTAATGTTTGGTTTTGATTTGTGGTTGCCCTGTTTTTTAAGTATGTTAATCCCTTCCTGTATTTGCTTGCTTTGGCCTGATAGTCAGAGATGCTTAAACACATCATTTAAAAAAAAAAAAAGCCTCTATATTTTCTTACTTTCGTTCCCCACATTCCATGATTTTGAAGTCTTTTTTTAACATCTTCATGTTTAGATCTGTGTTCTGGCTTATTTAAGTGTTTTCTTTCCAGTTGTGGTTTCCTCCATTCTATTTCTTCTTACTTTTTCTTCTTCTTTTTTTTTTTATTTAGAGAAGCCCTTTCAGTATTTCTTTTAGAGTGAATTTAATATTGCTGTACTCTTTTAGCTTTTGCTTTTTGTTGAAATTCTTTATTTCTCCTTTGATTTTAAATGATATTCTTGCTGGATAGAGTATTCTAGGTCACAATTTTTTTTCTTTTCAGAACTTTAAATGTATCTTGCCACTCCCTTCTGGGCTGTAGTATTTCCATAGAGAAATCAACTGATAGTCTTAATGGGGGTTCCCTTATAATTAACACTTTGCTTTTCTCTTGCTGCCTTTAGAATCTTTAATTTTCGCAGTTTTTATTATAATATGTCTTGGTGTGGGCCTGTTTGGGTTCAACTTGTTTGGGGCTCTCTGTGCTTCTGTGTCTTGATATCAGTTTCCCTTAGATTTAGAAAGTTTTCTGACATAGTTTTTTCAAATATATTTTCAGTCCCCTTTTGTTTTTCGTCTCCTTCTGGAATCCCTATTATTCGTAGATTGGCCTGCTTTATATCATCCCATAGATCTCTTACATTGCTTTCGTGTTTTTTCATTTGGTTTTCTGCCTGCTGTCCTGACTGGGTGATTTCCATTATTCTATCTTCTAAGTCCCTAATTTGTTCCTCTACATTATTCATTCTGCTATTTAGTGTCTTTAGCTCAATTTGAATCTCTGCAAATGAATTTTCTAATTTTTCTGTGTTCCTCCTTATATTTTCTAGTTTCTTTCTGAAGGAATCTGCATTACTGTTCATATCCACTCTTAATTCCTTGATATTCACCTTAATTTCTTCAGTATTTTTACTACCTCCCTTTTGAACTCAGTGTCTGTCAGACTACAGAGGTCTGTTTCATTGTTTGCTGCCTCATGTGAATTCTATTCTTTTAACTGGGAATGGTTCCTAAACTTCTTTGTTTTATGTTTTTCTTTTTCTGTGAGTTTAGGGAAGCCCAGCTATTGTCTTATAGGGCTACTTCTATATAAAAGCGCCCCTTTATATTTCTTGGAGGGTTACTGTTTATTTTTGGTATGGGAGTTTGAATATGTGCTGTTTCTTTCTTCAGTGTGAGCAGGTTGTTATTCCCAGGGTGCTGAGTGTGTTTCCAGGTGAAGGAGGCAAAGGGTAGGGCTAGTATTCAGTGCCTGATTGCTGGCTCTCAACAGCATCAAGGAACTGCAGGAAGGTGGCACAGGCTACTCCTAGTTTCAGAATGCTGTAATGTGGTAATGAGCCCAGGCAGATTTACAGTGTGCCCAGAGAATTTGGCAGTGGCAGCAGCAGGGTTCGTGAGTTCCCAGGGGAGTGAGAGCAACAATAGCTGGTTTTTGATTGCAGTGCCCTCCTCTGAGGTGATTGGAACAACAAGTGGTGCCTGTTCAGGAACCACTAGTGGTAGCAGTCCACGCTCACCTATGGAGTCAATGATAACTGCAGTGGTTTGTCCCTACCACTTGAAGACCATTCAAGAAACACCCCGTCTCACTTAGTCCACATGGGAGGTGCTGCACAGCCTGTACCTAGTTGCAGGATCCTGGGAAGTGACAGAGATCAAGTATGTGGGCACTGCCCTGACTGTTTAGCAGTGGCATCAACAAGGCTGGTGTGCTCCCAGGGGTGCGAGAGCAACAGGTGGTGTTTGGTCACAGTGCCCTCCTCTGTGGTACCCTTGAGGTGATTGGGGCTGCAAGTGTTGCCTGTTCACGGACCCCTAGCAGTGGTGGGCCACACCCATCTCTGGAGTCAGAGATAACTGTGGTGGTTTGCCCCTGCCACCTGCAGACCATGCAAGAAGAACCCTGTCCCATTTAACCCATGCAGGAGGTGCACCAGCTGCTGCTAGTTGTAGGGTCTTGGGAAAGGACAGTGATCAAGCATTTGGGCACTGCCCAGAGTGTTTGGCAGTGGCAGCTCCAGAGCGGGTGTGTTCCCAGGAGGGTGAGAGCAACAATGCATGGTGCTTGGTTGCACTGCCCTCTGTTTTTTTTTTTTTTTTTTTTTGCCAACCCCTTAGGTGACTGGGCCACAGGTGGAGCCCACTCATATGCCACCAGTTGTGGCAGTCCATACCTCCCTCTGGCCTCCAAGACAACTGCCACAGTCCATCCCTGCTGCCTGTAGATCACGCAAGAGGCACCACTTTGCACTTAGCCCCACACTGCCCTTAGCCCACACAAGAGGTTCCTAGCCACCGTAGCCTGCACAGGAAGTGCGTGGTCTCCCATAGCCATAGCAAGTGGCTTCTTACCACCCGTGGCCTGAGCCAGAGCAGCCCTACCCTCTGAGAGCCCACACATGTGCATGTGCAGGGAGATTCCTATGGCATTCTTCTCATCCTCCTCTCTCCCTCCCCAACAATGGCATCTTGCCTCTCATGTGTGCCTAGACCTTCTCCCGGGTTCCCTCTGCTGTGGTGATCCACTCCCCAGCCTGTGGCACACAGCTTCTTAGCCCCTCAGGCTGTCTCCACCCAGCCAACCCTAGTTCTCTCCCTGGAACTGACCTCAGAGCCTAAATCTCAGCCCCCACCCCCTGCCCCAGCCTCTCAGGCTATGGTGTCTGGGGCAGTGGTGCAAATTATCTGTGCGGCTCTCACTCTACTTTTCCTCAGTCCAGCTACTGCACTTTTCTCAGTGACTTTGAGGTCCGTCCGTTTCAGTTGATTTCCCAGTTAGTTAGGTGGCTTCCCAGGGTGTGGGTTCCTTTTCTCCTTTACAGCTCCCTCTCAGGAATGCTAGTCCAATCCTGATTCCCTTTCTCTCTCTCTCTCTTTAGTTTTACCCAGTTATGTCAAGTGTTTGTTGCCCTTTTTGGAGGTTTAAGTTCTTCTGCCAGCATTCAGTAGATGTTCTGTGTGAGTCATTTTAGATGTAGATGTGTTTTTTGATGTGTTTGTGGGAGAAGGTGAGCATGATGTCTTACTTCTCTGCCATCCTGATCCCAAATTTTTCCAAAGTACATTTTGTAATAATCTTGTTTATTAAACAAAACAAAACAGAACAGAAATGAACCAGGTCTGGAGTTCTCATTGTGACCTAGCAGTTTTAGGTCTTGATGTTTTATCTGTGAGATTGCAGATTCGATCCCTGCCTCACTCAGTGGGTTAAGGCTCTGGAGTTGCTGCAAGCTGTGGCATAAGTTGCACATGCAGCCCAGTTCCGGTGTTGCTGTGGCTGTTGCTGTGGCCTCAGCTGTAGCTCCAATTCGACCACTACCCTGGGAACTTATATATGCCACTACCATAAAAACAAAGTAAAAGAAAACAAGACTTTTTGAAATTTCTGTTGGAATTATATTAACTCTAGATCCACTTGGGGATAAAAGGCTTGTTAACAATATTGACTTTTCATATCCATGCACATGGTGTATCTCTTCATTTATTTAGGCTTTTTAATTTCTCTTATCGGTGTTTCTCAGCATATAGATATTTTAAATAATTAGATAGGTTTATTTCTAAGTATTTAATATTTTAGTATCATTTCCAATGGTACTAAATGATTTTATTTTCAATGCTAGTTAAAAGATATAGTTGATTTTTGTCAAAAGACATTCTGTCCTATAACCTGGTTAAATTCATTTATTGCTTCTGTTGGTTCTAGTAACTTACTATTTTTTTTTTCTCTAGATGCATGTAGATAAATATGCATCTATGTAGATAAATATGCATCTTTAAATAAACAGTTTATTTCTTCCTTTTCAATCTCTGTGCTATTTATTTCCTTTACTTGTCTAGTTCTACTGACTGGGATTTCTAATACAGTGATGAGTAGAAGTGATAGCAATGAATAGCTTTGCTTTGTTCCAAGTAAACAAAAGCAAAAATATTTAGTCTTCTCTTCTGTTCCCACTTTGATCTTTTAGTCATGAATGGATGTTAAATTTTGCCAAGTGTTTTTTTTTCTATATTTTTAAAAGCATTATGTAATTTTTTCTCTCTAGTCTATTGAAAAGGTTAATATTTAGTTTAATATTGTAATGTTGATTCAAACTTACATTTCTGTGATAAAAAGTATATTATATCAAGATCAAGTTTGTTTTATCTATTACTGGATTTAATTTACTAATATTTTTCTAAGGAGATTTTGTCTATGTTTAAACAGGATATTGCTCTGTAGTTTTCTTTCTTTATAAAATCTTTGGTTTCAGTATCACAGTATAATCTCATGTGATAAACTCTGTCTTTTATTTTGAGCATGTAGATCAATTAATTAAATTAGTGGTATAATTATATTTAAATATACTATATTTTGTTCATTCTCCATTTATCCTATCTGTTCTTTGTTATTTTTTCTCCATTCATTTAGTGAATGTTCTTAACCATATATTTTTATCTGCAGCTAATTTATTTGTTATAACTCTTTTGTAAATTTTCTGGTCAATTGGTTATACTGTTGTTTAGATCTTCTAGGTTCTATAGATTTTCAGTTTATTTGTTCTGTCAACGAGTGGAGGAGAGATTTTGCTGTCTCTAACTTTGATTGTTAATTCCTCTTTTTCTTATTTTGGTTCTGCTTTACTATATGCATATTTGTTTTTTGTTTTTTTTTTTTTTTGCTTTTGAGGGCCGTAACTGCAGCATGCAGCATATGGAGGTCCCCAGGCTAGGGACTGAATCAGAGCTGCAGCTGCTGGCCTACACCACAACCACAGCAGTGCTAGATCTGAGCTGTGCCCGTGACCTACACCACAGCTCATGGCAACACCAGATCCTTAATCCACTGAGCTGGGCCAGGGATCAAACTCACATCCTTACAGATACTAGTCAAGTTTGTTATTCCTGATATTTTATGTAATTTGAATTTATCTTATTTGATTGATTCATTCACTTATATAGGACTGATATGTCTTCTTAGTGAATTATCTTTAAGAAATATTCTTCCTTATCCTTGTTCTAAGTAATTTTTTTGATGTTAATATAGCATTCCACTTTTTTATTGATTGCACAGTGTATTTTCAAATATTTTCTTTTTTATCACCTTACTTTTCATCTATTTATATTTTCATATTTAAAGTGAATTTTTTATAGACAGTACTTTGGAGATGTCACACAAATGTTTTGCATGATTCCTGGCAGAAAGTTCACTGTTTTACAAGTCTTTGGTCCTCTATACATAAAGTGTATTTCCCCCCTCTCTATTTGCCTTTAAGATTTTCGTATGCTGTGTGTGTGTGTGTGTGTGTGTGTGTGTGTGTGTGTGTGTGTCTGTGTGTGTGTGGGGGGGTAGTGTTTATCCTGTATGAGATTCTCTACTATGTTATTTATGCCTTTCATTATTTTGAAAAATTCCCTACCATTATCATTTCAAATATTTCCTCTACTCCCTTATTTTCTTGCTCCTTCTGGGACTCAAATTACACACATATTAAACCAGGGGAAAATTTCTACAATTTCTGGGTAATCTGTTTTCATTTCCCCTTATTTTTCCTCTTTGTGTGTCACTGGGATAATTTCTATTGACCTGTCTTTCATTTCACTATTTCTTTCATTGACTGTTTTGAATTTACTTATGAACCTACTAATTTAATTATTTTATCTTTTTAAAAAATTATTAACATTTTCACTTGATTCTTTTTTTTTTTCCCAGTGCTATACAGTGCTATACAGTGGTATCTTCTTTCTTTTCCAGCCCAGAGGCAACAATCTACAGCTATTAACCCCAGACCACCCCTATCATCCCATTCCCTCCCCCACCCTTTTGGCAACCACAAGTCTGTTCTCCAAGTCCTTGATTTTCTTCACTTGATTCTTTTATGTAGTTTCCACACTCAGTTGAAATTCTCCATCTATGAATACATTTTATCTCTTGTTATCTTACCAAATTAAAAAAAATAGTCAAAATTATGTTAGAATTCTTGTCAGGGAGTTAAAACATACAATCATTACTTACTCTGGTTCAGTATATTATGTTTATATATATATATATATATATAATTTATTTTTTCTTTTTTCTTTCATTTTTTGGCTTGTCTTTTAATGTTTTGTAATCTTTTTTTTTTTTTTTGTCTTTTTGTCTTTATGTAGAGCCGCACCTGCGGTATATGGAAGTTCCCAGGCTAGGGGTCTAACAGGAGCTGTAGCTGCCGGCCTTCGCCACAGCCACAGCAACGTAGGATCCGAGCCGCGTCTGCAACCTACACCACAGCTCACGGCAACGCCGGATCCTTAACCCACTGAGCAAGGCCAAGGATCAAACCTGCAACCTCATGGTTCTTAGACGGATTCGTTAACCACTGAGCCACGAAGGGAACTCCAATGTTTTGTAATCTTGATTAATGCCATACATCATGATAGAATAATAAATGTTGAGGTCAATATATTTTATCCCTGGAAAAATCATGCCTCTTTTTCTGTCAAGTTGTTAGTGAGATATGAGGTTGAGTGAATCTAGTCAGTGGTTGAGCTGGCTGTGGGTATTATTATTATAATTATTTTTAGTTTACCACTTGTTTCAATTCTTTAGTTTGGGCTTATCATGCCTTGTTTTTAAGGTTTGAGTTGTTTTGTTGGATGAGTTTTCTCAGTGTAAGTATTCCATCTTCAGCTTTCAGCTCTTCCTGCTACAGAACTTACTGTACCAGAGCTGTGGGTGTCTACTCAGGCTCTTGTCCTATGCCCCAGAGTAAGTTACTGTTGCTTGTTGCTATGCACTAGAATTATTTAAGCGTCAGGGTTTTCCTTTCTTTTTTCATAACCCAGCCTCCTGTGTTACTTGACTTTGGGAACATGGTTTTCTCAGTGTTCCAGGCCCTTATTTCCATGACAGTCAAACACTAACTTATATTTGTGGTTCATTTTGATGAAATTTCCTTCACCTAGCTTGCAGTAAGAGATCACTGTTGGATATCAATATAGGACACTGGGCCTAAGATCGTTTCCTGACATCCATGTTTCACGCTGTTTTCCAGAGTAAAGTGTTTATTTTCTTATCCTTTCCACAGTTACATGGTCTTTGCCTGTGCTCTGCGTATGACAGACTTTGTTGCCCTTCAATCAGCAGACTAAAAGTTTCTGTTTTATGGGAGAGAAAGGTCTAGGGAAATATGGTTTTTTTTTGGTTGAAATTTTTTTATAAAAGTAAGTTGATTTAAAATGTTGTATCAGTTTCTGCTTGTGGTATTTGATTACAGTACCATCTTGCTTCCAGTTTACTCCCAGGCCCAAGTACCTCTTCATATCTGCATTATTCATTCTCAGCTCATGTCCTGCCCCAAGTATTTCTTGGCTTACTTGGTAGAGACCTATGAGAGTTTTGCAAATGTGTAGACTTCCCTTTTGTCCATGATTCAGGTATTTCAAACCGATAAACTTGTATACACTTGGACTTTGGCTGATGAATAAAATTTTGGTTATTTTTTCTGAACTGTTTCAATAGTGGGTAGTGTCTCTTTATTCTGTGTTCTACCACCTATATGCCAATTTTGTACCTTGTCTCTCTTTGGAATTTACCTGGTTAACAAGTGCCTTATAACTTTTGTTCTCTGATTGGTTCAAGAAATTGTGATTTTGTGTTTTGTCAGCTTTTATTCATTTTGGACGTGGAAGCAATATTCTTTGCAGCTTTTCATATCTAAGCAGGTGAGGTAATTTTTTGTCTTTTATTTCTTGACCAGATTCATTGGCCAGAAGCTAAGTCACAAAATAAAATTATGGAAATATTCAAAGTAAAGAATTCATTTATTCAACTGTTTTCTAACATGATATAACAAAAATTTTTATCTAATAGGAGTCTACTATATACAGATATTAAGTAATATTGATAATTATGACTATACAATTAGGTAAGGTCTCCATTATAGATGTTTGCATTTATATTGAGGTTAAATTATTTCCTTACACCTGGTCAATGTTGGAGCTTAAATTTGAATCCAGTGACAGAACTGAAATTTCAGCTTATAACTTTATAACTTAAAGTCGTATGCTTTTTTTTTGCCATAAGACTAATGAGCTTCTAGAAATGGAACTAAGTTTATAGAATATAAACATGTAGTTATTTTCATTAAAGAACAAGGAAAAATAAGCAAATAGCGAACAATAAGTATCATGAGTACTACATTAATGATATGAATATGCAATGGAAATACAAATTAGAGTATTGTTAATAATTCTACCTGGAAAAAACATGGATAAAATTACAGAAAACTAATGTAAAACCTGTGTCTTGAAGGACTAATACAATTTTGCAGGAATAAAATGTGATGACATATTTTGTTTATGTTAAACCATATACATGTACAAATTAAGCTCAGTATCCAAGAGAAAGTGGAAGTTTCAGTGTGGCAGGATGCACTGTTTGTAATATAATTTGGTGGACATAAGACTGGAGATGAAGAATGGGACCAGCTTGTGAAGAGCTTTGATGCCAAACTAAGTTATAACAGGAAAATTAGGGAATGTTTCAAGCCAAAGGGTGATAAAATCAGTTTCATGTTCAGCATATGTTGATGGGTTTAGTAGAAATGATGAACAGTCTTGTTAATTATCAGGAGGTATGGGGAATTACTAGCACTCCTTAGAATATTCCAGGTGAGTCCTAAGTTCTTAAGGGAAATACAGAGGCATTTAAAAGAGAGATAAATGTACACAGGAATTTCTCAGGTAAAATTTTAGGCAAATTGTTGTATAATTTGCTGACACAATAAGAAAGAAGGTGTTATTAAAACTTGGGGTCATTTACAACTTGGGAGGTAGGATAATGACATTATCTGAGACAGCATATTTAATATTCACTTGTACCAAATGAAGATAACTTGTAGATAGTGTATGGGGTTAATAAAAGATAGCAGAGACTCTACTATTCTGAATACATTCATAGAATAGGATCAGCTATATTTATTGGTCACCTACTGAGAGCAGAGAAACAATTCAAGGTAGTTTGAAAGACACAAACCTGTTCGCCCTCCACAATTGTACCCTCCAAGAATACAACTGAGTTGGGGAGTTGACAGTAAAGTGTGATTAAAGTCGGTACTGGGAAACAATAGAGATGATTTTCCAAGGCAGTGAATGATTAATTGCTTAATGATTTACAGGATTTAAAAGGAGAGAGGTTAATTAGCAGTGACCAGGGAGAAAAGTAACAGGGATTAGAGCAAGTACACAGTATGCTGCCTTTCCTCTGGGGGAAAAAACAAATAGAGTCACTGACTGGTGGGTTTTTGGAATTTTTTTTGGTGTGTTATTATATAATGAAGATTGAATTTTAAAATGCCGAAAGATTAAAACTGCCTCTTTTGGATTTGCTGAAAGTTCTAGTGACTGGTGATAGAAATTGGACTCTGTATTTCTTTATATTGACTAGGAAACTTGCTACTCTGGTTTGCTCTTTTACTCATGCATATATACAGCAAATAGCTCTCCTCTCCTGATAGTGTAACCTTGAAGAAGAAAAGTAATCAAAATGCAGCTGCTTCCAACCAAATGTGTTCTGTTTAATGATAGAAGTTAGGTTTATCTTATGTAAAGCTGTATCCCCGCTGAGATAGAGAAATGAATTTTTTTCTTGAATCTGGATATATTCTGTCCCATGACTGAAAACTATTATTTGTCCTTGGGAGATAGTGTTCTTTTACATCCAAACATTTACTTGCATTTATTGGAAGAGCAGATCACTCCAGGAAGGATGTGTAAATCTGATAGCGTCTTCATCCAGTAATAGAAGAAAGGCTGTTAGCCGGATTGAGGCTGTCTCAGTCCAACTTGTGCTGTGCTACTACTTTCCCACATGCAATGCTATTTAATATTTTTAAAGCCAGCTACATGTGATTGCCTTGCTTCCCAGAACCTATTTTTTAGGTGGAAATGGAAATTTCCTTATAAGAGAATTAAAAACTCTCTTTCTTGAGAAGTGTTAAATTCTGGGGTAAGAAACGTTGAAGTCTTGGATTGGGGCAGAATTTCTTTTTTTTTTTTTTTTTTCCAGGATAGAAGCAGAATTGTACTTGACACTAAACTTTGGAGGAGTCTGAGGTGGCTTTCCCTGTGTCAGTATGCTGAGAGCTAGGCTGGTGTATAAACTATTCTCCCATCTTAATTTTTCTTATTCCTTTAGTGAAAAGATTTTTAGAATATTATGGCTTGATCCAGGGTATGCTTTGAGGAATGAAAGAAAGCAGCTCATTAACAATGCTTGCATGATGTGGGTGACAGGTGCTTCAGGATGCCACTTACTAGTAGCAGGGCTGGGGAGCATCAGTGATCTAAAATGAAAGTGATGAGAAAGAGGAAGTTGAGGAGCATGCTTTCTTGACCTCAGAAATTTAAAGGTTCTTAGAAATGAAGTGGAGAACTTAGAAGAATGAGCTTCTTGAAGACTCTGTGATGTGGCATCTGTATTTGAGCATTGAAGGAAAATTGAAAGTCCAGGATATGGTTACAGAAAAATTATAATAAAGCTTTATTATAACTGACCCAAAGTCCAGGAAACTCTTTCTAACTAAAGGGGCATTCATTTTTCTTATTCACAGGCATCTCTTAAAATGGAGTGTGCTCAATAAAGCATAAGAGATTTTTTTTTAATTATTAAGGCTCATGCAACTGAGCAATTAATTTCAACTCATTCCCATTTAAAAAAATGAAAAAGTGCATAAAACATGTTGTGTAAATGAAACAAAGTACTGAATGAATTGAAATGTTGAAACCTAGTATTTTTCAAAACCTAAAGTGTGTATTCTTCAGATATTCAGAAAATTTTGTTAGTGAGCTTCATGTTAATATCAATCTCAATGGGACTACTTCAGATGTTTGCTTTAGCACTTCAAGAGGCTATACCTATATAGAACTGATTTAATTAATAATTTACATCAGAGTAAGCAGAGTTGGAAATGAAAGATTAGTGGTGGGTGTGCTGATCACTAAATTGCTCTAACCCTATAAATGGCACAATATATGGTAAGGATTAGCAATGGTGCTTAAAAAATATTCATCTCAGCCTTCCTTGTTTAGTGATTCTTGAGGCTACAGTGTTTGGAAAAGTATTATTCAAACCCTTTAGTATTCATGTTGACTTATAGCCTAATATCTGCCAATGTCTATCGTAAATTTTATTGGTTAAGCAACATCTTAATAACTCAGTTTTCTTTGATTCAAAATGGCATAAATACTGCTTTACCATGGCATTAAGAAAAAACAATGTAGGGTACTTTTTCTATGCCATGGATTTACTTAAACAACAGGAAAATTCCTTTTTTTTTTTTTTTTGTCTTTTTGCCTTATCTGGGGCTATACCCACGGCACATGGAGGTTCCCAGGCTAGGGGTCTAACAGGAGCTGTAGCTGCTGGCCTACGCCACAGCCACAGCAACGCAGGATCCGAGCCGCGTCTGCAACCTACACCACAGCTCACAAACCCGCAACCTCATGGTTCCTAGTCAGATTTGTTAACCACTGAGCCACGACGGGAACTCCCAGGAAAATTCTTGAGAATAAAGTTTCCCATAGTTTATTTCTCTTATGTTAATTAACCAAAATATGTGAAAGCAAAAAATAAAAAGATATTTAACTAATATTTTTATCATTCATTAACATTAGGAGATGAGCAGAAATGTGCTATATCTAAATTAAATGGATGTTTAGAAACCAAACGCAGTATTAATTAACTAGCTCATTAGTAAGTAAGTAGTACTGAGTTTACTGATCTCCGAGTGCTGGGTTGAGTCTTGAGAATACAAAAGTAAATAAATGGTGATTGATCTTACAGTTTAATGGAAAAGTCAAACATTGAATTAGAAATTGGAAGTATAATGTGCTTAAAAAGTTGTAATAAAGGATAAAATAGAAACTTAAAACAATAGAGTGAACCTAATATGAAGGCTTATTTAAGGATTCTTTGGCAAAAATGTAGAGTATTTGCAGGCAGAGAAAAAACATCATGGATAAAAGCCCTAAGATGAGAGGAGTGGAAAGGGGAGTAATTTGTGTTACTATAAGCATAACATATATATTGCATTTAAAATATATGGATTTATATGTAACATGTAGAAAGAGAATGAAGATATTGGTGAAAAGACAAGATTTATTAATATAGAATTTTGTATATGAGAATAGGATGGCTTTGGTCTTTATCTTATTTACTCATAGGAAGACACTGAAAGATTTTAATTTTTTAAATGTTTTGAATGGTTACACCCTCAGTGTATGGAAATTCCTGGGCCAGGGATTGAATCCAAGCTACAGCTGCGTTGCAGTTGCAGCAATGCTGGGTCTTGGGCCAGGGATGGAACCCACCTCTGTGCAAAGACCTGAGCCACTACAGTTGAATTCTCAACCCACTGTTACACAGTGGGAACTCTGAAAAATTTTTAAAACTGTGAGTTACATGATCCAATTTATTATTATTGTCTTTTTGTGTGTGTGTGTGTGCTTTTTCGGGGCACACCAGCAGCATATGGAAGTTCCTAGGCTGGGGTCAAATCGGAGTTGTAGCTGCTGCCTACACCACAGCCATAGCAATGCAGGATCTGAGCCACTTCTTCAACCTACATCACAGCTCATGGCAACCTCGGATCCTTTACCCATTGAGCAAGGCTAGGGATCGAAACGTCTTCATGGTACTAGTCAGATTCAGTTCTGCTGAGCCATGATGGCAACTCCATGATCCAATTTATTTATCAAAATATCTTTCTAGATAAATATGAAAAGATGATTAGAAGGGGTAAGAGAAGTGACTCATTAAGAGAAGTGATGGTAACTCAGAGTAACATGGGGGAATGGGAAAGGAGAGAAGTGGAACATTTTGAGAAGTAATTGGCAGGTGAAATTGAAAGTACTTGGTGATTGATTAGATGGCAAGTGTGAGAAAAAGGAGCTTCTATGAATATCCTAGATTTGTCGTCTGTATAATTTGGCAGATAGTGGTATTAACTACTAAGACAGAAAACACTGACATGGATTTGATTTTGTAGTTGTGGGATATCTAAGAGTGAGTCTACTATGCAGTAATATCTGGGTTATTTGGGAAAGAAAATCTGGCACAGGAGACTGGGAAAAAGGAGCTTGGAAGAATACCAGAAGAATATCTTTAATGAGAGAAGAAAACATTCTGAGAAGGTCAAGTAGTCAGTGTTGTAGAGCACTGACAAAATAATGTCATGCATAAATAAACTAGTAAAAACACACTAGTTAGGGCTAATTATTGGATGTCAAAGCCAAATGAATAGCTAGTGACTACTTCTTTCATATTTATCCACATTTTTAACATCTTTATTTTGGAAGCCCTTGACCCCCTAGTATTCATATTCAATCAGTTGCCATATCTACTTCCCCAGTGTCTATTGCATGTCTACTCTCAGAGATTCTTCACCACCTCACACTAATCCAGTACTTTGATTTTCTAAGAACTTCTCACCTAGTTCATTTATGACTCCTCACTTCCTGTTTTAATGAGTCCTGTGTACTAAAGAATTAGTTTTTCTAATTTATCATTCTAATTTTACCGCTATCCTTCCCATAAATCTTCAATGGCTCATTTTCTGCTCAATTTATGAAAACGTTCTATGAGACAGGGGTACGAGGATTTATAATATATTACAAAGTTTTAATCCCTCTCTTCTACCACACTTTAAGGAAAGTGAGTTTTGCTTACTAGATGTCAGTCAGAGGATGTTTTTTTCTTCATTTTATGTGGTGATGTTTATAAGTAATAAAAAATACAGATAAGCAAGAAATGCTAATTCCTATATATGTGCATTGAATAAGAGAAGTCAGGATAAAGAGCTGATATGTATGCTTGCTTTTGAGAGAGTGATCTGGGGAATTGAAATAAGAGGAAGACAGAGATACTTGAGGGATCTTGTAGCATATGCATAAGTGGAGAATGAGAGAAAGAGAAGGTGAGGGAAAATAATATTAGGAAGCCTTCAGTTAGATCCACTTTGATATTCTCAAACGAATTCAGTAAATATTTGAATTAATTTTTTAATTATTGAACTGTGAATATGTTTGTAAGTATGGCCGATACTCTACATTCTAATTTAAACACCACCTTTTCCTCAGAAACCATAAACTGCAGCCAACTGGGAATTTCTGCTCATCTTATATGTTCAATATTTTCTCCTACCCATAATATTTGGTTTTGGTTTTCATCTCTGGAACATCCTATCCCAACAATACTGTAGAATTCCTGCTATACTTTCAATGATATCAAAATGACATTGTATCCATAAAAGATTTAGCTACACAATTGGGTCTTACCTCCATTTTTTGAGATAAGTCATGGAACTTGAATTTTATTTTTCTTGTGGACTTGACCTCACTCTGAATTGTATTATAGAAATTTGTGATTGTATTTAGTCTTAATCCTCCTTAAAACATTACGAATATCAAGAAAAGAGACCATTTCTTAGTCTCATTTATAGCCTTCTGTCCTATTTAGAACAATGGCCTAAAAATTGTCATAAACAAATAAAAATATACTGTTATAAGCAAACAGTATAAAATATACTGTTATAAGCAATTTAATTCATAAAATATATCAACATTTGTTAAAATTTTACTAATGATATATTTCCTTTAGTAGTATTTTATAGGATTTCTTTAACAGATGAAATAACCTTGACTATATAGAAATTACATAAGCTTAAACAAAAGTATATTGCCTATTATAAAGTTTATATCTATGTCCATATTCTGATAGAATATACAAGATCTCTGAATCAGAGAACAGGTAGTTTACTACCTAAATCTTAAACAACAGATTTAGTTGCATCTTGTACTGGTTTCCTGAGACTTATTTCCCTCAGATGGCTGTATCTAGATTGTCTCTGGGGAAGGGAAGGGAAAGTCTCTAATCTGGAATTTAATCAAATGACTCTGGGGAGATACATATCTAAATCTCTCTGGAGCAATTCGCTAATTCTGACTTCTAAGTCCTGTTTGATATTTAATCACCCTTTGATGTATGCCATTTTCTCACAAAACCTGGACCATACAGAAATAGGAAAATGTTCTTGGAAACTTATCCCACAGCATATATTTAATTGCATAAGAACCTCACATTTAAAACAATAGGTGATGTTTTTAAAGTTTGTTTGCTTAGATGTTTTTAGCTTAATATCTAATATCATAGTTTGCTCTTCAGTTGTATCAGTGTGAAGAGAGATCAAGTTCTATTGGTACACTAGGATTAAAAAGAATAATCTGCATATATGTATACTTGGGTAAAATTCAGTCATTAAATCTTAGTATTTTGTCTTATTCACTTTAAAATATTTCATAGGAGTTCTCGTTGTGACACAGCAGAAATGAATCCGAGTAGGAACCATGAGGTTGTGGGTTCGATCCCTGGCCTCGTTCAGTGGGTTAAGGATCTGGTGTTGCTGTGAGCTGTGGTGTAGGTCGCAGACATAGCTTGGATCTGGCGTTGCTGTGGCTCTGGTGTAGACCTGCAACAACAGTTATAATTAGACTCCTAGCCTGGGAACGTCCATATGCCACAGGTGCGGCTCTAAAAAGACAAAAACAAAATATTTTATAATAAATAAATAATGTTTAACATCCCAAACCCATTCCCTTCTTTTCTCGCCAATATCTATCTTAATTGCATTACATTGAATTATTTTATATTTAACTATAAGTTCACAAATGTGAACACATAGAATATTGTTTTTTCATATTCAAAAAAATTTTATGTAAATAGAACCATTCTCCATGTGATTTTTCAACTTTTAAAATTTTTGTTAGTGAGATTTAACCATAGTGATACCTTTATGCATTTTATTTAAACTGTTCTGAAAGGTTTTATTGTTAGAATACTGCATTCCTCTCTTAAAGGATAATTACAGTGTTTCTAACTTTTGCCGTTATAAACAGTGAACACTCTTTATACATACCCTTGGGCCCATCTGTGAAATATATCTTAGGGTATATTATTAGATAGGGGCCTTATGGATATTAGCTAACAAAATTTATCAGCTTTGTTAAAATAGAGCTAATTGCTTCTCTAAAAGTGGTTGCTTGTATCAATGTACACACTAAACAGTGTTGAATGAGAATTTCTATTCAATATTTTCACCAAGTCTTAGAATCATTAGATTCTTCAGAAAGGTACCAAAGAATAAGAAAAAAGATGCATCTTGAAGCTAAACTAAACTGGTTGCAGTTCCATCTTGGCCACTTTAATTTCTGACCATGGCCACAAATTTAACTTCTCTGTACATCGGTTTCCTCATCTTCAAAATGAGGATGATAATGACACCTTTTTAAAAAAAAATAATAATTTCTATTTATTGAGAAAGCAAAGAGACAAATATCAAACTGGAGGAAATATTCTCTATACATATATAATGAACAAAGTATTAGAATCTATAATTAATAAAGAATTCCTATAACTCAGTAAAAAACAGACGAAGCAACCAAATAGATAAATGGGTGAAACAAATGGATAAATATTTCACAGAACAGAAAATATGAAAAGTTAAACATGTTACATAATTTTTAGAAAACGCAAATTAAATGACAAAACATACGTCACTTTTGTCTGATGCTAGCAACTGTTGGTAAGGTTGCAAAGCAGACCAAACTCATAACACACTGTTACTGGAAATTTAAAGTGATAGCTGCACTTTTTAAAATTACAGCTTTATAATTAAATCCTTTATTAGAGAAAGAACTTATTTTTAATTACTAAATTTGCTTTTTTAAAGCATGAATTAAATGTTGAACTTTATCAAATGCTTTTTATTAATCATCTAATTAGATGGTAATAACACCTTTCTCAAATAATTATATTGAAAGGGTTAATAAAATTGGAACACTTTGTAAAATTTCTGATATAGAAAGCATAATTTAAATAGTTAAAACCAATTTATTTTATAGAACATGGTATTGTATTAGCTCATTTTGGTTTGTTTAAATTTGCAGTTCCACAATTATTGTTGAGATTGACTAGATTTTTTTCTCTTCTTTGATGTGTAGGTTAACATCTTTTCTCTTTTTTAAATTATGCTGTTAGTCTTTCATGTTATTTATTGATAGGCATTTAAAAGTGCTTTTTGCTTCTTATACTGTGGTGTGTAGAGGTGTTGTAAATATAATGCTCCAAATAAATTAAAAATTTCTTTTAATTTTTGTTTATCATTTTATTGATTTGTAGAAATTTTATTTTTTTATTATTATTTTTTTTATTTTATTTTTTGCCTTTTGTCAGTTTTTAGGGCCGCACGCACGGCATGTGGCGGTTCCCAGGCTAGGGGTCTAATTGGAGCTTTAGCCACTGGCCTACGCCGCAGCCACAGCAACGCAGGATCCGAGCCGCGTCTGTAACCTACACCACAGCTCATGGCAACGCCGGATGGTTAACCCACTGAGCAAGGCCAGTGATCAAACCCTCAACCTCATGGTTTCTAGTCGGATTCGTTAACCACTGCGCCATGATGGGAACTCCTGATTTGTAGGAATTTTAGTTTTAATGGAGTCCAACTCATCAGTATATTCTTTATGGGCTCTTAGCTTTCTGTTTCTAAGAACACCTCTAATTTTGAGTTTAGAACAAAGTTTCCCATAAGACTTCCAGAAACTTAGAATTTTTTTTTTTTTTATTTTTGGCTGTTTAATTCAATTGGACTTTACTTTGGAGTATAATGCAAAAAGAATACAATTTTATTTTTTTCCACATGGATAACCACATATTCTGATACTATTTATTATATAGGTTCACCTTTTACCAATGATTTGTAGTGCCTTCTCCAGCATATGTAAAAAGTCAGTCTCTGAGTAGGCTTGTTTCTGGCTTCTGTATCTTTGTTCTGTATTCTCTTGCATTGGTGTATTTGCCCATCATTAATCTTGAATCCTGGTTATACTAGCTGATTAAAAAAATGTCTTGACTCTTTTGCACACTTATTTTACACATGTGTATGAAATAAATTGAGACTTTTATTGGAATTTGAATGTGTATAATAATTAGTGGTAAAGTAACAAGTTATAATATTGAGATTTTCATCTATGTACATGGTATACTCAATTTACTCCAGTATTTTAAATATCATTCAATATGTTTAACAGTTTTCTTCACAAAGCTCTTACATTTCTGTTGTCTTTCATCTTACATAATTTGCTGTTTTTTCTTTTCTTTTTTTTCGTTGTAATTGTTGATAAGATTTCTTTTCTATTACATTTTTTAAATGGCCTTACTTGTTCAGGAGAATGCTATTTTTAGAGTTAATCTTATGTTTAGCAATACTGTTGACTTCTGTTAGAAAATTTGAAGTTTGGCTTTCTATGTAGATGACTGTGCAAATTATAGCAGGTTTGTGCGTTTCTTGTCAAATATCATACCATTGATTATTTTTTCTTATTTTGCTGGTTTGCCAATTATACTTTCAGTTTGATTTAAGTTTTCATGATGGGCCTTCTTGACCAATTTATGAATTTCAATGAATAGAAATGCTGCCAAAAGTTTTAAGCATTAACTACTGAGCCTGAGGCTGTTTTCTGTACTTGGCAACATTAGGAATAACGTATAGAGAATTCTTGTCTTTGGAAAGTTTATGTTCTACTAAGAAAGGCAGATAATAAATAATAACCTTAACAAATTATATTATGTGGTATTC
Organism: Catagonus wagneri; assembly: GCA_004024745.2. Lineage (NCBI taxonomy): Eukaryota > Metazoa > Chordata > Mammalia > Artiodactyla > Tayassuidae > Catagonus > Catagonus wagneri. The sequence continues at coordinate 1,028,122 of PVHT021183696.1, forward strand.
TAGGAGATGACACATAAATTTTTAAAAAGACAGATATAGTACATAAGAGAAAAAGTAGGAGTGTGTATTGGGAGCAAGTTGCAGTTTAAATAAAGTGGTAAGGCCTTATTAAGAATTTGAGATTTGAGCAAATACTTGAAGCAAATGAGATAGCTAATGCAGGGAGGAGTCAGAGGAAGCATATTTAAGGAAGTACTTGAGCACTTGGGCTGGCAGGAGAAATGCAGTAGGATTTCAGGCTTTAAAGGTATAGAATAGGGAGTCTTCATCGTGGCTCAGCAGAAACAAATCTAAGAACCATGAGGTTGCGGGTTTGATACCAGGCCTCGCTCAGTGGGTTAAGGATCCAGCATTGCAGCAGGCTGTGATGTAGCCTGCAGATGTGGCTCAGATCCTGCAAGGCTGTGGCTGTGGCTGTGGTTGGCAGCTGTAGCTCTGATTAGACCCCTAGCCTGGGAACCTCCACGTGCCACAGGTATGGCCCTAAAACGACAAAAGACAAGAAAAAAAAAAGATATAGAATAGGGTAGATAATGAGGGCATTGTGGGTCATTATAAGAATTTAACTTTGCTCTAAGTAAGAATGAAAACCATTGGAAAAAAGTTTGGTAAGAAATAAGATGATGTGCCACAGGCTCTCAAGGAATCACTAGTGCTGTTGTGTTGAGATAAGAGTATGAAGGCAGGAGCAGTTAGGAACCTACTGAGTCACCTGACAATAGTTTGCACTATTGGTAGCAGTGAATATGGTTGGAAGTAGTCAGATTCTAAATGTATTTTGAAGGCATGGCCAACAGAATGTGCTGTTGTTTTTTTGTGTGTTACGTCAGAGAAGAATGAATTTAAGTTTTCTTCTCTCTCTCTCTCCATTTTTATTTTGCACAAGTAATTGAAAAGTTGGAATTGATGTCAATTATAATGGTTAAGGTAGCTGGGGAGATTATGAGTTCAATTCTTGATCTTCTGAGTCTGAGGTCTTTTAAACTTTTATGAGGAAATGTCTAGTAGGCAAATAGACTTGGAATTCGAATTGGGAATGAGACCTAGATAAGATATATAAAGTAGGGATTTCTCATCATAGAGATGGTATTTAAAGGGAGACTAGATGAGATTACAAAAGGAGTGATCATGATAGGAAAAAAAGGACCTAGAAGTGAGTTCTGCATCACTACAACATTAAGTAATGTGGGAGACAAAGGAGAACCTAAAAAAGGATAAAGAAAAGAAGTAACCGAAGAAGTAAGAAGGGAAAAACAAAAATGTTAGAATCCTGGAAGCTAAGGGGGACAAAAATTTATTAAAGATAAGGAAACATTAGCTGTATGAAATGTTGCAGGTCGGTTGGATAAGACTGGGATTGAGAATAGTCCTTACAGTGTAGCCTTGAAGAAGTCATTAGTTAATTTAATGCAGTTTCATTGGGTCAATTGAGGTGAAAAAGTGCTTGAAGTGGGCTTAAAAATAACAATAAGAGGTGAATTGCAGACATTAACATGGCAATGCTTTCAAAAAGTTTTGATGCAAAGGGGAGCAAGCCACTGGGAGAGTACCTAGCAGGGATGATGAGATCAACAGGATTGTGTGAACTCAGAAATGATCCAGCAGAAAGCACAAACTTGATATTAAGGGAGTAGAACAATGCTGGAGCTGTATCTCTAAATGTATTATAAAAGATGGGTACTACTACACTTACTGGATGTCCAGGTCCTCTTCTGAGTGTCCTGCATGTGTCAGCTCAATTTGTCCTCATGCAATCTATTGGGACATTTTATCCATGGTCTCAGCCAGTTAATGGTGGACCTGGGGTTTGAACCCAAACAGATTTCCTTCACATTCTGAGCTGTTAAACCTTGACTTCCCATTTCCTGTTCTGCATGTGAGGCAGAATACTAACTCAGGTAGTCAGTGTAGCAGCATGGGCTTTGATGCATTTCTTTGATATGGCCATTGATTAACATTTATGGCTTAAGGGCTCCAGGGTGTAACATCCCCACAGGTCTTGTTTACTATAGGGAGTGTACCTATGCTCAGATGGACATTAATCCCTAATCCCCTGTGATGTAGTTTACAGAAAGAAAAGGGCAAAGAAACCATGAAACCTATAGGACATTTCTACCCCTAAAACCCCTGTTGGATAAGGACTGATATAGGTAATTGAGCAAGATCAGTGGGAGAAAACCACATCTTTCTGGACCCTGAGTTGGTACCCCCCCCCATCTTTAAGGATAAAAACCCCTATAGGACAATAGAGAGTGGTGGCTCTTTCCCCCCTTCCCAGTAGCCCTGGGAGCTATTTGCTTTGCTTTAATAAAGACTTTGCTTGCTTGCTGCCTGTGTGTTCATGGAGTTCATTCTTCGAATGCCATGAACAAGAACCCAGATTCCAGTAACATCTTTCCGGTATCACATGCACAGGACTTTAGTCCCTCTTACCCTGTAGGAGCTGAATTCCCGTCTGCCACTGCCCGTTTCTGAACCAGAGACCATCAAGTTTATGTAAGCTCAGTAATGAATAACTGTTACATTTATAATTTACAGAGATAGTTATGATAATTTTCAGCCATATTTTTCTTTTAGGATTTCACTTTTTATATTTATTCATCATTGCTATTTGCTTGGTGTAGAAGGGTATGTAAGTGAATTGACTTAACTGTGCCCCAAAGCTATATATTAAGAAGAATCCAAACAACATCTGCTAAACAATTTGAGATATTATCAATTCAGTTCTAAATTCTTAATCTATGTGTTTGATCTATTGGCAGACACCCTCATATTCTCACCTTGGTGTTGAACATCTATCATTTTTCTTATGTTTCCACATTTTCCCTTTTGTTTTTCGTTCCTAATATTTTACTCCATTCTAACAAAATTTGCCTAGATTTTCTTGTTTTGTGTCAGCTTCTTAATCTTTAGAGAATGCCCTTAATTTAAGGAGATGACGATCCATGTTCCAAACCTTATTCAACATTTTATTCAAAAAATAACTTTCTAGGGATTCTCCCTGGATTCTCTCCCTATACCACTCACATCACGTCTTTCATTTTTATAGTAGATTGTTCTCTACTGACTGACAAAGTGAATCACAGCTATTCTCCAGATATATTCAGTTTTCTATATCCCATAAATAAATTTTAGTTTTTTAGAGCACTGAGATCTTGTATTTTGAATTTTTAAAAAAAACACACTCTTTCTTGTCAATGAAAACTGTGTTTTGAATAGTAATTTTTACTCAAAAATATATGTTAATAAATTAATCCTTACTTTATCTGTAATAGGGATAAAAATTATAACAGAAACTATAAAATAAGAGGTGACATTTTTTTCCTTGGAAGAGTGGCAGAATAAATTCAAGGGGAATTTTACACTATTATTACATAATTTCAATTATTCATTTACTCAACGCATATTTTTCCTTTAGTTCTAGGTTCCAGGCACTGTCCCAGACACTGTTCTAGTAACTTGAACATTATTATTGAACAAAACAAAGATCCCTGTCCTCATGAAACTCGGTATGGATCCCATGGGAAAAGTAGATGATTTAATGTCCAATTTCAACTTCACAAGTGAACCTGGAGTAAATGAAATATCTATTAGCAGGCATTCCCATTGTTGCTCAGCAGTAAGGAGCCCAACTGAGATGCCCCAAATGCTGTCTTTGAGAGATGCTTTGAGATTAAATGTGAACACATTTCACTTATGGGGTGCTGAAATCATTAAAATAGACCACATTATTTTTTATTTTCCAATTGCCTCATCTATTCTTTTTTCCCTTTATCTCTTTCCTGCCTCTTCAAAAATTGACAGGAGTACCTGCTGTGGTGCAGTGGGCTAAGAATCCAACTGCAGAGGCCCAGGTTGCTGTGGAGGTGCAGTTGGATCCCTGGCCCAGCATAGTGGGCTAAAGGATCGAGCATTGTGGCAGCTGAAGTGTAGGTCACAGCTAAGGCTTGAATTCAACACCTGACCCAGGAATTTCCATATGCCATGTGTGTGGCCATAAATTTTTTTTTTTCCATATGCCTTGTGTGTGGCCTTTGTCTTTTTATGGCCGTACTTGCAACACATAATTTTTTCTTACTTGACTATTTTTATGATTTAATTTTAAATTATTTATTAATTTATGATTAAACATCTATCTATCTACTTATTTATCTTCTTGATCTCAGCCAGTGGATCTCAACATTTGTGACCATTGGCAATACTGGAGACATTTTTGTTTTTCACAACAGGAAATGCTACTAGGATCTAGACTTCAGAGGTCAAGGATCCTACTAAATATCCTACAGTGCAAGAACAGGTCTCTGAAACAAAAAATTATCTGGCTCAAAATGTTAGTGGTGTCCTGGTCGAGAAAGAGTGCTCTAGTCTTTACAATACAGGTTTTAAATTCATAAGACTCTACTTTCAAATATTATTACAACATTTCAAATAAAGTTAATGGTGAGATTTCTCAGCATTTCCACTCCTCTTCTAGAGGCAGATAACCAATTCTCCCTCCTTAAAAGTGTTCCCAGACCCTCCTCTCCTCCCTGATTGCAGTGAATTCTTCCTGGACTGGTGCAGACTCTGTAGTATGTTTAGCTATCCTACTCCCCCACAGCCTTCCACAGCTTGCCTCCCCATCCACCAGCCACAGCAGATGACTTTTGCCTGTTAGTCAGGCCTAACCCAGTGGTAGTTGATATTGCCAAGTATCATGTCAAATCCTGGTAAATGTGAGGTCTTCTTCTCCCTCCTTAACAGAAGACCCGTCTTGTATGAGAGAAGGTTCCAAAATGAGGCCAGATATTGTACCTGTCCTGCAGAAATGGCCGCTGATCACCATGTCATAGCCCTGAAGCATGAACAGTGCCTCCAGGTGCTGCTGCTCCACTCCCAAACCTATCTCAACTCTTGATGTCCACACCACCAAGTAGCATTCACAGGTCCTCTGCTTTGCCCCAATTTTCTGTGAGGACCCCACAGGATGCCTGTGAAAAGGACCTAGAGAGTAGATGAAAACTTCCCTTGTATCTGGGGCTCTCAAGTATTCTGAAGTATTACACCCGCTCACACTGAGCTGTTATTAATTTCTTAAATTTCAGCTGTTTCCTTCTTACTTGCTTTTGCGGAGACTACTTTATCCCTCTCTTCCTATTTTGCACTACACAGAATGGAACCATGTGTTCTACTTCTCGAGGGGGCTTGTTACCTTTTGGAATACAGTTTATCAAGTTGCCTTGTGGCTTCAACTCTGTAAAGGTATCCAAAAATTATTATTTGTTAAGTTATTAAACTTATTCTTATTAGAGTTTTAGGTTCTCACTTAGTACCAAGTGATGTAGCATTGAAATACATAGGTAAACAGGACATGGGATAGTATAGTCTACTCAGCCAATAGTCATAATCCATGGCAAAGTAGCAGGATATTCAAGGCTGGCTGATGGTTCATTATTTAGGGGAAAGCTTTAAGATGTGGTATTCATCATATGCATGTATATGTCAAAAATTTCCCAACATAATATTCACTATTTCTACAGTTCATAAACTATATTTTTTCTGCTCTATTCTATTCTACATAAAATGTTGAATTCTACTGTTGAGTAGATTTCTAGTATTGAGTTGATTTCTGCTATTGGGTAGAAATTTATTGAAATTGATTTTCCCACCTAACAAATACAGTTTGCAAAACATTGCCTTAAACGATATTTCTAAAAGTGAAAAAATTTTCCAAGAGTACACACATGTGTATAGTCTCTCTTTTAATAGTTAGGAAATTTAGTAAATTTTATTAAAAGAGAGATACTATGAAAAACCTTTACCTACCTAAAATAATGATAGGAGGTACTTATAAAGACGTAAATACATTAGAAAGTTCTGAGATCAATGCATAAAGCTGGAATACCTATCAAATAAAATAATTCATATAGCAATTAAAAACAAATAGAAATGTTTAATATAAACAGTGAATTTATCTCTTCTCTCTCCTCCTTCCTATCCCACTCACTAAGTTAATTACTGTAATGGCTTTATATTTTCTTGTGTATCCTTCTTAAAATTTTGTATGAAATTTCAAGAAAAGGCATTTATACCTTTTATACAGATAGCATCAACAGCTCACTATATTCTATACTATTTTATAACGTACCTTTTTTCCCTCAGTTAATACATTTTAGTGATGATAAGCACTGATTTGATTTACAGTTCAAACTTCTGCCTAATAATAATTTTTAAAATAAGTCTTATAATCATTTTCTTATTTTTGGATATTTAGATTTAATTTTTCAATTTTTAACAGTTTCACACAATGCCACAATCAGTCATCTACCTCATATATATTAGGCCATATTTTTGTTTCAGTCTTTATCAGTTAAATACCTAATAATGAAATTGCTAGATAAAAAAGCCTGTGTATGTTAATTTTGATGTTGGCATACATTGCCTTCCCCAAAGCTTATTCCAGTTTATTCCTCCTCTGATTGCATGTGAGGATAAATGCTTCATTACTCAACTCACCACTGTATTCCTATAATTGTACTATCCTTGCTTTGCTGAGATGAACTACATTTATTTGTAATTATTATTATTTTAATGTTTGACTTAGTTCTTTTTAACAACATAGTGTGTGCATGAGAAGGAGTGTATGTTGATTATGTGTGTGTGTTCCATCAATATTTTATGGAAGAGCCAGTTGTAATATTAATTTTTGGGGTCCCATGTTATCAATGTGGAAAAATTTTTTAAATTTGAACAAATTTCGAAATGTTTTCCTGTGTTAAGTCTTTAGATACATGTTTCAACAGAAAAATCACCCCCAAAACTTAATGAACTAAAATAACTTATTATTTCCAATAATTCTGGGCTGACTTATTCTCCTGGTCTTTCTATAGGTTATCGTATTGTTGGAGGCAATTTAAATTTGTTGAAAGGAATTAATTAGATACTTTGAAGGTATTAATATAGAATTCTAAAATGGGATAAAATTGATATGGAGAAAGGAAATTAATGACTGGATATTTTGGGTTCACAATTCAATGATCAAATAAATATTTTAAAATGTTATTTTCCTAAGTGATTGATTTTTGCTTATGTTAATAGCAATGAGTAATTGAATTTTCTTTTATTGACAACATGTTTTGTATAAGGTTCCCCTAGAATGGCCTGATGGAAATATTGATAAACGTTCATGTTTCTTCTGTTTCCCAGCCTAAGTGCCCCAATGTAATTCCATCTATTTAGTTATTATATATCACCTACCATCTCTGCTTCAAAGCACTTTGTGGACAGAACACACTCAATCAAATGTAGGCTGGGAAATGCAGCTCTGTTGACTAAGCTGATTCTTGAATTTCTCTCTAGGCAGAACCTTAAAACACAACATGAAACAACATTTTGCTGTTTAACTCATCAGCAAAAAATGTAGTTATGCTGAGGTGAAATAAAGTTAGGACTGCCTAGGTTAACATGGACATTCAGCCTTCATGGAGATCAGAGTTTGGGTTACTCAAATGCTCTTTTAAGTAAGGAAACAGGACTGATGTTGCCAAATTCATGAATTATAATTGTAGATACACATTCTGACTGTTGATGGAACTTATGCTTATGGATACAAGGTAGGGAAAAGAAGAAAATCACCATTGGTATAGTATGTTTGATATCTCTTTGAGGAACAAAGTTAGAAACTTAAAGCAGGGTATTCAGTATTCAAAGCAGCATAAATTAGTCTGTGGATAGCCATTCAGTGCTATTAACATGGCTTTTCATTATTGCATTGTTCCTGCTGGAGATTCTTCATGTCAGCGTAATCATAAGTCCATTGCCCTGACTTCTACTTTCATCACCTCTAATATTTACATAGCTTTGAAAGTATTTATATTTGGGAGGGCCGAGCCAAAGTTTTAATTAGTGTCTCCTGTTTCCAGACGTTTATCACTGAATTTAGTTGTACAGAGGGATTCATTTACTACTTGGTACTAGCTATCATTGGCACTGTTATGTCATCTCTTTCTCCTTATTTATCTCTCTCATGCTCTGTAATAAACTTCATACCTTGTAATCAAATTAATTTAGTCACCACCTTAGGAGCATGCAGCACAAAAAAGATACAACCAGTGTTCTATATTTCATGAAATGGATCTTGAAATGAAAATCTACTGTTCAACTGATATCCTGCTTCTATCCCTGCCTTTGTACTTTGTTATAGACAAGTGACTCTAGTGTATATGATTCTTCCCCCTAGACTCTGTGCTTCTGCCAAAAGTAGAAAGCCACAAAATATGGTGCGATTGCAACTTCACAGAAAGGATTATATCCTGTTCCCACTGAGACAGAATTGAAAAGAAACAGTATATATATAATTTATAATAATAATATGAGTATATATATACACACACACACACAGAGAAAGAACATCAGAGAGAGAGGCTACATGCTAGTAAGATGATAAGATTTTGCCCTATGCTTTCTGAGGTTTCACTGGGTGTAACAGGAACCGCTTAAAATCTAATGCAAGTCCATTGATTTTTTTTTTTTGAATATGAGACTGCATGTTTATCATCCTCTCTGGCTCTGGTTCCTTTAAGTCATTTACTATAATTTTCCAGTTCAAGTGCTAGGATAAATTAGGACATATCAGACAGGCTCTCTTAACTTTTCAAAGTCTAAGAGAGAAACCTAAGTATGAACTAAAAACACACAAAAAATGTTTTTATGTCTACCTTACCCTCTGTTTATTAATTAGTCATTTAAGTATCTTTTTATCTCTCTTCAATACATTCCCTAATGTAGGGTAATAAAATTATACTACAATGACCACTACATAACTGTGTTGCAGCTACGGCAAAATACTTCATTCTAGACACCTTATACACCAGATCTTCTATTTTGGTTCTGTTCAGTATTCTACTTTTTAATTAAATTGCATACTAAATGACTATCTCTTATCAGTTGAGAATAACAAAAACATGATGTATCATACAGGTTTGAAATTAATAATTAAAACATCCGCAGATACATCTTTTTAGAGTCAAAAAAATCTAAAATCCCAATAGTAAACTTTCTTTTGTCTGACTAATGATGTTTAAGAAGTGTGAGAGTCATGGGTGGTGGTTCTCTTGGAAGAAATCAATTACTGTCTCATCCACTTTTTCCCTGTGGGAACAGAAGGAATGTCAATATAATTCCATTTGGCACAAAACCTTGCACAGTGTTTCCCTTTTCTGGCTAACATTTGAAAACATTTCAAGTGAAAGAAGCCACTAACTCTGATCTTTATGTAATTTCTTTCTCTTTTTGCCTTCCTTTCACTGGATCACAGAAGCAATGCAAATTATACTGTATTAATATGATTCAGTTTTTGTTTAAACTGTGCAAAGTTTAATTTACCTTCATTGTAAGAATTTCAGAAATAAATTTTCTTTTCAAAGCTAATTTAAAATCCAATAAGAAAACTCTGCAGTGAACTTGAAAATTTTGATGAATTTGTATGAAAAATTTGTCTCCTGCTGATGTCATTGGTGAAGAAAGACAAATGACAAATTAATGTCTTTTATTCTTTAATTATTGTATCAGCCAGCGTGACCATAGGCTAAAGCTGTCACTCTCCTGAATGTGAAAATCATCAGTAATCTAGGGATCATGTCTTTTGGCACAAGAAATCCTAAAATGATAGTGGGGAGGAGCATTAACTATTCTTTTGCCTCACACAACCATTTGGAGGAAGTTCAGTTCAAGCAAGCTATCACCTACTTCTCCCTGTCCAAAAATAGCTGTTCATTCTGAAGAAATTATGCTCCTCAAAGACCATGAAGTTTCCCACAAACCTTCCTGTGATGTTTAAAACCAATTCAAGTGATGGTTAAAAAACTAAAAGAACTCTATGTGTTAGCTAGATAAGTAATGGAGACTAACTACATTGCTGAATAAAGTCATATAAACTCACTTGAAATAAATTAGACTGCTCTAGTTCACCAGTTTGCAACTTCTGAAGAATAGGTCAATATTTTTAAGGTATATTCTAAGAAACAGTCATCTTAAAAGCTTCTTGGGGAGGAGGGGAAATCTCCATTGTTTCATGTATTGAAAAAACACTGCACATAATCCATCTCCCTTTGCAGATTTTTAATGTATATCAAACACATTAAAATAGTGGTCTCCAAATGGGAGTACATCTGTATTATAGGGTGCACAAGATAATTTTGTAGGAGGGAAGAAGGAAACTTGAGAACAGTTTTAATATTTTTGTTTATAATATTTTTATTTTTATGTGTTTTATAAAGTATGCAACATTATTATAACAGCGAGTTATTCGGTTCACATATACTTCTGTTGGAAATATGTGTTCATTTGTTATTGATGAAGAATATGAAGAAAAAAATTGCACACTTCTTCATTCATTAAAGTATCCTAGAACTTTTATAGTAAAGCAACATTACTCTGAACTTATATCAACATAGGTGACTTTATGTATATGTGTGTGCCATTGATTATGATCCAACAAAACACACTTGTGAACTGTGGCTTCAAAAGCCAGAAGCATTTTTTTTTTCCAGACAGTATGCTTCCATTTACAGTATTTGCTAACAGGGGAATAATAATGACCTGGATTTTAGAGTATGTTTTGCAAATTCACTTATTCCTGGAAAGTCTTGCTCAGAGAAGACAAAGCTAAAACAGAAGTATCAAGAAGTAGAGCTTTTACGTTACTTGCAAGCTAACAAGTCAGCCTGCCAAACTTTAATGGATGCTGTTAAAAGGCATGATATGATGTTCTTTGGTCAGAGATGAATGATAGCCTAACTGGTAGCCAGAGTGTCAGCATTTTGGGGGGAAGGAATGGGTTGGTAGTTCTCTAAGGCCCGTTTCACACAGATAGATGTGATGAAGGCTAGATGACAACTGCCTCTTTCTCAACTTGCCATTATGTGTTTTCTTTGCCATATAATGTCACTTGAAGTAAAGAAAAATTAGAAGATTAAATTACTAGTAGGAATTTAACTATTTCTTTTTATATTGTGCAATGCCAGTTTTAACTGGATATATAAAAGCACTAACTCAATACCTACTTGCCCTCTGCAAACCTGATAATGACCTAAGTGACTTTTAAAAACATAAATTACATGATGTTAGTGTTCAACTCTTAAAATGTGTACCTTGGTTTTTTAAGATCACACAGTATTTGGTGTCTGCCTATGTTTCTAAACATCCTATATTCTTTTTGCCAGTATATTCCAGGCACACTGGTCCCCTCCTTGCTCACACAGGGAACAGAGCTCATTTTCTTGGGAGCAGTCACCTGAGAGGACTGGCTTCTATCTGAATGGGTACTTGGAATATAGTATTCAATATATGATTTTAAATAAATACACTGTTTATCTTTCCATTTTTTTTCTAACATGCATTTATTAAGTACCTGCTGTATTACTATTTGAGGATAAATTTAGTATTTTCATATTTAGAAAATATGACAAAAATCTCTATGAAACACCTGCTTTCATGTATAACAGTCTCTGTTTTTAATGTTGTGGTTTGGTTGTTTCCTTTAGACTATTAGTGTAATTGATTGGTAGAATCATGTTTGTGGGAAGCCATATAGCTTAATGGAATTCTCGAGGACCAGGAATTAAAATCCATCCTTACTTTATGCCTCTATTATTCTTGACCCTGTGCACATCCTTATCTAAGAATGGCATTACTATAATATCTATATCAGGGATGAACAACTTTATGAAGCAGGGTAATCTGTAACTCTGTGCTACGTCTGGTAAAATGAGGGTGAATGGCAAATACAAATAGGCTAGAAGCTCCAGAGCACTTGCATTTCCCTATGCTTTTTTGCATTTTGGAGATTCTGATGTTAAAACATTTTCTCTGTGTAAATTTGGATGCTCTCTAGCGGACCATTCAGTTACCTTACTAAGACTATCAAATTGTCTATTGATTATCTATTGATTAGGACCACCAAATGAACGGGTAGAGGTCTGTCCAGTTCGGGTTACTTCAGAAGTTGACTGAGCTAAGTTATGCCTAAGTGTGGGGCACAGGGCAGAACTCTTTTCCTTTTATTCTGGCAAGACTAAATCCATTCATCTTCAGGTTTGTTTCCCCTGGGAAGCCTTTCACATTTTTTTTTTTTTTTGTCTTTTTGCCTTTATGTAGAGCCGCACCCGCGACATATGGAGGTTCCCAGGCTAGGGGTCTAACAGGAGCTGTAGCTGCTGGCCTTCGCCACAGCCACAGCAATGTGGGATCCAAGCTGCGTCTGTAACCTACACTACAGCTCACGGCAATGCCGGATCCTTAACCCACTGAGCAAGGCCAGGGATTGAACCCGCAAGCTCATGGTTCTTAGTCGGATTCGTTGGCCACTGAGCCACGAAGGACACTCCAAGCCTTTCACATTCTTGAAGTCACCGACTCTCTTATCACAGAGCTTATTGTGCTGCACCAGCCTTTCACTCCTCTGTATCCTCCATTAAATTATAAACTCCATGAGAACAAGAACTACAGATGCCCTGACTATGGATATTTCCCTATTAAATTGAATGAATAAATGAATAGAATGTTAATGAAATAGTCTGTTATTATCCTGAAGAACAGCATGAAGGTATTACAGGAACCTATGAGAGTTTTTTTTCATGTTTGACTTCTCTCATTTGAATCTGGTAAAGGAAATTAATAAAACAGTGGAATAAGGTTTGCTATATATATTTGCATCCTGTATGAGGCAGTTCACTGGGTCTGACAAAAGGAAAAAAGAAAAAGGAAAGAGGAAACCTCATGATGCAATTCTGACTTTATTTCTTACTGAAGGTTTATTGTTTAAGGTTTATAAAATTACCAAAATAATATCTGTCTTGAAAATAATACCTGTCTTGAAATATACCTAGATATGAGGTTAGTAAAATTAGCAAGATATTGGTCACTAAATTAATGGTAGATATTATTATGTGCTTGTACACCTTGAATGGCAATTTGTTAAAGTTTTACAACAATATTAAATATTAAGACTTTTCCCCTTATTTTCCAAGACTTAATTCATGCTTAAGATGAATCAGTTATCTTTAGAACAATATATAGAATAAAGCAATGATTTTTAGAATACTTCTAATAAATTATTAAGTATTACATATCCAAATATCCTTTTGTAGGACTTACATCTTTCTTTTGAACTTTTTTCAAAGTTCCAATTCCAAGGACTTAGTTCCAAGTTAGAATTTTTAGTTACCAAGGTAGGTAACATCTCACTTTTGAAAATAGAATTAAGGTGGTATTGATCCTTCTAAAAACCAGAAAGGTGTTTAAGTAATTTACTCTTCTAGGTGATGGCTCATTTTAACACCTGCCTGCCTCTTGATTGTATTCTTGTAGTAAGTATTATCTGCCAGGGTGTTCTCATTGTGGCACAGCAGAAATAAATCCAACTAGTATCCATGAGGATGTGTGTCCTGTCCCTGGCCTCACTCAATGGGTTAAGGATCTGGTATTGCTGTGAGCTGTAGTGTAGGTTGTGGATGTGGCTTGGATCTGGTGTTGCTGTGGCTGTGGTGTAGGCTGGCACTTGTAGCTCCGACTTGACCCCTAGGCTGGGACTTCTATGTGCCACAGGTGTGGCCCGAAAAAGCAAAAAAAAAAAAAAAAGGTATTATTATCTGTCATGCTGATTACATGTCTTTTTCTAATCTCATCTCATTTCTTCCATCTCCTCAATTTGCAGACAGAGATTATGCTACATGAGATAATCTGTTTTGAAAAAAACAAAACACTATTGCTCTCAACCCATATGCACACCATTTTCCCCTTTGGAATTAGGTCTTTCATACTTACTTGAAATAATTATATATATGACTATAAACAGTAGATTTAAAAGAGATTAGAATCTTGTTTTGTGAATGGTTAAATGGTTATTGTGATTTTTAAAAACAGCTTTTCAGAGGTGAATCACTGGTCCAAACATAGGTAAGGTAGAAATGAACAGAAGATATTACCCTCTGAAATTTCAGGGCTGATTTTAGTCTAGTTTATTGTTTTCCAGTGGACTTAGTGCCAACCTCAACTATTCCATGTACGTTAGTACTGCTGATGGGAGCTTCCCCTGAGAGGGGATATGGGATTGGCCCCTGGGGTCTGGTATAAGAGAACCATCCTAACTCAGGATGAAAGGCAGCTGAAAACTTTTCTTGTGACCTTTTAGTAATTTCATAACACATAACCTTCTCAATTCAATCCAGTTAGGTGAAATGAATAGTTCTGTACCAATAGCATGCTAACTACACTGAGATTAGTAAATGTTAAAAAATATTTACTTTTCAGAGAACATTGACACTGAAGCTTACCTCAGTTTTTTTGTTTTATTTTGTTTTTAGGATGCTATAGTCTTAAATTGATAGTGGTTATCTATATATAACGACCTTTACCTGGATTTCTTTCCACACAGGGTAGGTTGCGATGCAATCAAATTTAACCAGGGAGAATTGATTTTGACTTGGACACAGATGTGTTAATGAAGGTTTTTAAGATCTGTCAGGGTCATATATTCCTTTGACAAACCATACCAACTTGTATTTGTAAAATCTGAACAAAGATATTTGGGAATAACTCAGTGATAAGCACAATACAGGGAAGATAAGTCAAACAATTTAAAAAATTGATGTCTTTATTTAAGAATGGGCATCATTATTATTAAGATTCTCTGCGTGTTTAATTTACCAGGAGTATCTGCTACCACTCCAACCTTCCCACACCTTTGCACCTTTAAATGGCTGGTAATCATTTGTCAGATTTTTATTCCAGCCCATCCCATGCTTTGGGAGCAGGATTCATGATTCACGGCCATGTGTATGTGTGTGTGAGTTTGTGTTTATATATGTGTGCATATGTTTACATAATTTCTGTTGAACCAGTTGGCTGAGCTGCTAATGAATTCTTGTAATGTCTTTGTTCAGATCATGTGTGTGTTTGAGTTTCTCAAGCGCTTCTACAATGTCTCAGAGTTAAACCGTAATCACTTCTGAGTTTGCTGACCTAACTGTCAGTCTTTACAAATATCTTTCCTTATCTATTTGGTCATTTGCCTTCTTCTGCTGCATTTTTCACTTCCTTGTACTCCCCTAATTTTTCTCCAGTGTTCATATCCATATTTGGGCTGAAAACTCTTTATGCTTGAGGTCTTTTTTTTCCCACTCTATGAATGAGGAGGGAGATTTATCCCAAATTTGGGGAAAACCCATCTTAAGGTAGGAAAGGTTGGCTTTATGCATTATTACTAGGAGCAATTATTGTTATAAAATCAAAGAGGAATTGTTTTTGGATACATTTTCTTGCCCTTTTTCTTGCTCCTTCATTTAAAAAGTATTTAATAACTGCAGAAAAAACTGGACATAAAAAAGTGTGAAAGAGAAAAAGAAAATCGCCTGAATGCTCTACTCCTAGAAAAAAACCTATGAACTCTCTGCTATAGTGCCTTCTGGTCTTCTTCCAGTAAATATGAGTGCTGGTTTGTATACATTTTAAAATCATTTGTGTATACATGTAGTACGTATACATATACATACACTTATATCCTGAAATCATAGTGTATATATAATATTTTTAGCCTATTTCTTCTCTATTATGAATAATTCCCATGCCATTAACCTTTAAAAACTTTATATTTAAAACTTTCTTACTATAAAATGAAACATGTAATTGTAGAAACGTGGGAACTGAGGGCAAACTTGAATAAAAACTCAGTAGTCACATCACCCAGAGATACCTTTAACTGTTAACATTTTCTTCTATTTCTTTCTAGACTTTAACATATATATACAGAATGTTTTAAAGATAAACATGAGTATTATACTGTACAACCCATTTTATAACCATCTTTTAAATTTATTTTGAATATTTTTGTCATAATTTTTTATGTAAACATCATTTAAAATAACTGCATAATAATCTAATTCTTCATGTTTAAACTATTTTGCCAGCCAAGCTAAGGCAACAGTGATTAAATCTTCTATTCACCCACTGGCAAAAATATTATCTTGCAAATCTTAACTATTTGCTACCCACTGTGAATTTTGTAAGGTCCAGAAGAGAAAGGAGAAAAAAAAAATAAAATTTTGTACATTTCCTACTTCCCTCTTTGGAGTTGAGTGTTATGTTATAAAATCATATTGTCATTATTTGTACTACAATATTTATTCAGCCATAAGAATATTAATTATGGATTAGCTTGTGACAGCTATTCTTTGTTATATTTTATCCCCTTCCCTATTAAAAATATCCTTTTCACAGAGGTTTAGAAATGATAATATAAACAACATCAGAGTTGACTAATTGTTAACATGATATAATGTGGATTACGTATTTGGAAGAAAAAGAGCAGGTTATGAAAGAGTAAGTCTTTATTTGAACTTCAGGGTCAAGTGTTTCAAATGGAATTAACCTATTAATGCTATAGTGAGGTACTACAGAAAAGTAGGCTGTAGAATGATGCTGAGGGTGGGAGCAACACAAGGGCAGTGCAGTATCCTCGGAATGTTAAGTTAGGATGTTGTTATCACCTATATAATCTGAGAAAGGAGATGAAGGAGGGTCAGATTCAGGTGTCACAGATCCTGAATCTCATATAATTTTGTTTGTCCTCCTTGAGAAAAAAAGATTACACAATTATGACTGTAAATTTGTGTGGGAAAGTGAAAGAAGTATTTAGAATGAGAAATTATAACAAGCTACAAATTATAAGATGCTAAAATATACCACAATCACCACAGAATCCCAAATATCTTAATATAGTCATTAATGATATTCCTGACAGGCATCTATAATCATTTTTTCCTCATTTCTAGAATCATAGTCTTTGATTGCTTTTTCATATGGTAAATATTTTGTAATACCATCTTCTGTGGAGAATAGAAAGATAATTAGGTCTTTCCTCTACAAGGTTGATATGAAATTGTTTCTTATTGATAGTTTAGAAAAGTTTCTTTCTGCTTCATAGTTCATTACTGATAATGTCATGCAATATTTCAGGATTGTTTTCAAATCTGAGAAAGCCTCTTTGAGTTTATCAAGTGTGAACAGGGAATTTAAAGTTTCTTTAGTGCAGTGGCTAATCTTAAGTACTCTTGAATTCATGACATTCATAAACCACTATGCTGTCGGTGTCATCAATGTCCTGGTTAGGGCATTTTATGTTACCTTCACTGAAATAAGTTTTCATCTCATGTCAGCATCTCAAATCATTTTCCAATTATTCAATTCTTTCATTACTTAGATTATTTGTAAAAATCCTCAAATCTATATATTATTTCTGTTTGAAATGCCTCTTTTACTTAATGGCTGTTTTGGTTTAGGATGAAATTATTCTGTTATAATTCACTTCCCAGATTAGAATAATTTTTTTTCATTTTATTGAGATATAATATCTATGTACGGTAAAATGCAAAGATCTTGAATGGTCAATTCAGAGTTTTGACATACATCTATGTAACCAACATCTGAACTGAGATACAGATCATTTCCACGAGGCCACAAATTTTCTTTTTGTGCCTTTTCACTTAGTCCCCACCTTTGGACCCTGGTAGTCTATTGTTCTCCTTTTTTTTTTTTTTTTTTTTTTGGCTTTTGTCTTTTTAGGGCAGCACCTGCGGCATGCGGAAGTTCCCAGGCTAGGGGTCTAATCAGAGCTGTTGCTACTGGTCTACACCAGAGCCACAGCAACGCCAGATCCGAGCCACATCTGCGAACTACACCACAGCTCACAGCAACGCCAGATCCTTAACCCACTGAGCAAAGCCAGGATCAAACCAGCAACCTCATGGTTCCTAGTCGGATTTGTTTCCACTGTGCCACGATGGGAACTCCCAATTGTTCTCATTTCTAACGTGATAGATTAGTTTTATGTCTTTTTGTATTTCATGTAAATGATGTCATACAATATTTTTTCCCTTTCGTTCATGATTTCTTTACTCAAAATAATGCCTTTTAAAGAACCATTCATGCTCTTGCATGTAACAACAATTCATTCTTCTTTTAGATTTCATTGTTATATGACTATCTTATCTCAGTAGGAATTTGAATTGTTTTCAGGTATAAGCTATTGTGAACGTATTTATCAAGTTGTTTCAACACTATTCATTAGAAAATCTTTCCACATTGAATAAACTTTTCTTTTAGATAATCAGTTGGCTGTTCATTGAATTATCAGTCTGTGCTTACACTAATTCCACACTGTCTTAATTACTGTAGATTATAAAAAGAGCTGCTATAAATATTCTTGCATAAGTGTTTTTGTGGATATATTTTTAGTTTCTGATTGGTAAATAGCAGAATTCCTATGTCGTAAGTTAGGTTTATGTTTAACTTTATAAGAAGATATCAAACAATATTTCAAAGTGATTATACCATTTTTCATTGCTTATCTTCATCATCGTCTATTATTAATCTTATTTTTTCCATTCTAGTGGATGATTCGTCTTGTGTTTTAATTTACATTTTTCTGATCCCTAATGATTTTCATTTCCCTGATGATTAGTAATGTTGAGCACCTTTTTTTTAAGTTTTAATATTACTTTCAGTATCTTCTCTATGAAGTTTAGGTTTCAATGTTTTATACACTACTTTTGCTCCTTTATATTTTTGATATTGACTTGTAAGAGTTCTTTATGTATTTTGGTACAAGTTCTTTTGTCATATATGTATGTCTTAGATATATATTTTTCCCAGTTCCTGGATTATGTATTTTCTTAATGATGCTTTTTGAAGAAGGAATTTTAAAATTTTGATGAAATCTGTCTTATCACTATCTTCTCTTGTGTTCAGCCTAAGAAATCTTTGTCTGCTACATCTTTTGCCTGTGTTAGAAACCTAATATATTATTTTGTGTTCTTTTGTGCTTAATGGATTTTTCTTTTGAGTTTAGGTCAATGATTCCTATTAAATTAGTTTTTGTGTTTGGTGTAAGGTAAAAGTTCAATATAATTTTATTTCAAAAGTTTATGACATCATTAAAATATTTTGCTGAAAAATATTTTAATTTTTTCCACAGAATAATTTATTGTCTGTGTGAATCCATTTCTTTAATCTCTGCTTTGTCCCTTGATCTCTCTGTCTTACACCAATTATAACAGTTTTATACTGTCTTGATTGCTCATACATTTATAGTAAGAATTTAAATGAAGTAGAATGAATCCTCCAGCTTCTTAGCAATGACCTTATTTCTTCTGAAAACAAACAAATAATGATGGCATATTAATTGGGATTGCAAATGTAATTTAGAGGGGAACTGGAGAATTCACAGTTTAGCAATACTGAATATTTTACTTCATAACGTGATTAAGTTCTACATTTATGTAGGTCTTCTTTTATATGTATTAGAAGTCAGTTTTCAGTTTGATGTAAAATTGTTGCACATTATTTTAAAATTTATTCCTAAGTTGTCTTTATGGTAAATGATAGTGTTTTAAATTTAATTTTACTTTTTGATCTTTTGCTGGTATTATATAGACATGCAAATTAGTTTCCTGTATTGATGTTATATCTGTCAACCTTGTTATATTCACCTATTAGCTCTGTTAGGATTTTGTAGATTTCTTATGACTTTCTGTGGAATGTGAGGGTTCCAATTAGTAAACGGAGTTTTACTTCTTCCAATTAAACAATACTTTAGGGGAAAGTATGCAACATGTCATTATTAAATATTATGTTAACCATAAGTTTTACATAGATTTCATTCATCAGATCAAAGAAGTTTCTATTTCTAGTTAACTGAGAATTTTTTTTTCATTAATGAATGTTGAATATGTCAAATAATTTTTCTGCATTGACTGAGAGTATCATATAGTTTTTTTTTCTGTTGCAGTGTATTGGGTTGAATAGTGCCCCCTTCCCACCCAATCCATGCACATTTGGAACTTAAAGATATGATTTTATTTGGAAATAGGGTATTCATAGATACAATGGAATTAAATTATACTGGATTAGGGTAGGCCTTAATCCAAAGACTGGCGTCCTTATAATAAGAGGGAAATTTAGACACAAGAACACAGAAAGGAGAATACCATATAGACAGAGATTAAAGTAATGTATGTACATGCCAAGGGATATCAGAAATTGCCAAAAATCACCAGAAGGTGGGGGAGAGGGGTGTGTCAGATTCTCACTTAGAATCTTCACTGAGAACCAGTCCTACTGACATCTTGGTTTTAGGTTTATAACCTCTAGAAGAACTGTAAGAGATTAAATTTCTATCGTTTTAAATCACTTAATTTGTGGTACATTGTTACAACAACTCTAAAAAACTAGTACAGATTTTGGTATTACTTTCCATAGTATCATTTCCCATTTCCTGGAAAACCAACTCTAAGATGGATACTTGGGTACATGAGATTTTTTCTGAATCAGTACTTGAGGAAGACCAAAGGAAGCAGGATAGATCAGAGGAAGAAGTTGGGACTTTCATGCAATCACAACAAAACCTACATGTAGTTCTGGAGAACTGTCCCGAATCAGGTCATTTTGGGCCAGGGACTGAACCTGAGCTGCAGCTGAGACCTATGCCATAGTTGTGGCAATGCTGGATCCTTTAACCCACTACACTATGCCAGGGATGGAACCCACACCTGCACAGCCACCTGAGCCGCTGCAGTTGGATTCTTAATTCATTGCACCACAGTAGGAACTCCTGCATCAATTACTCACTTCCAGCATTTCACAGGAAGGAATGCTTCAGTCCAGAGGAGGCTGGGGAATCTGAGCAACAGATTGGCATCTACCATAGTCCATCCCTTGGTCTATTTGAATCCACCTTTTTATGTAAAGCCTTTGCAGCTGCAGCAAGTATGACACTAAAATTGGCATTCATGTATCTACTCTACTTTTCATACTAGATTTCCCTCATTCATGCTTTAATTTTTTAGACCATAGTCCATGAAATAATTTAGCCCCAGGTTACTGTTTTCTTCTCAGATTATGGCTATTGCTTTTGTCCATGTACCATTTATGTGGGACAAGGAAATAATTAAAAAAAAAAAAAGGAACTCATTTGGATTATTTACTTGGCTATAAAATATACTCCTTCCTGTCACCTATTATGAAACACAGACACACATGCTCCTGATGGACAGGGTAAGTTGCACTTGCAATGCAGTTTTTTGTTGCATGCTGGCATCTCAGCACAGAGCCTAAAGTGCTCAGGTGATAGCCGTAGCTTGAAATTTGATGAAACTTACTCTGTTTTCTTTATGGAACCATTCTTCTTCTGCATATCAAGACCTCTAAACTCACAAAACCTAGGGTTGTAGGATAGAAATGCAAATGAGTAACTGAGAGTGATGTTATGTGGGGCCATTTCTGATTCTTTACTTTGTTCTCCAGCCGTTACTTATTGAGGATACCACATCATAAAAGGATGATTGATTTAGAGTACATACTACATCCTGGAGGATAGTACTCATCCTTTCAACACATCATCTTCAAGCTGACACCCCAGCTCTGCCTTTAAATTCTATTTCCTAGCATAATAACCCAACTTCTTTGGGTGTTGCAGTATGTGATAAGATGAATAGACATCATGGTCATGTATCGACTTCCAAACCTCCTTTGCAGTGGTATATCGTAGGGGATCCCATGTTGTTGTTGGATCAGATATTCTGAAAGCTTTCATACAGTGGTTCTGTGGGCAGGAAGGGCAAAGCCATATGCAGAATATATATTGATGCTAGTAAAAATTAATCTCTAACCCTTCCAGGATTGACAGTTAACTTACTATCAATTGGCTTAGTTGGGTCACTTTGAGGGATAGTGGTGTATCAATGACTCACAGTGGTCTCTGTTGCTAGCAGTTTGGACATTAAGACACAAAGGTATGTAGCTCAGACATGGTGGATATGAGCTCACAATGATGAGGCCATATATATCTTCCATACCTGCAACCATATACTTTTTGTACTAGCACTAACCAAAGGCAAAGGCTAACTGATGTTAACTGACCACATAAAACAATTTAGTTGTTTTTAACTCCACTGTGATGCGTTTTCTTTTGTGGGAATAAAAAGGCCTACAGAGATCTTCACACTTTGTGACTATTCCTATAGGTTTTACATTAATTTATAGTGAGAGGATTATCTGTTTGATGCTAAGTAGCTTGTACTATAAAATATCTGATGTTCTACCAATGGAAATTTTTTATTAAAAGAGTATATGATCAAAAAAAGCATTTATATATTGGATGTTCAGTTACATATAAAGAATACTGGATAAGGCTGTGGTACCAGCGTCACTAGTGAGATAACCACCACCCCATCATCTTCTACTTTGTCTTTTGGAGGCAGAAGAGTTTATGTTTAAGATGAGTCTCACTCTGTGCCTGAGATTAACATACTAATCTAATTTAGTGTTCTTTTGTTTTCCCGTTTTATAAGAAATAGTAACTATACATGGAAGGGAATAACGTGGCAAGAGGATTTCAAGTTTCTTTTTATGTTTTTTGCTTTTAAGCTAAGTGTCAGACTGATCTTTCCATTCAACTAAGTAGCATGCTCTAGTAGAAAGAGTAGTCGCTAAGTTTGTTAACTAGGGAGAAATTATCACTAAATGTAGCCAAATATAAATATTATAAATCAACCCAAATCTACTGCCAGTAAGAGGAGCAGTGGATGTCCTTGTTGTGTCTTCATATGTGTCTTCAGAGTACTAAGAGCAGAAAATTTCATTTGCATAAGTTGGAAAGGACATTAACTGTAACTTTGAATTTATGTAACACTTTGTTCGTGAATTCACACCCTGAGTATTCCAGAGATTAAGGACTGAACAACATTCAGAAAGTAGGCAAAAGAGATGTATTTGCATAAATACTGTTTCACCAGAGGGAGACTTTCTGAGTGATCATTTCAATCACAAACTCAGATCATCGGAAACCTGATTTGGTTCTTGTCTCCCCAAGCCTAGAGTGACTGTTTTAAGACTGAGCCTCAGGTATGATACACTGTACTATATCCAGACCCCTTTTACAATGTTATTATCTCCCCTACTTGTTTAATTTATGTATTTAATTTTAGTTTCCAGGGTGCAATATGGCTAATTACTTGAGAACTGCAGAACCTTACAAGTGAAAATTTTGCTTCTATAATTTGTGGCCTATTAAGTATAATAATGTATATTTAATTTCCTCAAAAAGATAATTATGCTAATAGAATTATTTGAATAAAAATTTGTACTTTGTGCTGGATTATGTTCTCCACCTACTAATTTATATTAATACAAGTCAGCAAGGAATTTTTAATAAGCCACTTCGATCCTGGGCAGACAAGTCTGGCAACACCGTACAAGCACCAACCCCTACCCCCTTTAGCATCTCGAAGAGAAAGGGGTGTCTTACAGTACTGGAGGGCCAGGATTCCTATTCAATAAAAGTTCATGGGGAATATTGTCCAGCTCTAATGTGTAAAACAGACAACTTGGCTCTATGGATTTTGGTGGAGGAAATAAGCCAGTTTATGAACATCTGAGTACAAAGACAACTTCTTTGATAACAGTTTTGTATATGTTACAAAAACCAGTTAAGAGTCATATGAGCATTTTGTGGCAGAAATCGTATCTTTATTTCAATTGTTTGAGGAGCAATGGTTTTTAAAGTCAAATTCAGACTTTTAATATGTTTTATATTGCCATGGTAGAGTATGGGGTTTTAGGGAGGGTGGAGGTTAATCTTAAGAAACAAGTGTTTTAGGTGTGTTGGTGCCATTTTTATTTACATTTTCTACAGAAGAATTTTTTGTTTTAATTTCCCTGCCTTCAGTTAATAAAATGAAACTACTCATTTAGGGAAACATAGACTTCTGAGTCATCATTATATATGGAAGGTCAGTAGTGGTGACTAGTCAGTCATTGCAGCACTCACCCTCCAGAGGCAAGTTTGGCTGGCTTTAATCCCTGTGTTATTAGGTGAATTTCATTTGTGCTTATCAACTGTGTTTGTTGTCCTCTTACCTGAATACCATGACAAAAGAATGAGTAAATCTTCTCAATCTTTTCTTTTTTGCTGCTGTTAATGCATTAGAATCCAGTGATTTGGCAGGTTTGCATACTATCGCCCCTTATAGATTCGATGTGTTAATTGGATGCTGTGTTATAAAACCAGACTGAATGTCTGCCTTCGTGGAGTTATTAGATGTGTATTATCACAAATTTAAAGGGATTAAAGTTGGAAATATAAATTATTTTTTCTGTCCACAAATGTAAGGGAAACATTCAAACAATATAGAACTATAAAGAATGAAAGCCTGCTATTAAGGCTACACTGGAAGTTCATGACTAAGAGCAGGTATTTGCAGTGTAGAATGAAAAAGACTTGGGTACAAATCCTGCCTTGGACAGGTATTAGTTCTGTGTCCTTGGGTAAGTCATTTGCATTCTCTAAGTTTCATCATCATATAATGGGGACCATTAAAATAGCACCTAATGAGTTTTCTATGGAAAGAAATGAAATTATACACACACACACATACACACACACTCACATACACACATATATATGTGTATATATATGAAAAGATTACAATACCTGGCACATAGTAAGAATTTAATAATAAATACATATTAAAAATACAACAGAAAATTAAATACCTGTTAAAAATAGAAAAGTCAAAACCACATGATCATCTCAATAGATGCAGAAAAACATTTGACAAAGTCCAGCATCCATTCATGACAAAAACTCTTACAAAGTGGGTATGGAGGGAAAATACTTAACATAATAAAAGCCGTTTATGACAAACCCACAGCAAATATAATATTCAACTGAGAAAAGCTAAAAGCCTTCCTGCTAAAATCTGGAACAAGATAAAGATGCCCACTCTCATCACTTTTATTCAACATAGTATTGGAAGTCACAGCAATCAGACAAATAAAAGAAATAAAAGGTATCCAGACTGTAAGAGAAGAGGTAAAATTGTCACTGTATGCAGATTACATGATACTGTATATAGAAAACCCTAAGAGCTCAACCCCAAAACTATTCAAACTGATCAACGAATTCAGCAAAGTAGCAGGATACAAGATTAATATTCAGATATTGGTTGCATTTCTGTATACTAACAAAGAAACATTACAAAAGGAATATAAAAATATAATACCTTTTAAAATCACACCCAAAATATCAAATATCTGGGAATAAACCTGACCAAGGTGGTGTAGGTCTCTTACATGCAGAGAACTACAAAACATTATCAGGAGTTCCCATTGTGGCCCAGAGGAAATGAATCTGACTAGTAACCATGAGGTTGTGGGTTTGATCCCTGGCCTTGCTCAGTAGGTTAAGGATCTGGCATTGCCATAAACTGTGGTGTAGGTTGCAGACATGGCTCAGATCCTGCATTGGTGAGGCTGCGGCATAGGCCGGCAGCTGTGGCTCCAATTCAACCTTTTACGTGGAAAATTCCATATGCCATGAGTATGGCCCTAAAAAGAAAAAAAAAATTTAAGGGAATTAAAGAAGAGTCAAAGAAATGGAAAGATAGTCCATGCTCCTGGGTTGGAAGAATTAATATAAAAATGGCCATACTACCCAAAGCAATCTGCAGATTCAACGCAATCCCTATCAAATTACCCATGATATTTTTCACAGAACTAGAACCAACAATCCAAAAGTTTATAAGGAATCATAAAAGACACAGAATTGACAAAGCAATCCTGGGGAACAAAAACCAGTCAGGAGGTATAACCCTCCAAGACTACGCAATATTACAAGGCTACAGTAATCAAGAGAGTGTGAGACTCTCAGACCAGTGCAGCAGAATAGACAACCCAGAAATAAACCCAACACCTATGGTCAATTAATTTTTGACAAAGGAGGCAAGAATATAAAATGGGAAAAAGAGAGTCTTTTCAGCAAATGTTGCTGAGAAAACTGGACAGCCACATGTAAATCAGTGAAACTAGAACACACCTCCACACCATGCACAAAAATAACTTCAAAATGGCTTAAAGACTTAAATGTAAGACGAGATACCATCAAACTCCTAGAAGAAAACATAGGCAAAACATTCTCTGACATCAACAATACAAATGTTTTCTTAGGTCAGTCTCTCAAGGCAACAGAAATAAAAGTAAAAATAAACCAATGATATCTAATCAAACTGACAAGCTTTTGCACAGCAAAGGAAACCATAAAAACAAAAAACAACCTGGGGGATGGTAGAAAATAATTTCAAATGATACAACTGATAAGAGTTTAATCTCTAAAATATACAAATAATTTACATAACTCAACATCAAAAAAGCCAACAACCCAATTGAAAACTGGTCAAAAGACCTGAATAGACATTTCTCCAAAGAAGATATACAAATGGCCAAAAAGCACATGAGAAAATGCTCAACATCACTGATTATTTGAGAAATGCAAATCAAAACAACTACGAGGTACCACCTCACACCAGTCAGAATGGCCATCATTAATGAGTCAACAGATAACAAAGGCTGGAGAGGGTGTGTAGAAAAGGGTACCCTTCTATACCGTTGGTGATAACATGCAACTGCTATGTAAAGCAGTATGGAGTTACCCCAGGCAACTAAATGTAGAACTACCATATGACCCAACAATCCCATTCTTGGGCATATATCCAGACAAAACTTTCATTGCAAAGTATACCTGCACCCGTATGTTTACTGCAGCATTATTCACAATAGCCAAGACCTGGAATCAACCTAAATGTCCATTGACAGATGAATGGATTAAGAAGATGTGATATATATACGCAATGGAATACTACTCAGCCATAAAAAGAACAAAATAATGCCATTTGCAGCCACATGTATGGAACTAGAGACTTTCATACTAAGTGAAGTAAGTCAGAAAGAGAAAGACAAATGCCATATGATATCACTTATATCTGGAATCTAATATATGGCACAAGTGGATCATTCCACAGAAAGAAACTCATGGACTTGGAAATGAGAATTGTGGTTGCCAAGGGGAGGAAGACGGAGTGGGATGGACTAGGAATTTGGGGTTAATAGATTCAACCTATTGCATTTGGAGTGCATAAGCAATGAGATCCTGCTGTATAGCACAGGGAACTACATTGTGATGGAAGTGATGGAAGATAATGTGGGAAGAGTGTATGACTGTGTCACTTTGCTGTACAGTAGAAATTGACAGAACACTGTAAATAGACTATAATGGAAAAAATAAAAATCATATATACAGCAGCTCTGAAAGATAATGGATGTGTGCCCATGTTTAACTGAATCACTTTCTGTACAACAGAAATTATCACAACATTGTGAATCAACTTTGTACTTTATTTCAATAAAACTTTTAAAAATGAAAGAAAAATGCAATAGCTAATGAATCCCCTTAGTAACTCATCTAGCAAATGTATCATACAGATGGATTCTTGCATTTTTAAACAAATCATCTACTTCAATTCAATGGAAATGCAAAAAGCTCAAGCCTCTGTAAAAATTAAAAAATAAATTTTATGGTATGGTTCACTTAATCTATAATGTAGCACGTGCCACTGTATGTCCTCAAAAGCAGGCAATGTGACCGGTGACATTAAGAGCCTGAATCTCTTATAAATGGAAATAAATTGTAGAGTCAGAATGGTGGTCATGGAGTTCCCGTCGTGGCGCAGTGGTTAACGAATCCGACTAGGAACCATGAGGTTGCGGGTTCGATCCCTGCCCTTGCTCAGTGGGTTAACGATCCGGCGTTGCCGTGAGCTGTGGTGTAGGTTGCAGACGCGGCTCGGATCCTGCGTTGCTGTGGCTGCGGCGCAGGCCAGTGGCCACAGCTCCGATTAGACCC
>PVHT021183696.1:1056890-1114787 GCA_004024745.2 Catagonus wagneri
AAAAAAAAGAATGGTGGTCAAACCACCACAAGCAGAGAGATAGAAAACGAAGGTTACCAAGACTTGTTTTTTTTCCCCATTTATCTTTCTATAAGACAAAATTTGGAAAAATATAATTTTCTTCAATACTCTTTAGGCAGTTTAATTTCATGGAATGCTCTTTAAATCTACATAAGGTAAACTCAGGAAGAATTGAGGTAAATCAATATAAACATACTATGAATTCTAATGACATTCTCATACCATTTGCCTGGGCTATTAAGATGCTCTTGTTCAAAGGAAAACTCCTCCCTTCCCCTTTGATAATGTTTACTTTTTTACCTTTTTTATACAATATTTCAGATAAAAATCAATGGTGGCACCAAGCCAAGATTTGAAACATTTCCTGAAAGTAAGACTCATGGGATCCATTCTTAAAGTGTGCAAAATATTTGTTCTTTCATGTGCGCTTTGGTGTTTTCATGTTAGCAATGTTGGCCTTTCATCCTGTGGGTTCAGTAATCTTTTTCATGAGTTTTGGCTTGTGTACCTAAGCATTGTTTGCCTATAAATTACGTTATAAAATTAATACTAGATTAATACTGAAAAGACAGTTGCTCTCATGTTTCTGGGCCTTTGTGCTGCAGTGAAAGCTAGTTATATTCTAGCTTGTGGGAAATTCTGGGCTTTTGATACTTTCCTTGTCTAATGAGTTCACAAAAGATGTTCCCTGTACTTTGGGAAATTATGGGTGTTTCATTAATTGTTCCTCTAAATTAGCCTATTTGAGGTTACTTTGTCCTTGGACAGTTAATCGTTCCTTTCTCTGTGTGCCCATAACACTCTGTTCATATTGCTATTATAGCCAGAACACATTGTCTTATAATTGTCTATTTACACTATCTGTCTTCCCCATTAGATCTGGAACCAGTTGAGTGCAGAGACCTTGTATCCTTTATTGTTGATAGGCCAACATCTAACTTGGCGAGGACCCAAACTAGATTTGGTGTGTAGTAGCACCACGAACTAACACAAATTCCTGGAGGTTTACTATATTAGACATTTCTCATGAATCTGGTTAAGGTTTTAATTGTAATAGGATATGTCAGGATAGATGGCAAGTGGAGAATTGGTATTTATTGGATGCCTACTATTTGGACTGTTCGTAGACAATCTCATTTGATCGTGACACTAATAACACTTGCAAAGTGGTAGCACCTACATTTTCAATTTTAATATTAGGACGTTTTTACTCAATATATATAGTTTAGAAATTTCCTGAGTTTCACAAAGGTCCTAATGTTTAATTTGGTCCTAAGGAATCAGTTATTGAAATCATAGCTTTAGCCCTCCAAAGCCATTATGTTATTATACAATCTTCTGGCCAGTCATAAAAGATCAGGTCAAGGTTAGGGATAGAGTGACAGTTAGAAATAGAGCCAAGAGGATTTCCCATCATGGTCTAGCGGAATCAAATCTGACTGTTATCCATGAGGATGCAGGTTCAATACCTGGCCTCACTCAGTGGGTTAAGGATCCAGCCTTACTCTGAGCTGTGGTGTATGCTGTAGATGCGGCTCGGATCTGGCATTGCTGTGCTGTGGCATAGGCCAGCAGCTGCAGCTCCTATTTGTCCCCTCGCCTGGAAACCTCCATATGCCTTGAGCGCAGCTATAAAAAGACAAAAGAAGAAAAAAAAAGGAGCCAATAGACTTTCTAAAAGTTAAGGGCACATCATAGTCACAAGGAAGTAAAGTTTTACCCATAATATAATGGAAGGAAAAGGGATTTTCTATTTCAGGTCTTTAGCTTTTTGTTCATTGATCCTTTTTTAGAAATTTTGTTCATTGATTGTTTATTGCTTACTATCTACTTAATCTTATACTGAGATATTGAGAATAATAAGAAATTGGCTCTGATTTCAAAAGGAGTTTACTACCTTAGTGGAAGGATATTTATATGGATATTTAATTAATTGTATTTCCTATTATAGTGACTATAAATATCTATGGCAGCGTATGAGACAATATAAGGGATTGAAAAGCATAAGCATTGGCATCAGACAGACCTGAGTTCAAGTTCTGACCCTGTATTCAAATAACTATGAGAGCTTGGGCAAATTATAAACACTTAGCCTCAGATTCTTCAATTGTAAAATCAAGAAAGTAATGAGTTCACTCTTATGACTACTCTGAAGATTAATTTAAATGTATATATTTTCACATGAAAGTGTTTATCATTATTAATTATTACTGTTAATAGGCCATACTAGGTACACATAATTAAGTAGGTGTTTACTGGTTAGACTAAAAAAGAAAGAACTTTCAAAAGCTGCAGCTCATGAGAGAGAAACTAAGTGGTTTTTCTTTTATTTAGTTAAAAAAAGTAAAGCCTAAAAGCTTTTTGATAAATAGCATGCATTGGAACTATATAAGTTCCTCAAAGGCCAAGTACCTTTTTAAGAAAATAAGAATGAGTATGCTTATGATTTTTTATATAACTAAGGCTCATATGCATACATTTAGTTTGAGGTCAACAAAACAAGAGAAAGATACTTCCAATTTACCCATATCTACTTAAAATATTTGTAATCTCCCATGCATGTGGAATTTGAATAAAATTGCCTGTAACTATGTTTACAAGCAGTATTCAGAAGAGGTTTTTTTTTTTTTTTCCTGTCCAGGAAAGTGCAGTGTGAACTAAATATTTGTATCTAGTCCGGTCATATGAAGACATCAATGTGGAGAATTAGCATGTATTCAAAAGAGTTAAGATCAACCAAATTCATGCTTCCTTAATCTATGGACTGTCAGTCTTCATTAAACCTAATTTATTTTGTAGAATCCTCTAGATATGTATTTAATACTGAGTGCATGGTCACACATTTATACTCATAAGTTGAACTTGGGAATCCCCGTTGTAGCTCAGAAGTAATGAACCCTACTAGTATATGTGAAGACACAGGTTTGATATCTGGACTTGCTCAGTGGGTTAAGGATCTGGCATTGCTGTGAGTTGTGGTATAGGTTGCAGACACAGCTTGGAGGCTTGGATACCACGTTGCTGTGGCTGTGGTGTATGCCCTAGCCTGGGAACTCCCATATGCTGTGGGTACAGCAGTAAAAATCAAAAAAAAAAAAAAAAAAGTTGAACTTGCCTTGTGACCTAGTGATTTTCAAAAGGCATCAAAAAATGACTGTGTTTGATTAAGCAAAGTAAATATTTGGAATTCTTTTCTAAAAGTCATGGAATCTTTGTTATTTGAAATAAGACAATCTCAGCCACTCCTGTGTAGCACTGTGATAGCATCTTAGTTCTTGGATCTGGCTGATATCTTCTCTGACCTTTCTTAAGCTGTCTGTAGGAAGATCAATTCATAGGCTTCCTTTAGGAGTTAAGCCTATTGTCCAATTGTTCAAAGTATTAAAAAGAAGTCTTTTTTCCCCTAAATGTGAGTTCAAAATACGTTTTCTTTAGCTCCAAGGCACTGATCTTTTCCCTACTATATTCAGAGATTGTGAATAAGTCCCTTACTTCATTTATATTTTTAACCTGAAGTTGCAGTCTGTGATCAAGTGTCTACTAGTCATTTTTTTGTGTGGCCTCCTAGAGAGATATGGTGCCCTCTCAGTATTTCTCTACTTTTTATCCATCAACCTTTTTGTC
Organism: Catagonus wagneri; assembly: GCA_004024745.2. Taxonomy (NCBI): domain Eukaryota; kingdom Metazoa; phylum Chordata; class Mammalia; order Artiodactyla; family Tayassuidae; genus Catagonus; species Catagonus wagneri. The sequence goes on from PVHT021183696.1 coordinate 1,060,536, forward strand.
AGTTCCTCTACATTTTTCCCCTCCAGGTTTTTCATTGCTTTCATTAACCTGAAGTAGTTTGGTCTTTACCAGAGTATTCCTTCTGATTTTCACGCTAAGATGAGGTGGCTCTTGCTATTCATCTGCCACACAGCCCCTTTGTCATGTAGCCCTTGAATTATACCTCCATCAGCTGCATGTTTTTCTTTCTCTGTATTGCTAGTGATACTCAGGAGCTGGTTGAAGTACTCATAGTCACATTCCAATCCTACTCAGAAAATTATGTGTTTTCTTCAGGTTGAAATTCCATTTGACCTGATAAAGAGAATATAGGTGATTTCAAGCTCTAAACTCATTCCTAAGGCATTATCAGGGCTGAATTTGGAGGGCCAGCAGGTTTTAATTAAACATTACTTGAAGGAAAAGATTTTTTTTAAAGAATAATAAATTATTCTTTCTGAATTCTGTCTTTCTTAGATGATCATACATTCTGAATTTAGTAAATATTTGCAACAATTTATGAACACAATTAAGGGTGTGTAAGCAGAGGCAAACCATTCAGGCTTAGAGGCTAGACACAATTGTTTGGGGGTGTTAGAAGGAAAGGGCAGGATCTACCACTATAGCCTGGTTTGCTGCACATGCTCTCTCAAGCTGCAGTACACTGTATGGTTGAGCTCTGGGAGCCATGTGATATCAGTGGCTCCATAGCAATAGCTGGGGAGCAGCCCTGCCCTTAGGGCTACAGAGTTCTTGGAGCAGGTGGAATAACCACCTGGAGGAATAATGTAGGCTTCTTGCTCTGGCTGGTGGCCCCCACACTAGTGACACTCAAACTTAGACAGTGGAGCTGCCAGTGGCACCCATTCCCTGCAAACTGCCTGACCAGGAAAAGTACAAGATCCATAGCCCTGCCCAGTGGCTCTGCAGGAGCTCACACTAGTGGCTCCTGACCTGTACCAAAAGAGCCAAGAGAGGGACACTGGTGCATGCTCCCTGCTGGAGCTGTAGGCTGTCCAGCTGGAGAAAAGCACAAGCTACAGGGCTCCTACCAGTGGCCCTGGGAGGGCCCATGTCACTGGCACTCGTTTCACACCAAGAGAGCTGTGGGAGACCCATTAGTCCACATTCTGATCCACAGTGGCTACAGAGAGCACTCCTATCAGCAGTTCGGTTGAGGGAGGGACAGCCAGAAATACATGTCTTGCAGCTACAGAGAGAGCTTTTTAGCAACAGTTAGGGCAAAGCCTCTGACACTTGGGGCTATATAGAGAGATCCCTAGAGTGGCCAAGTGAGGGGAGTGATGGCAGAATGGTGGAGCTTGCCCCTACAGCTACAGAGAGCAGTCACTAGAGCCTTCCTGGAAAAGGGAGGGGCTAGAGGAGCAACTGTTTACATTGCAAGCTACAGGAAATAGTCCTGCAAGGTTTTTGGGAGCAGGAGGGCTTTCAAGAGGCACAGTTTCCCCCAGGTACTACCAAAGCAATCCTGTGAACTGTGAATCATGCCACCTGCCTCACAGACTCCATCCCTAGAAGCCACCCAGCTCCAGGAAAGGAGTGTGGTACTGTTGCTTCCAACACATGCTCTGGGTATACGTGAAATGCTACCACTCTTGAGAACTCCAGGACTGGGCACCTGCTGTTCCATCTACATACTTACTGTCAAGGGAACAATAAACAGAAAGGTAGACATAATGAGACAACAAAGTAGCTTTCAGACAAAGGAGGAAGACTAAAATACACAAAAGCCACTAAGTGATGAGGAGATAGGCAGTCTGCCTGAAAAAGAATTCAGAGTGGTGATAGTAAAGATGATCCAAGATCTTGGAAAAATAATGGAGACACAGTTAGAGAACTTAAAATAAATGTTTAACAAAGAGAGGATTTAAAGAGCAAGATGAATAGCAAAAAGTCTGAAATGAAAATTACTCTAGAAGGAACCAATAGTAGGTTAACAGAGGCAGAAGAACAAATAAGTGAGGTGGAAGACAGTGGTGGAAAGCACTGCCACAGAAAAGAATAATGAAAAAAGAATGAAAAATTCTGAGGAGAGTCTAAGAGACCTCTGGGACAACATTAAACATACCAACATTCGAATCATTAAACATATCAACATTCTTCTACCAGAAGTAGAAGAGAGAGAAAAAGGCCAGAGAAAATATTTGAAGAGGTTACAGCTGAAAATTCCCTAATGTGGAAAAGGAAACACTCAGTCAAGTTGAGGAAGCACAGAGAATTACATACAAAATGAACCCAAGGAGAAACACAGAAAGACACATATTAAACTGACAAAAATTAAATACAAAGAAAATATATTAAAAGCCACAGGGGAAAAGTAACAAATCACATATAAGGGAACCCCCATAAGGATAACCATTGTTTTTTCAGCAGAAACTCTCCAACCAGAAGGGAGTGGCATGATATATTTGAGGTATTGAAGAGGAGGAACCTAGAACCAAGAATACTCTACCCAGCAAGCTCTCATTCAGATTTAATGGAAAGATAAAAAACTTTGCAGACAAGCAAAAGTTAAGAGAATTCATCTCTATATCAACTATTAAGGGTACTTCTCTAAGTAAAAAAGGAAAAGCCACAATTGGAAACAAGAATATTGCAAATGAAAAAACTCACTAGTAAAGGCAAAGATAATATAAAAGTAGGCAATCACCCATCTACAAATATATCAAAAGTAGCAAGTATGAAAAGAGGAGAGGACAAATGGAGAACATTGAAAATTAAGAGACCAGCAAGCAGAAACAACTCTGCACAAATATAGATGGATATGTCAAAATATAATGGGAACCACAAATCAAATAATAATAATTATGGTCACACACATAAAAAAGAAAAAGCAAGGCAAGCCTAATACTAAAGAAGGTCAGTAAATCACAAGAGAAGACAACAAAAAGAGGAAGAGACAAAAAAGGACCCAAACAGCAATCCAAAAAAATTAAGAAAATGACAATAAATACATGCTTATCCGTAATTACATTTAATATAAATTGGTTAAATTCTTCAACTAAAAGACACAGACTGGCTGAATAGAAACAAAACAATACCCATACATACACTGTTTATAGGATACCCACTTTACATCTAAGGACACATACAGACTTAAGTGAGGGGGTGGAAGAAAATATTACATGCAAATGGGAATTATAGAAATGCAGAAATAGCAATACTCATATCAGACAAAATAGATTTTAAAATAAAGGTCACAAGAGACAAAGAAGGACCTTACATAATGATCAAAGGATCAATCAATACAATGAGAAGAAATAACAGTTTTAAACATATATGCACCCAACATAGGAGCGGTACAAAATATAAGGCAACTACTAACAGCCCTAAAAGGGGAAATTGACAGTAACACAATAATTGTGGGGACTTCAACACCCCACCTACAGCAATGGACAGATCATCCAGAGAGAAAATTGACAAAGAAACACAGGCCTTAAATGCCACACTAGACCAGATAGACTTAACTGATATCTCTAGAACATTTCACCCCTAAACAGAAGAATATATTTTCTTCTCAAGTGAACACAGAACATTCTCTAGGATAGATCACATCTTGGGCCACAGATAAAGCTTTGATCAATTTAAAAAACTTGAAATTATTTCAAGCATCTTTTCTGACCACAATGCTATGAGACTAAAAATCAACTACAAGAAAAACAAACAAACAAACAAAAAAAAAACACAGATTCCTGGAAGCTAAATAATATATTGCTAAACAATATGCTACTAAACAACCAAGGGGTTACTGAAGAAACCAAAGAGGAAATCAAAAGATACTTAGAGACAAATGACAAGGAAGATAAAATAACCAAAAAGCTATGGGACACAGCAAAAGCACTTCTGAGAGGGAAGTTTATAGCAATACAGTTTTATCTAAGGAAAAAAGAAAAAACTCAAACAACCTAACCTTACACCTTAAACATTTAGAGAATTAAGAAAGACAAAGCCCAAAATTAGCAGAAGGAAAGAAACCATGAACATTAGAGCATAAATTAATAACATAGAGACAAAAGAGTGGAGAAGATCAGTGAAACCAAAAGTTGATTCTTTAAAAAGATAAAAAAAAAAAAATGATAAATCTCTAGCCAGACTCATCAAGTAAAAAGGGAGAGGGTTCAAGTCAATAAAATTAAAAATGAAAAAAGAGAAATTACAACAGACACCACAGAAATACAAAGGATCATGAGAGACTACTATAAGCAACTGTATACCAATAAAATGGATACCTAGAAGAAATGGAATGATTCTTACAAAGATACAACCTACCAAGACTGAATCAGGAAGAAATAAAAAATATGAATATAACAATCACAAGCACTGAAATTGAAAATGTGATTTAAAAAACTTCCAAAAAAGCAAAAATCCAGGACCTGATGGATTCACAACTGAATTCTATCAAACATTCAGATAAAAGTTAACACCTCTTCTTCTGAAACTCTTCCAAAAAAATGTGGAGGAAGGAATAACCCCAAGGTCATCCTGTGAAGCCACTATCACCCTGATACCAAAACCAGACATAGATAACAGAATGAAAGAAAATTACAGGCCAATATCCCTGATGAACACAGATGCAAAAATCCTCAACAAGATATTACCAAACCACATACAAATTTATACTAAAAAGATCATAAATCAGGTAGGATTTATCCCAGGAATGCAAGGGTTCTTCAGTTTCCACAAATCTAACAATGTGGTATACCCATCAACAAACTGAAAAATAAAAACCATATTATCATCGTAATAGTTGCAGAAAAAGCTTTTGACAAAATCCAACACCTATTTCTGATAAAAACTCTCCAGAGAGTGGACATAAAGGGGAACTACCTCAATATACTAAAAGCCATTTATGAAAAAAACATGGCTAACATCATTCTCAATAGTGAAAAACTGAAAGCATTTCCACTAAGATCAGGAGCAAGGCAAGGATGTCCACTTTCACCAATGTTATTCAACATAGTTTTGGAAGTCCTAGCCAGGGCAATCAGAGAAGAAAAATAAGTCAAAGGGGTCCAAATTGGAAAAGAAGAAGTAAAACTATTGCTGTTTGCAGATGACATGATACTGTGCCTAGAAAATCCTAAAGACACCACTGAAAAACTGTTAGAGCTCATCAATGAATTTGGTAACGTTGCAGGATACAAAATCAATATACAGAAATTGATTGTATTTCCATATGTTAACAATGAAAGATTAGAAAAAGAAATAATGAAAATTTAACATTTAGCATCTCATCAAAAAGAATAAAATACCTAGGAATAAATCAACCTAAAGAGACAAAAGATGTGTACTCTGAAAAATATAAGATGCTGATGAAAGAAGTCAAATTGACAGAAAAAGATGGAAAGATATATCATGATCTTAGATTGGAAGAATCAATATAGTCAAAATGACAATACTGCCTAAGGCAATCTGCAGATTCAATGCAATCCCTATCAAATTACTGATGACATTCTTTACAAGAACAAAATATTTTAAAATTTGTATGTAAATACAAACGATGTCAAAAACCCAAAACAGTATTGAAAAGAAAAAATAGAACTGGAATAATCAGGCTTACTGACTTCAGATTATAATATAAAGCTACAACCATCAGAACAGTATGGTACTGGCACAAAAACAGAATATAGATCAATGGATCAGGATAGAAAGGAGAAAAATAAACCCAAGCACCTATGGCCAACTAACCTATGACAAAGGAGGCAAGAATTTACAGTGGAGGAAAGATTGTCTATTCAATAAATGATGCTGAGAAAACTGGACAGCAACATGTAAGGGAGTGAAATTAGAACATTTTATAACACCATACACAAAAATAAACTCAAAATGGATTAAAGGCCTAAATGTAAGGTCAGATACTCTAACTCATAGAGGAAAAAAAACGCAGGACACTCTGACATAAATTATAGCAATATCTTAATTGATCCACCTCCTATAATATTGACAATAAAGACAAATAATAAACCAATGAGACCTAATTAAACGCAAAAGCTTCTGCACAGCAAAGGAAACCATTAAAAAAACTAAATTAGAATCCACAGAATGGGAGAAAATCTTTGCAAGTGATTCAACATACTACGGTTTAATCTCCAAAATATACAAACAATTCATACAACTTAACAACAAAAACAATCTATAGAAAAATGGGCAGAAAACCTAAATAGACATGTCTCCAAAGATAACATATGGATGGCCAGCAGGTACATGAAACAATGTTCAACATCACTAATTATTAGAGAAATGCAAATCAAAACTACAATGAGGTACCACCTCATACTAGTTAGAGTGGCCATCATTAACAAGTCAACAAACAACAAATACTGGGGAGGATGTGGAGAAAAATGAACCCTCCTTCACTGCTGTTGGAAATATAAGTTGGTACTAGCACTATGTAAAACAGTGTGGAAGTACCTCAGCTAAATATAGACCTATAATATGATACAGCAATCTAACTCGTGGGTATATACCAGGAGAAAACTTTTGTTGAAAAAGATACACATACCTATATGTTCATTGCAGCACTATTCACAGTAGCCAAAACATGGAAGCAACCTAAATGTCCATCAACAGATGGATGGATTAAGAAGATGTGGTATGTATATACAACAGAATACTATTCAGCAATAAAAAAATAATGCCATTGGCAGCAACATGAATGGAACTAGAGACTCATAGTAAGGGAAGTAAGTCAAAAAGAGAAAGACAAGCACCGTATGGTATCGCTTATATGTGGTGTCTAAAATATGGCTCAAATGACCTATATGCAAAACAGAAACAGATCATGGACATGGAGGACAGACTTGTGTCTGCAGGGAGGAGGGGGGAGGGGAACTTGATGGGGAATTTGGGCTTGGTAGATGCAGACTATTACATTTAGAACACATGGGTGATGGGTTCCTGCTGTACAGCACAGGGAACTGTATACAGTCTCTTGGCTAACAACCTGATGGACAAGAAAAAAATGGGTGTAATCGGTGGCGGGTCATTTGGCTGTACAGCAGAAATTGAAGGACCACTGTAAATCAACTATACTTTAATAAAAATTTAAAAAATGGACGTTTAGATTGCTTCCATGTCTTGACAGTTGTAAATAGTGCTGCTATGAATATTGGGATTCATGGATCTTTTCAAATTAGAATGTTCATCTTTTCTGGGTATGTGCTTAAGAGTGAGATTGCAGGATCATATAGTAGCACTAATTTTAGTTTTTTAAGGAATATCCATACTGTTATTCATAGTGACTGTACTAATTTATATTTCCAACAACAGCATAGGATGGTTCCCTTTTAGGACAAATATTTTTTGTAGTGTTGATTTCAGTGAAAAACTGTGAAAGGAACATTTCTTATAACCCTTCCAAGTATATCCATTTGAGATGTTAAAATGTTCATTTCTTATTTCAAGAGGGAATTCTTGAACATCATTATGATGCCACCATAATTGAGTTACCTGGGATCATAATTGGGCACAACTAATAAGAGAATCCTGGAACTTGCTCAAAAATTTGCAAGGGCACCGCATTTCTTAAAGAACTAAGTCCAAATTCCTTGACCTGAAATACAAAGTCATTATGATACAGACCAGGGTTTTATGCCTGATGTAGAATTTTGACTCTTCCATTCTTAGATTCTGAGAACTGGTAATCACTCTGCTTCTCAAGTTTCTTATCTGTTAAATGGCGATCATAAGATTATTATAAAAATTTCCTAAGATAAAGCTCAATAAGTGGTATTTGTCATTATTTTCCATTCACATTCCACTCATTTGGGAAAAACTACAAATTTTATCAGTGTCAGTTCATGGTATGTCAAAGTATGGCTGCAAATTCCTTACAAAAATAGCATTAAGGTGTTGCTGCAGTATTAAGATTACAGTGGAAAACAAGACCATGATCTCAATGCTCCTCACTTATTTCTTTTTCTTTTTTTATCATATAGAAATTTTATCACATTCAAGAGTATTTGCTCTCTGGAGTTCCCTTCATGGCTGAGTGGTTAACGAATCCGACTAAGAACCATGAGGTTGCGGGTTTGATTCCTGGCCTTGCTCAGTGGGTTAAGGATCTGGCGTTGCCGTGAGCTGTGGTGTAGGCTGTAGACACGGCTTGGATCCCGCGTTGCTGTGGCTGTGGCGAAGGCCGGCAGCTACACCTGCTGTTAAACCCCTAGCCTGGGAAGCTCCATATGCCGCGGGTGCAGCTCTAGATAAAGGCCAAAAGACAAAAAAAAAAAGAGTATTTGCTCTGCATTGCCTTCATTTATTCATCTCATACTATTTCAAAGGCTGTTTGAACTTTACCTCCCTAACAGACACTCTTTGCTGACTGCTCAGCAAAATATATCTCGTTTCATTCAGCTACTTTCTAAAATTGTGTATTTTATAAAATCCTTCACTTGTTACTCAAGTTTAAGTTTTCCAACCTCTCCTATGTTGAGACCTAGAAAATAGTAGTTATCTCCTAATTCATTACTTTTAAAAATATGGTTTTTACTAATTCTATTTGTTTATCATTTGGTCTCCACATTTTAGCATTCTGCATAATTATTTGGTTCATTTTAAATAGCAAACTACTAAATAAGAGTATCTGTATATAGTGCTATTTTAAAATAGGGTGACAGTCCTTGGTAATTTTATTTTATTCAAGAAAAGCATTCCAGTTTAAAAATTCCATTATGATTTCCTTCTACCTCCATATCAGAAGATGAGTAACATTGAAAAAAAAGCTATGATGGATCTTATCCCCCTTATTTATTTATATCCTTGTTCTTTTTTATTTTTCAAAGTATAGTTGATTTGCAATGTTAACTTCAAATTCTGTTATATGGCAAAGTGACCCAATCATACACAATTCCCTGTGCTGTACAGTAGAACTTCTTTGCCCACCCATTCCTATGTTATAGTTTGCTTTAAAGACATGTAGTTTGAAGGGAAACTGCATTTTCATTGAAAATATTTGAGGACATCTCTTGCTTACTCTAGTTTCCTATGTTTTTTTGTCTTCACTCAACTTCTATAAGGTTATATATAAATTATATATTCATAAGAATAAGGATATATAGATTTTTTAGCCTAATGCAATCTCTTCAAATAAGTAAAACAGTAACTAGAGCAAGAACAAAAGAGCTGTCTGTCTAGAAACTACAAGAAAGAAACATAAAAGTTGGTTAGTGTACACTCAAATAAAAACCAGTGCATATTTGAAAATATATAACAGCACAAACTTGAAAATACATAAAATTGAATGTTTAATTGACTTACATTTATTTTACTTTTGTACTTTCATCTTTTGTGAATTAGGGCTTTCCAAAACTTAGTATTTCCATACTCTTTTTTTGTTTCATTCAATGAGGAACGTTGTCTAAACCTATTAAGCAATATTCCTGACTATCTCTCATCATGGATCTAGGAAGGCATGTGTTTATGGGCCACCACTCTTCTACTGCATAATGATTTTTTATTAAAGGTTTGAATTTAAATAGATATACTTGATATTAGTCGGCATTACAACCTAGTTCTTCAGAGATCTTTATCAAAAATGAAGTACTAGTGAACATTTATTATAGTATCTAAGACATTAGCCTGGGTGCCAGAGCAATCTAAATCATGAACATTGCCTTTAGGAAATTGAAGGTCTAGTTGAAGAGATATGGAGACACATATAAACAAGTGAAAATGATTGAGTTATTGAATATCTTACTGATATGCATACTGAATATATACCAGACACTATTCCAAGTATATAAAATATAACAGTAAATAAAATAGACAAAGTCCATAGAATTATATTGAATGAAAGACAGTAATATTCGCAGGAAGAGTTTAACTGATTACTTAGAAGTGAATTGTGTGAATATTGATATGTGAATTAAGAAATGCAGTATATAGGCTTACATGTATTTTCAACAAAAATATAACAAAATGCAGTCTTATAATAGGTGTATATAAAATCTGTGATTTTTAAATTCGCATAGTGGCACAGCAGGTTAAGGACCTGACCATCATCCATGAGGATCTGGATTCCATGTGTAGGCCAGCAGCAGCTATGGCTCTGTTTCGACTCCTAACCTTGGAACTTCCCTATTCCACGGTGCATCCCTAAAAAGACGAATCAATCAATCATCTGAGAGTTTGAATTACCTACCATAACTATTTTGACTGTGTGTGATTTTGATTTAAATAGACCTTAAATTTATTTATTTATTTATTTATTTATTTGAGTTGATTTACAATGTTGTGTCAATTTTTGCTGTAAAGTGACCCAGTCATATGTGTATGTGTGTATGTATGTATGTATGTGTGTGTATATATATATATATATATATATATATATATATATATTCCCTTTCTTATATTAACTTCCATCATGGTCTATCCCAAGAGACTGGATATACTTCCCTGTACTATACAATAGGACTTCACTGCTTATCCATTAAAACAAATTTAAATAAGAGGAAATTAAGTTAATATAAAACAAACAGCAGAGTGTTTTCTTGAAGTAGAGCAATTGGCTTTTGAATGTTTAATTTGATTATTAAGAAATATATCCATTCAGAGATTCTCTGGGTCCAGCAGCCTTACCGAGGAACTAGAGTATATCAGGTTTGAGACACAAACTGATATTGGCAAATCATTTAATCTAGCAAAAATTGAATTTTTTTCATTTACAAAATGGAGATAGAGTGTACCTACAATTTAAAGTCACTGGGGATATTCAATGAGTAATGTGTAAGTTTTATATATTAAATACTATGATTCTAATTGATACATAAAATACGTACTAATATTATTAGATCTTGCATGTCTACCTCATAATTTGAAGATCTTAACGTCATTTTTATAATTCTAATCAAAGCCACTCTAGGTCACATAAGTTTGTAACGTTCTTCCAAGAGATGAGTACTGGAAGAAAGTGTTATTCATCACAAGCAAAGAAACTGTAATCTCATCCATTAAAATAATAATCATTAAATTGCATACATAATAGGTAGTATTAATTAACGATCTTTTATCAACTAAGCATTCTATGAGATAAGCACTATTAACCTTGGTTTTAAAGATAAAGAAACTGAGATTCATAGTGCTTAGATGAATTGTCCAAAGTCACATTGCTGATAATGAGAAAACTGATATTTCACTCTAGTTTAACTGTCTTCAAAGATTATACACAAAATTCTGGATTGAAGATTTTGGTGAATTTGGAGATGCACTGCCTTAGTCCTTCTGATGAATAGTATGTTGTACCAGTTGCTCCTTAAAGGAAACTTCAGTGGTAGAGAAGTTTCCAGGATGGCCCATATTCATTGACTGATGGGACAAAGATAATAACTACTATTTTGACCCAGCTTGAGAGAATTCTGATGGATAATTTTAATCCCAAAGCTTCTTATGTGCTTGGTTGATGTTCTCAACCTGCACATATTGTAGACTGACTTTCTTCCCAGCTGACCTTAATTCCTCCTCCATTCTTCTACTAGTGTTGATTCCAACAATACTTTGAAATATCACAAACATTAAAGTCAGTCTCAGGTTTATTTCCTGGAGAGCTCAACCTGGTCAATTAGAGAATGGCCCATTGAATCCCTTGGACTACCTCTTAGTATTCCAATTAATTTTAATTTTTTTTATTATTTTGGAGGAAATGATTTAATGCTAAACTGTCAAACCACGTTTGTAAGTCCCTTTTGACTACTTTTTTTCTATTGGTTTTGATCTGATAAAGCGAGTAACAAAATTGACAATGCTTCATTTACAATTGAAAGTAAGGGAAAGAAATTTTCTACTCTGGGATAGATATCCTACAAAAATTCTCTTGGTGCTAACATATTTGCGAAATGAAAAATATCTTTCTGGTTGTGTTATAATGGGTGGACTTTTATACTGTGGGTTGGAAAGGCTGTTTTTGCTTTGCCCATTCAGGTAACTAGCTAGATAACTTATGGCGACTTTTCTTTCTCTTAGCCCCTTATCTCCAAAAACAATTTTTGCCTGCTTCAATTTCAAGACTATTTCTTCTTTTTTTTAACTTCTGGTTGATCTTCAGAATTTCTTGCATTAAGCCTCTCTGTTTCCTCTAGTCTTTTTGTGAAGTCGTTAATGAACTGTAAACAATTACTTAAAATCATTAGTAGAGTTTTAAAGGAACGCTGGAGTGAATCAATCATTTGTAGTATAGATAATCACCTCCTAATTTGTGTTTTGTAAACTCAGATTTATCAATTGTAGTATGTTACTTATTCTAAGAAAACTTGAGCTTTGACATTGGGGTAGAGGTAGCTTCTGAAAACTGTCATTCTTCGGAAAGTAATTTCAAAGGTGAAAAATGGCTCCATACTGAGGTCACATTTTTAACATTTTAACATTCTTTACCAATAAAAATTCTTCAATTTTTGTGACTGAGAACATTATTTTGTAGTAGGCTAGAGTCTTTAGAATTTCTGAACTGTATTCAACAGCAGTTAGTGATACATGTCTTTAAAAATAGCCTTGACATCCTTAATACCCTTTGAGAACACAGAGGTACACAGAGGTTTTATTTTTACTGCTTTGGGAATAAAGTACACTCTGCTTCATTTCTCCAAATAAAACTATGTAAAAATTATTTATTTTTCCAAGTTTTGTTGGAGGAAATATTTATTCTATCTACTAACCCAGCTCAAGCTAAAATATCAAAACTGATGACGCATCATGAAACATAAAAGTTTAACCAAACAAAGAATGAAGAGATTAAAGCAAAAGAGATACCTCTGAAGGAAACGTGCTATATTTTATGGATTACCTATAAATTCAAAATCTTAAAAACTATAATTTCTAGGATATCTTCTCTGCACAATGATGGAATATAAAAAAATTGTCAAGTTGTAGGTCATCTATCTAGATAGCCTTGAAAAACAACTCTTTGAACCTGGCTACCTCATCTTGGAGTTTCTAGGTTGTCCTCATCAAAATTAATTCTCTTCTTCCCTCTCATGGAACTTTTTTTCTTGACTGGTGAACTCAATTCTATATATTCTTATTATAAAATGGAATGATATTCAGTATAATATAAATTATTATGTGAAAAATATTCCCAGTATGACTTCAGACTTGTAATAAATGCATATAGACGTTTGCACATGTTAGCAAAAGCGTTTGCTTAGGGAGTTCCCCTCGTTAACGAATCCGACTAAGAACCATGAGGTTGCGGTTTCAATCCCTGGCCTTGCTCAGTGAGTTGAGGATCCGTCGTTACCGTGAGCTGTGTTGTAGGTTGCAGGCATGGCTCGGATCCCGCGTTGCTGTGGCGAAGGCCGGCGGCTACAGCTCCTGTTGTCTAACAGTATTTAACAGGGTAGGGAGGTTCCCTACCCTGGGAACCTCCATATGCCGCGGGTGCGGCCCTAGATAAGGCAAAAAAGACGAAAAAAAAAAAAAAGCATTTGCTTAAATATATAAAGAATCTTTAGTTCTGAGATTACAAGTAATTTTTCTTTTATCCTCTGTGCTTTTCTGTTTTTTTCAAATTTTCCGTGATGAACATCTACTGTTTCGTTAAAAAGAGCAAAAGTCAATGACTTTTTAAAAATAGCATTTCAGAGGATTTTGAAGTGGAAAAACAAAGTCTATTTTAAAAGTTAACATTATTGTTCTGTCTTATGGAGGCTGTGACAGTACCAGAAGGGAAAAGAACAGGTAATGCTAAATCATAACATAGAGGCAACGGATACTGTTTTCCCCAAATTTATGTACACCCAGAACCTCAGAATGTAACATTTGGAATAAAGGTCTTTGTACGTATCATTAAGGTAAGGACATTGAGAGGAGGTCATCTGGATCCAAGTGGCCTCTAAATTCAGTGATTTGCCATCCTTGTAAAATAAAAGGGCGGTAGATTTGAAGCTCATGGAGACACAGGTAGAAGTCATGTTAAAGATGGAGGCAGACATTAGAAGTATCCAGCCACAAGCCAAGAAGTGACAAGAGTTGCCCTCAACCACCAGAAACTAGGATGTAGGAAGGGAACAGACCCTCCCTCAGATCCTCCAGAGGGAACAGACCTCACTGACACCTTGATTTGGGTCTCTGGTCTCCAGAACTGTGAGAGAATAAATTTCTGCTGTTCTAAACCTTTAAGTTTATGAAGATTTGTTACAGCAAATGAATATAATGGGTAAGAGCCAGGAGCACCTCCATTGAGTGATCAATCCCTACACTGGCTTTGCTTTCCAGTGTTTAAGGTAATATTCAAGAATATGAATATAAACTCTACAAGTTATGAGGATAAAAATTATGACTAAAAGAGATTTTAAAAGGTTTTTTTCTGTGTTCTTTGTGTTGGATGTATAAAAGACAATAAGGGAGAAGTTTAATATGTGAATGATATTTCAAGAAGCTGTTTCTGCTCTCTTACTGTGCCCTTGCATACTATGTACCAAATATTATGAGTAGAGTTGGTAGCCATTTTTTTTCTCATTGAATTTCTATTTTATTTTTCTCTTTTCTTAATCCAAGTGTTTCCTAAAAATATGAATTGGTTCTATATAAAATATTTAAATCAGAGCTGCTTAAAGAAAAAAATTACTGCTTGCCACAACACTTCCAATTGAGAAACAGAGGGTGGTACAAACACCTTTTACTTTTGAGCATTTCAATGTATTGGACAGGATAACAAAGCATATTATGAACTGCAGGATAACAAAGCATATTATGAACTGTGATGATTATTTCAAGGAAACTGTTCTCCACATCTAACCTTTAGGTTACAAACAAACACTGGTTTTCTAAGTCTGGGCCCTGGGAAATGATTCTTAGTGTCCCTTGAAATCAGGGTGGTCAGTGAACAATCAAGAAATCCAGGGCCTATCATCTGACACAACCAGAGTTTTATGCTTAAAATAAGTTCTGGGTTGAATGAGGGATATGAGGAGATAAAATGTTGATTTGGGGGATGTAGTATAAGAAATCTTGACTCTCCATTTCTTTGCCCTGTCATTGCCCATTTTTAAATGAAAAAGAGGGAAAAGAAAATAATATAATGAAACTTTTTTTAGTGTATTGTGAGTTTAATGATACCTTAATAAGTTATTGGCATTGTTTAGTTTATTATTGATATTCTTCTTATATAAACAGTCCTCTTTATTTTATTAGTGTTGAAATTGTTTTAATTTATAATTATACCTTGTTTTTTGCTGAACAATTTCTAAATAACTTTAAAAGATTAAAAATGAATACTGTATACTTCATTTATAAATATCCCTCCTCTGGCATATATGACATTATTGTCCGGTACTTACATATGCAAACATAGATAACTTGACATGATTATTATTTCACAAATACTAAAGTGTACTATCATCTCAGTGTTTCTCTGAAGCTTTCTAAAATTTATTATACACTGTAAAATTTTGGGAGTGACCAACAGTGAAGAAAATACTGAGTTTATAATTTTCATCAACTGAGGAAAATATAATCAAACCTAATAATTATAAAAAAAGAGTACTGTGAAGTTAAAAAATCAGAAATCCTTTAAAAGAGGTGTTCTATACCTAGTATTCATAGCTAAGATCTTTGAAATCTCTGAAAGTTTATATTTAATTTCTGTGTACATAAATATAATATGTGTATGTGCTTATTAATCTGGGTGTGGCTTCATAATTCGGTCATGTTCTTAGAGTAATAGGAGGGCCAGAAATGTTGGAGAACACTAGTTTGGAATAAGAGGAAAGGTGATTGTATTAATAACCCAGAATGGTTAGTTATATTCATTGAGTATTGAACTTCATTTTCAAAATTCTTATAGGCAAAGTAAAAGAAACACACAAATGTAAGAACTCTATATAGCTCTTGTATCATTTCATTTGCAGGGATAGAATTTTTTTCTAAATCAGAGTTTCAAGGGAAATCAGTTATATGGCTGGATCTGTACTAAGCTTAACATAATTTAATACCCAAATATCTTTAACAGCAGGATTGCAAAAAAATATGAACACTTTAAATTGATGTTTCTAGTGAAATGGAATGAAAGAAAAGCTGAAGGCATATTTTACATGCTAACTGTGAAAGCATGACTGTGTGTTGGGGCACGAGGAGTAGGTAATGCAGACCAGATGTAATAATATAGGAATATAGCTCCAGCCTAGAGAAATAGAAGTTTAACCTGTCTTTTAGATGAGCTTCCTCAAATATCAGAGAGAGCATGTGGTAAATGTCAATCGTTGCATTGTTGAATTCTTTGGCACTAGCCTAAAGATAAATTGGTTAAAGAGGGATCATTTAGTCTAAGAACTTGATATTAAAGTGACAATATTTATTGATTTATGTCATGATGAAGAGATCATCTAAATATGCATAGGTGTGGATAATAGATGTGCCTCCAAATAAGACCAAAATTTTCTCAAAAGTAAATGTTTTATCTCTAACACTTGGACTACTCAGTGCAGATGTTAGAATTTAAATTCAGGACTTACTAAGCTGCCTTAAACCACTTAAATCATCATTATAGGCTTCTAGGATATTTACTTTTCACAGAGCAAAATTTTAATGGGTCCACCAGTATATTTTGAATGATTTTATTTATATTATCAATTTAGACAATGGCAAATATTTTAAAAAGCTAGTATAGTTTCAGCATAGTTGTAGCGAACTTTTTTTGACAGTGTTTTACTGAGGCTTAATTTTTAATAATAAATACTTTTTTCAGAATAAATGCCATTCAGTCCTTTGTTCTCTTAGAGATGGATGTGGATCCAGTTAATCTGATAACCACACTATTATAGTCATATACTTATTCATTATCTACTTCATTCCAAAGAGATATAAGAGTTTACAAAAAGTCCTTTGTATATTGTTTTAAAAGGTTGTGGGTGAATCTTTAATGTGGTACTTCTTCCTCTCCAATGAGAAAGCCATGAACAAAATAATTCTGAAGGCTATTAGGATTTTTAAAAATACATATTTCTCTACACTTGGCTTCTTTTATTCTTAAGACCTCTTTTATTTTGTTCATTAAGGTATTTAAAGAAAACAAAGGGAAAAACTCCTTGAAATTGGTTTTGGCAATGATTTTTAGATATGATACAAAAACACCGGCAATATAAGCAAAACTAAACACACAGGACATCAAACTAAAAGCCTTCTCCACAGCACAGGAAATAATCAACACAATGAATTGGCAACCTATGGAATGGGAGAAAATATTTATAAGCCAATATTATAAGAATTAATATCCAAAGTATATGAGGAACTTGTACAAATCAACACCAAACAAACCAAAACCTTGACTGTAAAATGGGCAAAGGAGGTGTTCTCATTGTGGCTAGTAGAACCTGACTGTATCCATGAGGATACAGGTTCAATCCCTGCCCTCTCTCACTGGGTTAAGGACCAGCATTGCCACAAGCTGCTGTGTGGGTTGCAGATGCAGCTTGGATCCTACACTGCTGTGGCTATGGCATAGGCGGGCAGCTGCAACTCCAACTTGACCCCTAGCCTGGGAAACTCCATATGCCACAGGTATAGCCCTAAAAAAAAAAACATGGGCAAAGGACATGACTAGACATTTTCCCATCGAAGACATGCAAATGGCCAACAGGTACACGGAAAGATGCTCAATATCTTTCATCATCAGGGAAATGTACATTAAAAGCACAGTGAGATATCACCTCATGTCTATTAGTATGGCTATTATCAAAAAAGACAGGAAATAACAAGTGCTGGCAAGGATATGAATAAAAGGAACTCTTGTATACTTCTGGTGAGAACGTAAGCTGCTATAGCTACTATGGAAGACACTATGGAAGTTCTTCAGATAATTAAAAAGAGAACTACCGTATGATCCAACAATCCCACTTCTAGGAGTATATCCAATGGAAATAAAATCACTACCTCAAAGAAATACCTCATCTTCATCTTCATTGTAGCATTATTCACAATTGCCAAAATATGGAAACAACCTGTGTCCATTGATAGATGAATGAGTAAAAATAATGTGTATGTATATGTATAGTAGAGTACAATTCAACTATAGAAAAGGATGGAATCTTGCTATTTGTGATAAGATGGATGAACCCAGAGGTTATTATGCTAAAGAAATAAGCCAGAGAGAAAAAAACAAGTACTGTTTGATGTTACTTACATGTGGAATCTTAAAAAAGTTGAACTTAGAACCCGAGAATGAAATGATGGTTACTAGGGTCTGAGCAGTGGGGAAAATGAGAAGAGGTTGGTGAAAGAGGACAGGATTTCAGTTATAAAATGAATAAGTCCTGGGAAGGTAATGTATAGTGTGGTGACTACAGTCTATACTGTATTGTATATTTAAAATTTGTTGAAAGTAAATCTTAAGTATTTTCACTGCACCAGAAAAAAAAAAAAAAAACTCCCAAAACAGGTAATTATGCCAGGTGATGGATGTGTTAACTAGCTTGATTGTGGCAATCATTTCACTATATGTATATGTGTGTGTGTGTGTGTGTGTATATAAAGCCATCATTTATATACCTTAAATACTTAAAATTTTTATTTGTCAGTTATATCTCAACAAATCTGAAAAAGATATTAGTCAAAATTATATATACATATATAAATGTATTCAGTTCAAATAACTCTTTATATGAATATTCATATGTATACATAATATATACATCTATACAAATGGATGGATACTGAGTGTTCACTTATGTGATTCATATTGAGTACATACCATGCTTCATAATTCAGATCAACATTGTGCCTCACTATGAATTTCAAAGGTAGAATTGTAAGGAAAAAGATAAAAAAATCACTACATTGAAAATACTAATATTAATTATAATTTTTCCCCATCTGGTTAGATAATCTTTCATCAATGTTTTACTTTTTACACATTTTCAAAAGCGATAGATTAAAATTTCTATAGATTAGTTAATTGATCTAGAATTGAAGAAAATTATAAAAACCTTTAAAAAATATTTCTAAACATATATACGGTGTGTTACGTGCTGTATGAACACACAAAGAACAAATCTGAGTATATTTATCCCATAACATGCAAACCTAAATATCATTACATGATAATGTCTAAATGTTGGGCAGAGTACATGTAACAGAAATCAGAACACATACAAAGTATTACTACTCAAAAAGTCATAAAACTACAAATGGAAAGTTCTTTCCCATCTTCATCTAAAATGCTACACCCTGGAGTTCCGGTCATGGCTCAGTGGTTAGCGAATCTGACTAGGAACCATGAGGTTGTGGGTTCGATCCCTGGCCTTGCTCAGTGGGTTAAGGATCCGGCGTTGCTGTGCGCTGTGGTGTAGGTTGCAGACTCGGCTCGGATCTGGCGTTGCTGTGGCTGTGGCGTAGGCCAGCAGCTGTAGCTCCGATTCGACCCCTAGCCTGGGGACCTCCATATGCCATGAGTGCGACCCTAAAAAGCAAAAGCAAAAAAGAAAAAAAAAAAAGCTACACCCTAACAACTCCTAATAGCTGTAGGTAGTGTTTGAAAAATATTTGCATCTCTCAGCCTGCAGCCATGATAATGTGCAGAAATTCCAGCTACAATTAAGTGTTCTTAATGACTTTGTCACCTACTGGTTACCATGGCATCAGAAGCTTGAAGTGCATATGTATTTATTCTCACAGCTTACTTCAGTGAGATGAATAGATCCTACATGGACCCTAGCAGGGTCAAGGTTAAAATGCCAAGCAGCCATTGGCCCCTACTGACCTACTAACCAGAGTGAGCAGATCAGCAGGGACTCCATGGTAGAGGGCTGATGAGCCTAATTGGCAACAGATGTTAGATTCCTGGATGCAAAGGATGGAAGCAAGTAAAAGGAAAGAAAATGAAGACTTGGAAGTACACCTTGTTCCAATTACACCTTCATGCTAGTGAAAACACCCAAACAACTCCTAAACCTTCTATTGAGGGGTCAGTTGATCGCCCAAAGGTGTTACTTTGTCCTTAATTTCTTTTGGTCTTTAATTCTTTGGTCACAAGAAGAGATAAATGGGTCAGATCATTTCCAAGTTTCCTTTCAATTTCACATTCTATGTTCACTCCTAATTATATAAATTCTACTTGAAATTGGCCAGAATCTTGCAATTTGTATCTTGAATAATGCTTTTTGTTTGTTTGGAAGAAAGAATGGTATAAAAGGAAGAGCCTGCTTGTTAGAATCATAAAGACAAGGATTTTACCCTTCATTCCACCTATTGCTATGTATCTTGAGCAGTTCTCTTTTGTTTCTTCATTCGTGAAATTAACAGAATAATATCTAACTTGCAAGACAGTTGTGCAGTAGCTTAATGCTCATCACACTCAACACAGCAAAATTTCCAAAAGTCTATTTGCAAATGTAAGGAAAATTTAAATATAAGTCAGAAAGTATATTTACATGTTACACAGAGAAGATTATTTTTACTGAATTGACTAAAAATGTTATAATTTCCTTAATTATATTTCACCTCCTAGGATCTTTGATGGTCTATCCAGGCTTTCATACCTATACTTTAATTTTGTTCTCTTAATTAACATTTAAATCCAGATTTGACAAGTTTAAGTCTTATGGGTGTCTGAGATGTTTTTTCACACCTAATGATTTTCACATTTGTCATATCTGATAATTGCAATCATTATCTCAATTATATTAAAGAGACATACTTTTTGTCACAACATATTATTTTATGTTATTTTATATTTGCTTAAAAATAATAGAGCAAAATGCAAAGATGGTAAATCTTGAAATATTTGTCTACTGGAACAAAATTCTAAATTCTGTGCACAGAAGACATATGGGTGTGAGTTATAGCACAGGAAAGTTTGGGTGGTATAAAAAACAAACATACAAGTATCAAATACTTATAAATATGGCATATTCCTTAAATTGTGAGTCACTGGATAATTTTTCATTTTTTTTACTGTGTGACTTTCAAGTAAATTTGAAGCATTTTTACATTTCTTCATTTACCAAGCTGTTAAAAATATTATAAGCTAGTGCAAAATGTGAGGAGATTTAATATATATTTACCTGTTTGCTGTTTTTTTAAAATATATATCAAAATCATTAGTTTCTCTCAGGCTATTTTAATATGGCGATGACTAGAAAATTTTTAAATTTTTATTTATTATGTATGTTATGTCTTCAATTTAGAAACAAACGAGAAACAACAGAGAAAGCAAAGATAGTAATCTAGAAGCAACTCCTGTTAACATTTTGGTATATAACCAATTTTTTTTTCTTTATAGCCATGCAGTGATTTTTTGGGGAAAGTATATGACTAAACAATATTGTCACATTTGTGAATTATGTGATGAAATATATCCATTGACAACATATTATGTTTGAACCCTTTCAAAGAAGCTAATAGAGGATCACAGTAATAGAGGATCACTGACTCAAGATTAGGAGCTCATCTTTTTCCTCTGTTGATTCTGTTCAATAATTTATATAGTCTTTAGGCAAAAAGTAATAATTTCTATATTTTCATAATAACGTTTCTAAAGCTTCAGGCTTAACACATTCTTTTATAGTAATTGATCCAAGTATGAACTATCGAATTTATAACTTTGTTAAGCACTAAAGATAACATCAGCTATCTTCTGTAGCTATCAGTATGGAATTAAAGTTAGTTTTTGCAGGCAAAAGTACATAGTCATGATTGTAAGAAATAAACAGCAGAAGATTTCAGGAACAAATGTGTCCCATAATTTAACATTTAGATGAGTTAACATTAAATGAATCAGAATCACAGATGGGGCTTTTCTCCCCTTTGAAAGTATGTTTTAGTTAAAACCTTAAGTGTAGAAATATTTGCCAAGAAATTGGTTGTTATTTTATCAATCCAAAGCATACAATCAGTCTGTGATACTTGATAAAGACATAATTCTATCATCTCTAATAAGGTGGAATTTTTAAAAGTGGATCTTTTGAGGTTGAAAAGGCAGCTGCTATGTATCTCTTATGAATCTTTACTGTGAATTTATGGTAATGGATTACTATGAAATGACTGGATGAAAGCAGCAATCTAACTGGGATGAAAGCAGCAATCTGGCTTGCTGGGAGGCTCCCTCCTCCTATAATCATCCTATGGAATTTAAATCATGGGGGAAGGCTGTCACATTCAAGTGCAGATTTAAGTTCTCCTGAGTGATGGCATTTGGTGACCTCTAATGTTGGCTGAACTTGTGTTTAGATTTTTAAAGGGGGTGTGAACTGTGGCACACATTTGCTTTTGCTCCGTCCCCTTCTCTTCATGTTATTGACATGGTGAATATTTTGGAGCAGAGTCCAAATCGGTAAAAGGACAACATCTGGGGATAGGATTTTAGGTGATACTTGGAATTGAACTAAATATATGCCAGGATTTAAAATACGGTTATTTTTAATTATGTGAAGTCAACAGGATCATTATTTTAGCCTCTTCACTGACTCTTTAAAACAGAATAATTTAGTTACTTAGGAAAAAATTGTGTATACATACACACTTTTAAACTAAGGATGCTCAAATATCTTAAACACTTTAAAATCTTCCCATTTAAAATTAATTTTCATGGAAAGATTAAAAGCAAAATTAATTGAAAAATGAAAAGTTTTCATGCTTTTCTATTTAAATTGACGTCTCCTATTAAAATGTATTACAGAACCTGCAAATGCTTGTGTCGTCTAGAAACATTTCTTTTGTAAAAGTGTAGTAGTGTCCGACAGACACAAAGCATCGATTCTAGATTATGCACTTTGACATTCCTGTCGTGTCTCAGCGGTTAATGAACCCGACTAGCATCCATGAGGTCATGGCTTTGATCCTTGGCCTAGCTCAGTGAGTTAAGGATCTGGCGTTGTCGTGATCTGTGGTGTAGGTCGCAGACATGGCTCAGATCCCGCATTGCTGTGGCTCTGGTGTAGGCCAGGTACTACAGCTTGGAATGGACCCCTAGCCTGGGACCCTCCGTATGCCACGGGTGTGGCCCTAAAAGACAAAAAAAAAAAGGGGATTATTCACTTCAATGGGAGAAAAGAATATAGAACGCAAAACATTGAAATATAATCCGTGATCTTTTAGTCACATTTTTTTCTTTTTTAGATTGTCTCCCCTATTATTGTTAATTCCTACAAAACCAGTACCACAGTGTCTTAAGAAAATTACTTTGAAGAGGTATTTATAAACAATTTTTTAAAAAGTATTTTCACATTCTCTTTGCATTTCTGGAAAACCTTTGTAAAATCTATTTGTCCCTTTAATCTACTCCCCTAAAATCTGTCTCTGACCTCAGTTTATCAGTCATTTCTTTCCTCCCTCTTCTGTCTCTAATCCCTTTACCTCTTGCAGGCAGTCTCAGCTGTTTCTATAGCAGTTTTCCAAATCCAAATCCTTGTCTGGTGCTCCCTCCACTCAGGCCACTCTTCCTGATAAGACTTGAGTGTTTATGTGTGTTAATACACATACACAAGCACACACACACACACACAAACACACACACACAGGGAATGTTGGTCATTGCCTGTCAGGCAATGATAAAATTTTCCTTAGCAGATATTAGAAAGAATGAGGTTTTGAATAAGCCTGTCCTAATCTTCTCCATTTCAAAAAATAAATTGGTAGGTATTTTTCAAAGAAATATAAGTAGGTAGATACCTAATTTCTTGATTTTTTTTTTTTTGAAAGTCTGGCTGGGAGTTCTTATCGTAGCTCAGTGAGTTAAGAACCCAACATAGTGTCCATGAGAAGGTGGGTTTGATCCCTGGTCTTGTTCAGTGGGTTAAGGATCCAGTGTAGTGCAGCAAACTGCACTGTATGTCACAGATGTGACTTGGATCTGGCATTGCTGTGGCTGTGATATAGGCCTGAAGCTGCAGCTCTGATTCAACCCCTAGCCTGGGAACTTTCATATGCCATAGGTGTGTCCATAAAAAGAAAAAAAAAAAAAGTCTGGCTTATTTAAGTTGGGTTTAGAATCAAATTATAAACTTCAGGTTTAATAAAAAGTAATGCCAAAATAGCTATGTAACAGATGCCTCTGTTTGACAGTGACAGACATTCAAAAATATTTGTTGAATAAATGAAAAAGTAAATAAACAGACATTCTCTCTCCATTTTTGAGATTAACTCCAATTTCCAACCTATTTCCTAATTTTTCCCGTACCTGGCCTATTATTCTTTTTACTTTTAGAGATAAGACGAGAGTGATCAAGATGATTTTTTGCATACATTTTCAGTGATTAAAACCAGTATGTTCACATTTTGATGCTACTGCATCAAAGAGCTATACAAAAAATGTCTAACTTCATGAGTATCAGTATTAACTTTGCATCTGACCTTTTAAGTCAGATCAATCTACTTATGCACCATGCCTAAGTCTGCCTTTAAGTGAAAGCTGTAGGCTAGATAAGGTCCTAGCTTTTTTATTTAATGACCTCTAGTCTTCACCATTTTCTTCCAACCTCTTAGTTAAAATATTTCGCTGATTATAGAGGTTCCATCTTGAATATAAATGCTGAATCCTCTTTTCTTAGGTTTGGTGATTACATGAATTTCCTTCTGGCATTTTAGACTCTAGATTTGGGGGGAGTAACTTTTGGATTTTCAAAATCATTTGAACTTGAAATCTTCTGTTGTCTAAACCTGAGTTCCAGTTCAATGCCAAATAACTTCAGGTTAACTCCTGACTTAATTTTCCAGAGACTGAGTTTATGCAGATAGGAATAAAGTAGGGAGAAATAAGGAAATAAACTCTGTATCCCTATAAATGATAGAGGTTGGTAAACTGGCTAAAATTTACTCCAGATTATGTTTAAGGTGGAGTACTCATATAAGTACAAATGTGAGTTGAGTATGCTTAGCTTATTACTTTCAAAATTGCTAATAGTGATGGTGTAATTTTCAGCATAAAGATAATCTATATTGAGGAACGAGGTAGCCAGTATTAGTTCCCATTTTTTCATTCCAGCATAACAAACATAGTGAGGATTAAATGATTATCCGGAAAACAAGTTGAGGACTATTACATGTAGTGGGATTGCTTAATAGTGTGTCTCATAGAAGCTATCGCAATAATAATTTCTGATCGGTGAGGAAGACTTAGTAATGTTACTTGCCTAGAAGCTTTCATTTTCCAACCCCAAGCTCCAAAGTACTTTAAAGTCCCTTACCACCAGTGCTTATGCCATAGAAGGCAACATTTTGCAGCCATTCTTAAGAAAATAGACAGGTAGAACAAATATTTTCCAGTATTAAATTGAAGAGGATAATTCCCTAAGATAGAATCTAAGACATTGCCTGCATGTGTGTGGTAGAAAGGTAACCTTGGAAGCAGGGAGAATATAAGAATTCAGTTAATAAAACTGTAAGTTTAATATGCAAGCTATAAACATATGAATAATAGATTCCTGAGCATTTACTGTGATATCTATTGTGCTTCAAGTGTCTGTGTTCGCCTGCTTATGGTTAAATTTTTGGTTCCCAAATATAAAACTTTATCACTTACTTCATGATTGAAGGAATATTGACTTTTAAAAACAGAGTTTTTTCCCCCACCCCAAGAAATTTCAGGAAACTCAGATGCCCAGAATTCTCTGTAATTGTTGATGATTGCTGTTGCATGTAGATAGTTATTCCAGAAATTCCTAACATTTCCACAGCATCACTCACTCAGCTAGAACACTGGTGTTATTGACATTGTCAGTATTGCCAAATATATGCTCACCTTGTACATCTGGGTGTAACTTGGTTCCCAGTGCTAGTGGAACAAGAAGCAGATTCTTGTACAAGTCACATGTGTTTGTGAATGACATTACTGAGCTGTGCAAAGGAGAACTTGCCTTCTTTGTTCTATTCCTTGAAAGCTTGCACAGAGCCCTACTGGAGGCTCAGTGTGGCCAGTAGTGAAGTGATGGATTTCTTTTCAGGCTCTTTCATGGTGAGTCAGGTTATGAGTGCAGCTCCCAATTGTAACATTGCTGTCTTTAATGAGCCCAAACATATGTTATAGTGGAGTATAAATCTGCTTCATTCTTTGAGAGCTGGTGCTGATAGAGCTTAAATCCAACTATCTATCATTGTCACTAGATGCCACCTGTGGACATGAAGGCCTGACTTGCTCACAATCACTCCAGTGAAGTGAGGGGAAGCCTTCAACTCTCAAAGCAAAGTTTTGTAAGTGCTCCAAGTATTACAGTTATAAGTCTGATGCAACTCTTTTAACTACTTTCAACATCACTTAAAAGAAAGTAGTGCTATCACTTTGCCCAAGGATAGGTGGATTTTAAGCTAGAGCAGGATGTGGTTAATCTCAGTCTTTGACTTTGTTCTGAGGCTTTGTCACTGTATCCCTTCTTATAATGAGTTTTGTCTTAGCACATTCTGCAATTTGTCCTCTGTCAGGGTATCCAAGTCTAGCAAACATATGAGTATATGTCTGGGCATCACTGTGGAAAGTCTTAGGGCCCCAATATCTCTGCCTACCCCTTCAGAAAGCATCTCAGCTTTGATTTGATTTAAGTCAGTTCATCCATTAAACATGTTTATTCATTGTTCACTATGTGTCTGGCAGTGATGTAGGTATAGAGAATACAAGAATTTTTTAGGAAAGAAATTTGTGAACTCATACAGCTTTCTCTCTGCAGTGATGATGGAGTGAAAGAGGTGAGAATAACATGTCAGATGGCCCTAAGTACAAAAGGGATAAAACAAAGAAATAGAACTATAGGCACTCTAGGATAAAGGTGATTTTTAATTTTATTTAGAGTGATCAGGGATTGCCTGCATATGAAGGGCACATGTGAGTTAAGATATCTGGAAGGAAACTGTTCCAGGCAGAGTGTGCAAAACATGTATAGTGTCTGGGTGGCTAGGGAAGGAATAAACATGAGGCTGGGGTCTATAGAAGTGCAACTTTTCTGTTCCTTAGCCATGATCAATCTACTGCAAATTAACATAGGACATAGATGGGAATCAGCAGACCATGAAGAATTAAAATAAAGAAAAGATGCTGAGACAGCAAGGTAAAATCGGGTGTCTAACCATATCTAGCTAAGGATATAATTCCTTAGAACTGAATAAAAGGTAATGCAGGACTAACATGTATTTACATTTGAAAGCATTGGCTTTGCCTAATAAGCAGTGTAGAGAGTAGCATAGAGTAGCAGTCTTTGAGGAATTTAATAATTTTTAGTTGATTTTGTGTTTTATTTACATTTTATCAAAGACTCCTAGAACTTTCAGCAATGAAAATCCAATTATAAGTCTATTCAAATTTTGCTGTTTTTTGTAAATAATAACACAATAAAACCTGGCAACATTTTCAGGTGCAGTTTTAAACAATGTGTTGTATTTTGATGTGCCCAATTTAACATGCCTCTCTTAATGTGACATCTTATTTATTCATTTAACGTATAATTCATAGGTATTTGTGCAAGGCTCTGTTATAGGTGCTAGTGATTTAGCAGTCAACCAAACTACACCTCCACCATATGTGCTAGTGGGAAAGGCAGATGCATATCAGGTACTAAATTCTATAAAGAAAAAAAAAAGGGTAAATGAATAGATAATTTCCATGGGGAATTTCTTTGGGAATGCATATCAATCAGAATATGCTGAAGTACCAAAGAGACCTCCAAAACTTAGTGGCTTTAAAAGCATAGGTTTCCTGGTCATGCTATATGTACATTGTGGGTTGGCACCAAACTCTGCTTCTTGAAATCATTCAGTGACCCAGACTAAAGAATCAGACACCGTCTTGCATGTTGTTGGTCATTGTGCTAAAGGAAAAAGAGGGTCCTGGAGGAACTTGATCTAGAAAGATCTCTTTTCCACTTACAACTCACTGCCCAGAGCTAATCCTGTAGCCCACTCAATTACAGGATAGACAGAAAGTGGCCGGACCTAAATATATGTTTTAAACAACACTAATAACCACCAAGACCCAATATTAAATAACTTTCTGAGATGGTGACATTTGAATTGAGACCTGAAGGAAATAAGGGGATGGAAGCTGGGGCCAGAACATTCATAACTAAAAGAGGAGTTAGGACTTCATCAAAATGAAAAACACTTAATAAAACATAGGAAATGAAAAGAGAAGCTACATAGGGAGAGAAAACAACCACACATTATATATCTGGCAAAGAACATACATCTAGAATATACAAAGATCCCTTGTAAGTTAAGAAGAAGAAGACAACCCGGTTAAAAAAAAATAGGCAAAATATTTGAAACAATTCACCAAAGCAGATATAGGAATGGTAACTAACCATATAAAATATTTTAAACATAATCATTAGATTAGTGCAAATTAAACTATAATGAGATCATATGCACACTAGAATGACCAAAAAAAAAAAATGACGATACCAAATGTTAGTCTGTGGAGAAATGAAATCCTTATAATGTTGCTGGAGGGACTATAAAATGGTACAGGTTGCTTTGGGAAAGAGTTTGGCAGCTTCTTAAAACGCTAAACATATGCTAATCCTATGACTCAAGTCATTTCATTTTCATTTATCTACCAAATAATAATGAAAAACTATGTTCACAAAGGCTTGGACATTAATAGTCGTGTTAGCATTATTCATAAAAGTCAAGAATTCAAGAAAATTCAAATGTCCATAAAGTGGTCAACAGAAACACAAAAGGTAAAATATAGCTATAAAACGGATAGTAGTCAGCAATAAAAAGAATGAACCACAGTTATGTGCTACAATATAGGTAGGATTAAAAAACATTAGGCTAAATGAAAGAAGCCAGATGCGGAAGGTAATACATTATATGCTTGTATTTATATTGAATTACCAGAGAGGGTAAAACTATAGGTACAGAAAGTAAATCAGTGGTCTCTTAGAACCATAGGGGAAGTAGGTATTTTGCAAATAGGCACAAGATAACTTTTTTGTAGTGAAGAAAGATAGTGTCCTAAGACTAGGCTCAGTTGATAGCTGCACAATTGTATTAATTTATTAAAATTGTCAAAATGAGTTCTTAAAATGGTCAGGTTTTGTGGTATGTAATGTACGCTTCAATAAAGTGGGTCAAAAAGAGGAAAAAAAGCAATGAAACAGTGAGGAGTCTGATATGGCTTTTATAGTGTAAAAATGGAAAAGAGCCATAAGAGATACATAGGGTCAGGGGTCTAAGGCAGTGGCCTTATCATGTAATCACTGAGTCTTTGATGCTGGAATTCAAACTTCTTTATAAGTTTATGGGAAGTCAGGGGATGTTTTGAGTATTAGAAAGACTGAAAGTTATGTTTTTAAAAGATTCTCTACATTGACCTGGTGTGGAAGGTAAGATTGAAATAAGACAAGATGCTTTTACAGTAGTTCAGGCAAGAAATTATGAAAACTGAATCAGGAATTGTGCAGTGGAGGTGGTGAAAAATAATCTGTTTAGGATATGTTTACAAAGTAGAGATGTGGTATACACACACACACACACACACACACACACACACACACACACAATGAAGCCATAAAAAATAATGAAATAATACCATTTGCAGCAACATGGATGAACCTAGAGATTATCATAAGTGAAGTTAGACAGTGAAAGGCAAATATTATATAATATCACTAAAAAAGGGATACAAATGAGCTTATTTGCAGAAGAGGAACAGATTCACAGACTTTTTTCCACACCTGTGGCATATGGAGATTCCCAGGCTAGGTGTCTAATCAGAGCTACAGCTGCCAGCCTACACCACAGCCACAGCAACACAGGATCTGAGCCACGTCTGCGACCTACACCACAGCTCACAGCAGCGCCGGATCCTTAACCTACTGAGCGGGGCCAGGGCTTGAATCTACCTCATGATTCCTAGTCAGATTCATTTCCACTGTGCCACAGTGGGAACACCCAGACTCATAGACTTTGAAAACAAACTTTCGGTTATCGAAGGGGACAGGTGGCAGAGGGGTTGGATGGACTGGGGTTTGAGATTGGTATATGCACACTATAGTATATGGAATGGTTCTGCAGTATAGCACAGGGAACTCTACCCAATATTCTATGATGATCTATATGGGAAAAGAATCTGAAAAAGAATGAATATGTGTACATGTATAACTGAATCACTTTGTCATACTGCAGAAATTATCACAATATGGTAAATCCACTATAATTTAATAAACTTTAAAAATGAAAAAAAGGAGAGAGTCCTACCTCATAGATTTTTGGCGTTTTTATTACGAAAAAATATGAGTAAATAAACTTATCCCATTCCCAAACCTCAGTCCAGTGCTGAATACAACTCTAAATCAATATTGAAGTTTCAACCTCAAGACTTAGGGTTAAAGGGAGGAATTACTGGTAGGATGAAGATCAGGGAAGTTGATGCACACTTATTTTTTAATATCAATAAAGCTACACTGAAATGGCCATATCACGTTTCTTTATTTATCCTTAAAATATATTCTTATTTGGGACTACAACTTGCCCCATACCTTATTATAGCCATCCAAAACAGCTGAGCAGAATTAGGGAAATTGACCTTAATTTTCATAATATTTGGACTAATAGATTAGTACTCAAGTAAATCAAATATATACTACAGAAATCTGAGTAAAATTTCCCCTCTCAAATTTGAAATACGATTTTCTATTACAATAAGGCATTTTATTTTTGAGGAATAATTTCTTGGAACTGTGAGTGGGAGTGTTTTTAAAAAATCAATATAATTCATAAACCTCTAGCCTAATTGATTAAAAGAGAGAAAGAGAAGACACAAACTACTAACACCAGGAAAGAAAGCAGACATCACTATAGACTCTTCAAACTTTAAAACAGGAAAATATTGTGAGCAACTTTATGCCAATAAATTTGAAAACTCATATTAAACATAAATTTCTGGAAAGATATAAATTAAGAATGGCTCAAAACTTAGTATTAACTCAAATGTAATATTAAAGGTAAGAGTTAAAATAAAATTCTAGAAGAAAACATAGGAAAACATTTAGAATATTGAGTTAGTCAAAGATTTCTCTAACAGGAAACAGAAAGCACCCAGGAATTAGAGGAAGGAAAGAAAGAGGAATAAATAAGAGGTAGGCCAAATTGTAAGGAAATTATAATGAAGTCAATTTAAGTCCAAATATATCAGTATTTATATTTCAGGGTATATCAGTCAGATTAAAATTCTAAGTATTAGAAAGGTAGACATTCTGTAACTATTTAGATAGTATGATTGTGTATATGAATACAGAAAGATATATGGATACATTATTAGAATTAATAAGTTTTATAAGATCTCTGGATACTAAGTCAGCATACAAAAATCTACCAGTTATTTCTGTGAGCAACAGCAAACAAATAAAATGTAAATATTTTACCTAACAGCATGATATAAAAGACACCTATAAGTTACCCCAACCAAAGATATTCAAGGTCTTTATGAAGAAAAATTCATTATTTGATTATGTTTCTATGACATTATAGAGAATAATGAAATAAAAACCTAACTAAATTGAGAGATATGCCATATTTATAGATTTGAGAAATCAATCCTAAAAAGAAATTTATTATTCCAAACTTGATCTATAGTTTCAAAGTATCCATTATTGCTTGGTGTGTGTGAATGTTCATGTGAGTTTGTATACCCAGAACTGTACAAGCTAATGCTAAAATTCATATAAAAATTCTAAAAATAAGCAAGACATTCTTAAAGGAAAATAAATCAGAGGTAGAACTTGTTGAACCAGATTCCAAGACTTATTTAAAGGAACAATAACATAGCCAGTGTGGCACTGGTTCCAGATTAGGCAAATAGAGGAACATCAGACAATACCGATTTTAGATAGAGATCTATAAATCTTAAGCACTTCTTTACAAAGAGGGGGAAGTCAGTCTTTTCAACAAATGATCTATTGAGAAATTATAACATTCATGTTTTTAAAAGTCTACATCATTTCATATGCAAGGGGAGGAGTAATGTTTGAGAGGAGGCGTGAGGTAGGTTTGTGGGGTACTGATGAGGTGCTATTTCTTGGCCAGGGTGACAGTGGCACAACTAAGACAATCCTTTGAGCTGTTTATCTGTAGTCTGTGCACTTTTCACATGTGTTATAATTCACAATGAAATAGACTAAGATATATTATACTATGTGTATATTATTAAACCAAAATTTTAAAAATGGAGACCTGATTGAAGTAAGAGGCATTTATTTGGGGTTTGTTAGGACTTCTGCCCTGAAGATAAAAATTTAAGAAATAGTTCAATTGTGTTCTGCTGGACTGTAAAGTGGGGAGGCTTATAAAGGCAAAAAACAAAACAAAACATAAATGGTTCATCAAGAATTAGGATTGGAGATGGCAAAATGTAAATGTGCTTATTAAGCACTGGTTGGAGTTTGGAAGGACTACACAATTGCCAAGGTTCTGTGGGTAGTTTGGAACTACAAAGTTGCAGGTAGCAGTTGCTAGTTGTTTTGAAAATGGCTTGTGGTGTCCTTGCATTTGATGCAATGAAGAGAAAATTCAAGTTCTCATGGATACAGGAATGTGACTGAGAACATATCCACAATGATTACCTGGTTTTGTTCTGGACTGGAGTTACTCCATTTTGATTTTTGAATGATCTTAAATATGTCATCAACTTCAACAGTTGAGAAGGCTATATTTTACTAGAGTTAGGAAATAAATGGTAATTCTTTAAATCTGCCAAAGTATGTGGCAGTGTGACAAGAGGGTCTTTGAAGCCAAGTGATAAATGTGAAACCACTTTTACTTGAAAGCTAGAGAATGAAAAATAATTTTTGTCACCAATGAAATTTTTATGATAAATGATCTCATATTTAAAATGATCACAAATATAGTAAAAAAAAATGCAAAGTTGCATGATTTTGAATGCTAATTTTGTGTCTCAAATATTTTTCACTTTTAAAATGTTTCTTATTTTCCTTGTGCTACTTTTACCTAAAGTCTTCCAAAATCCATCCAAAATATCCCATCCATATACCCGAACTGACCATGCAAACACACACACACACACACACACACACACACACACACACACACACACACACTCACTCCTGGTTTGCCTGGAACTACCGGGGGTTCAGTGTTCAGTGCTGAAAAATCTTCCAGTCTTAGACAAACTAGGAAGGCTAGGCAGAGTTATTTCAGAAGCAAAGATTTAAAAGCTGTTTCTTTCACCACCTTTTAATGCTTTGAATGTTAATAAATTTAAAACAAAGAAAACAAACTATAATTTCAGAATCTAGAATTATACTCAAATCAAAAAGCATTTTGACCTTAAATTATGTTGTTTGGTAAATCAAACATATTTCCTGCTATTTTGCCCAAATGAAGTTTCTTCTCATGCTCAGTGGTAATGGTGAACCTCACCCACCAGGTTCCGTTTACCTGATCTTGAGTGAGACAAGACAGCTAATTTTAGCCAGATGCAGGCCTGACGCAAGGTTAAGAAACGGCTAAGATTTGAAATATATAAAATCATAAAATAAGAGAGGAGAACAAGACATCTGAGAAAGAATGATAGAATAAGTTGTTGAAAGAATAGTATGTAATTTATGGCCAAAAATAAGGGCTAGAATTAATGATTGTAGCATTAAAACTTTTAATATGTAACATTTTTATATGTAATGAAATGAGAAAATTTTGTTAATGCATTGCATTTTGAATCACTGACTCATGAAGATATTTTATTCTTTATTTCTAGATACTTTAAATTCATTTTTATCATACTTATATCTCTATATTAAATCCTTTTTCCCTTTCGGCATATTCCAGTATGGCCACTAAGAAAGTCATTTTGAGGAGTTCCCATAGTAGCTCATCGGTAATGAACCCGCCTAGTATCCATGAGGATGAAGGTTTGATCTCTGGCCTCGCTTGGTGGGTTAAAGATCTGATGTTGCCCTGAGAGGTGTGGTGTAGGTCACAGATGCAGGCCGGATCCCGTGTTGCTCTGGCTGTGGCATAGGCCGGCAGCTGTAGCTCTGATTCAACTCTCACCCTGGGAACTTCGACATGCTGTAGATGCAGCCCTGAAAAGCAAAGCAAAAAAAAAAAAAAAAAAAAAAATGCATTTTTTACTCTATTTAGCATAAAGACCTTAATTTCCCAGAGATTGATATGACTTTGAAATTAGTAAGGTGCCGGATCTAGCAAAAATGCATTTTATTTTATATTAAATTGCTGTATAAGAAACTCTTATCTCCTGAAAGTATCAATGAATTCCAGTGAACTATATGCCCTTACACTTTACATACACATGCAAAGGTCGGTTTGCCTTTTGGTGAAAGAAAACCAAACAAGCGGAATTCTTTTTAGTTGAGTGATAGAGTCTATTGAACCTGACCCTATATCTGATGAACAAGTTCGTTTTGGGAACTGGCAGTGTGCAGGAGAGGTGAGCACAGCTCCTATAGTCAGCTTTGGGATATGCTTAAAATCTGTGAAGATCTATTTTATCCCCTTACCTCTCTAAGAAAGAATACTTCCGTGAAGTTTTTCGAGTTTTATGCTATTAAATCTTAATGTCTTCCCCAGTGTTGCTTCAATCCCATAGCTTAAGAATGTCATTTTAGATAGCAAAGACTTTATGAACCTTCCTGTATCTTTTTGTGACTCACTTGGGAGCTGCCAAGACAGACCGTCCACCCTGTTTTCAACCTAAAGGGGCAGAAAAGGTGGAAACATGTTTTATAACAGTCTCAGCTCTTTTTAACTTAAGAGGTGTGCTTTCTGGCCTTGTGCCCATGGAAAGAGACAAATGAGATGACGCTTGCTCTTATACTTGTTCCCAATGTTTTCCTATCTAAGAATGACAAAAAAGTAAACCGTCTTGTTGGAAAACTGCCCTACTTCCTTTACCAGGTCAGAAGTTTAAAGGAACATAATTGTACACAGTTTTTAAACTGAGCATTTGCTTAAGAATAACTTTGCTGCTGTTTTTGGTATTTATAATGAGGAAATAAAGAATCCATGGAAGACTATGAAAAATTGAAGTAAAGAAAGGAATTTTTGAAAGAAAAATCCTATTGTTCGCTTTCCAATATCATCACTATGTTATAGAACAGAAAATAAAACAAAGAGTAAAAATTTTCACTGTCTGTTTGGAATATTTAGCATGGACCTCCCTGATTTCCACTGACCACCCAGAAATACTTATTCTTCAGTTTCAAAAGCTATAGTAAATTAGATATGTAGGCAAAGGAAATGCTGTGAAGTATGGAAAAGTATGAAGAACATTTGCGATCAGTTATTTTCCTTCAGTGGTCTTAGGATGAATGCTTTTAGGATTCAAAGTTGTCATGTTAGAAACAAAATGAAAACCGGATGGAAACAATTTATTGATGTCTCTCAGTGGAATCTACTTACCTCTGATGGTCTTTCCAAGATTAGTTGAATCTTATACATTGGAGTCTAAATTGGAGTGGACATAAAATTTGTCTTACATTGGTTTATTACCATTTGAAAAACTTCTGAGTAGATTGATTCCTTTTTATCTTTAATGATATCGAGACATTTTTTAAAGCAGCTTAAGATTCATAGCAAAATGGAGGGAAATGTATACTATAGGCCCTGTTACCCACATGTATAGCCTCTCCCACTGTCAACATTATCAACGTCCCCCACAAAAGATGCACATTTGTTACAATTGATATACTTATATCAATATCATAATCATTCAAAGTCCATAGTTTTCCTTAAGATTCACTTTTGGTGTTGCGCATTCTATGGGTTTAGACAGTTGTGTGAAAACTTGCATCAATTGTTATAGTATCATTCAGAGTATTTTCACTACATTAAAAATCTTCTGTGCTCTGCCTCTTCACCTTTCTCACCTCCAATCTCATGTGGATCTTTTTAAAGAGTTTTTTTTTTTTAATAATAAAACTTAGGTTGTTAATTACTTTTTTGAATTTATTTAATTATTTTTATTTTTTTCTGTTATAGTTGGTTTATAGTGTTCTGTCAATTTTCTACTGTATAGCAAAGTGACCCAGTGTGTGTGTGTGTGTGTGTGTGTGTGTGTATTTATATATATGTACACATTCCTTTTCTCACATTATCTTCCATCATGTTCCATCACAAGTGACTAAATATAGCTCCCTGTGCTATAAAACAGGATATCATTGCTTATCCACTCCAAATGCAATAGTTTGCATCTATTAACCCCAGATTCACTCCCTTCCCCTCCCCCTTGGCAACCACAAGTCTGTTCTCCAAATCCATGAATTTCTTTTCTGCGGAAGGGTTCATTTGTGCTGTATATTAGGATATTTGGTGCCATATTTCAGATTTCACATATAAGTGATATCATAGGCTATTTGACTTTCTGATTTAATTCACTTAGTCTGAGAGTCTCTAATTCCATCTATGTTGCTGCAAATGGCATCATTTTATTACTTTTTATGGCTGAGTAGTATTTTATTGTGTATATATACCACATCTTCTAAATCCATTCATCTGTTGATGGACATTTAGGTTGTTTCCATGTCTTGGCTATTGTGAATAGTGCTGCAGTGAACATACGGGTACGTGTATTAAAGAGTTAATTTTGATTCTTCTTGGAAGGGTAAAAAGAAAAATCTCTGCTGGTACACAGAGTCTATAAGATGACAGGCACAGCAGTGTGGATGCCCATACAATTTGATCAGATGATAGTCTTTCTGTAGATTCTGAAGTAGAAAGACCTTTCATTGATTGTCTCTGTTATCTTTGTGATTCCCAATTATCTAATTCCCATTTCTTCTTGATTTTTTCATAAAAAAACATCTTCTATTAGGCCCAAACTGATTTACTTTTCCCCCAAACTTCTAAAATAACCTCCCTCTACAACCATAGACTCTGTGTCCCAGTAGAGATTTTTCTTTTTATTTTTTCAAGAAGTTAGGAATAAAGTGTTAACTTTTCTTCTGGTGTATGACTGAATATTTTGTGACGAGTCTGTCAGGTTATTAGAAAAAAGCAGTAATGATCTACCATATTAACTAATATTTAGAATTCTATAACTAATATTTCAAATTCTGTAATGATATTTCACTCAGGGGAACAGATGTCATATTTTTAGAAATTTTGATTACAAAAGTATAGTTTTGAAATGGTAATTTATGAAAAGTTGAAATACATACTTTTTGATGTCACCTTTCGATGATGTCCTTATAATTTTATCAGTTTGGTATTTACAAATTCAGCACATATGTTCTGAATATTTATGTAACGCTGATTAATATCACCATAATGAATTTTTGAATAGGTCAAAATGAGAGGAAATAAAAAATAGATTATTAGAAAACTTCCCCTATTCTATTGTTTTTATTCAGAAAATTTCAAAATAGTTTACAAATGGAAAATTATTTTCATCTCTCTCTACCAAGCAGGATGGAGGAGTGAGGCTTTGTCGTTTTTGCTTTACATACTTATTTTCTTGCTGAAATAATTATTCTAGATATGTTCAC
This sequence comes from Catagonus wagneri, assembly GCA_004024745.2. Classification (NCBI taxonomy): domain Eukaryota; kingdom Metazoa; phylum Chordata; class Mammalia; order Artiodactyla; family Tayassuidae; genus Catagonus; species Catagonus wagneri. The sequence goes on from PVHT021183696.1 coordinate 1,097,906, forward strand.
ATAATTAGTTGGTCACTGGGTTTCTTGTAATAATAATTGCCCACTGAGCCTGTGATGTAACTACTGACCATATATCCCAATGCAAAATTTAGAATGATATCACAATTCCACAGGCAAAGCGATATATGGGACCATATATCCAAAAGTAAAATTTAGAGTGATATTATAATTCCACATAAAATTACTTTATATTAGTAATGATAAGTTATTACTAAATGACACTTTTTAAGCTGGAAATCATAAGAAAAAGAATAATAATATAATAAGCATTTCAATATGTTTTCAGTTCAAGCACAACTTCACATGTTCTGTGTATAGGAATGATCTCTGTTATGATTAATAGTAGCTACTGCATTATATATTTTAAAATTATTTATGCTTAGTAATTCATTCTTCATATTTAGCCCTATACTTGCTATTTAACATGGAGAAATAATCTGCTTTGATAAAATAATTGTATTTTATTTATAACATCAGTAAAGGTCTAGGTGAATTGAAGCTGTGTAAAATAATAAAGAATATGTCTTATTGAAGTATAACTGACAAATCTAAAGCTGGAAAAAATTAGAAACGAACATAAATCTGGAGCTGCAGTAATTGGGTGTCAGTTCTGGCTTCATCACTTCTATCTATGAGTACTGGGATGAATTACCATGGCTAATAATCTCTACATCACAGGGAATATATCTAGTGCAAAGAGACACTCATCAGAATTACTACATAAATGTTTGACTAATAAAATATTAAATTTTTGACTTTTCCAAAATAAAATCAATAAAGAACAGAGAAAATTTGGCATTCACAGAAACTTATAACAATTTTACCGTGATATAGATGACTCAATTTCATTTTTAATAATATTTAGTTATTCTTACCTTGCCAACGATTTGATAAGTCATTTTAATTTTTCATTTGCATCATGGCTTTTTCAATGTAGTCTTCAAATTTCTTTATCTGGGTTAGTAGACAAATATAAAATAATCAGCCATTTTACTTTGCTCTTGAAATTTAGATAGATTAAATGATGAACAATAGTCCCATTCTCTAATCAACTACCACAGACCAGAGCTGTTGTATGGGCTCTCAGCATATCAAGAAATAGAAGCACAATTTTTTAAATACCTTCCAATTTGACCGAGTGTTTTTTTGTATGAAAAATGTGATTATGAACACTTCTTCATGTAATTATTGACAGCGATATTATCCTTGCATTTATTTGATTACAAAAATACTTTTTAGAGTTTTTCCTTTAAAAAGGCACCAAAAAAACAAATATAATTTCTTACCCTGGCACATTATTGCATTTGCCAGTAATACCAAAGACTTCTGAGTTCCTTTTGTTAAAAGTAAAAATAAATGGGGTAATAAATGCATGAGAGATGTTTTTTGAAAAGTAATTTCTGAGTTCCACAGTTTAAATTTGAGAAGAAGAGAGCTCTCTTGAGATAGTATTTAATATTCCAGCTTTTTGTTTCTCTGTTTCTTTCTTTTCCTCTCTGTCTCTTTCTTGTGCTCTCTTTCTCTCACACACACTCTGTATACATACACATGTGCCTCTTGTACTATTGAGCAATTAATTGAATTAATTTTTCTGGGCCTCTTGACTAGAGTTTAGGTACATTAAAATATCATGATTTTCATCTGTTGGAGGCTCAGCACCAAATTAAATGGTGCTGTGATTCAATAATATTTTAGCCCGATTTTTAGGAACCTTGAGCCAAACCTGAATTTTATATAATCTCAATTGTGTTTCTTCTCTAATGATGACATTACTGATTTTACTAGGCTTTCAAGGCTACAGTCAGTAGTTTTGAAACTTTGACATCAGTGGAGCTTTAACACAAATACAAATATATGGCCTCTACCTGCTTACTCTGTCCACTGCACTGAATTCTTCTGAAATGAACACATTAGATAACAATAGACAAGTCTCAAAAAATTAAGCTTTTGCATAAACTGGAAACTTAGGCCTTGCTCATTATCCACTAACTAGATTGTTGGCCTAAACTTTTTGGTGGAAGATACCAAAAATAATAATGTTATTTAATGTTGTTTTCTAGAAATATTTCTTTCATGCATCAAGATGGTATAAGTATGTATAAATAGTTCTTACTAAAATGGCAGATTTAGAAAGCATAGCATAGTAAATATTCAAGTGTACTGCCATGAAGGATGAGACTATTAAGGAATTATTTCAATTGCTATACATATTTTTAAAAATCATACAAAATCTCAATCACTTAAAAAATCACATCAAAATAAAATATATGGAAAAAATGAAAACATGTTTGATAATTTTGAGTCTTTCATTTATGATTCTAACATTTGGAAATGCAGTTGTTTAGAGGCGATCTTTATCATGGAATCAGATGCTGGATAAACACAATTCTTGGTTGTACCTTCTTTGAAGTTAAGTATGGATTTACTGAAAGTAAACAAATAGTTATGAAGCCATAGTGTGTTAGTTTTTGTATATTATGTGAGTCACTATAATGTTATGCTTTTTGTTTGTGTTTGTGAGAGAGAGAAGATAACTCAGAAATTATTTTTCTTTCCTTCTTTTCTTTCCCCTTTCTCCCTCCCTCCCTTTCTTCCCTTCCTCCCTCCTTCCCTCCTTCCCTCCATTCCTGCCTTCCTGCCTTCATTCTTTATTTTTTTAAGTATTTCTTATTTTTTGTCAATACAAAATATTCCAGGTTCATCTGTTCTAAGGAGCACTAGTTAATTTCATTGGAGAATACATACCATTAGAAATCAAAATCTGTGTACAAGTTGTAGTCATTGTTATTGGGTTGTTATTAATTCTATCTTTCTCAGCTGACAGAGTAATTAGATATGTATATTAATATCTATGAACCCACATGTTTATACACATACGTATTAATATTTCTGGCTGTAAATGCCTATATCTATATTAATTGGTAACCATGAATTCATATTGATGCTTCTAAGTCTCTTCCATTGCCACATAGATCGTTCTAGCCTTCTCTTTCTTAGTTGTAACTCCTACTTCAATAGTGAGAAACCTGGTCACTGTCATTGACTCTTCATTTACTTAATAGTTCAACTCTAGTATACATATTTACTTGTTTAAAAGTTAACGTGTACTCTTATGGGAAACATCTGCCTCTACTAGAGTGTAGTACTTGTGTACGATTCCTTTGGCTTTGGGCTTATAGACTCCACTCATTTCCATAGTTGCTTAGGTCAACATTTATTTTTCTCCCCCCCGTCAGTGAAATTGTTTTATATAAATCTAGTATAGTTTGATTCTTCTGTCACATGCTATATGCCATCCTACAGAATCTCTTAACCTCTCAAATTATTTTTTAAAACTTTACGTACGTTAAGGTTTGCATTTTTTGCTGTAAAGTTCTGTGGGTTTTAAGATGACATATAGTGTCATGTATCTATATTTATAGTACCATTCAGAATAGTTACAAGTCATTAAAGATATACTCTGTTTAATACTCCTCCCTGTTTCCTGAAAGCCACTGCTCTGTTACCTGTCTCTATAATTTTGCTTTTTCCAAGATGTCATTTAATTGAAATCATATAGTATGAAGCCTTTTCAAACTGGCTTCTTTACCTTAGCAATATGCTTTTAAAATTTATTCAGCAAGATGTGACCTGGTATCTCATTGCCTTTTTTAAAATTTTTATTTTATTTTATTTTATTTTATTTTATTTTATTTTATTTTATTTTTGCCTTTTAGGGCCGCACCTGTGGAATATGGAAGTTCCCAGGCAAGGGGTCAAATCAGACCTGTAGCCGTCGGCCTGCGGCACAGCCACAGCAATGCCAGATCCAAGCCATGTCTGTGACCTGCACCACAGCTCACAGCAATGCCAGATCCTTAACCCACTGAGAGAGGCCAGGGATGGCACCCGCTATCTCACGGTTACTACTTGGATTCATTCCACTGAGCCCCTAGGGGAACTCCGATATCTTATTGCTTTTTATCACTGAATTATATCACATTATATAAATGTACCAGAATTTGTTTATCCATTTACTTATTGAAAGACATCTTCATGGCTTCTGGTTTTAGGGAATTGTGAATGAAACTGTTGTAAATATTTATATGCAAGTTTTCATGTAGACATGTTTTCAAATATGTCTATTTTCATCTGATAAAAAGATAATTGTTACATTTGATAAAGTGAGATAAATATGCACTGTTGAATTAATTGTAACACCAAATATTTCTAATGTAGGATAGTTTCATAAGTGGTTTATTAATGACTTCCAAGGCACTCCAATGTCTCCATAGTATCTAATTTAAAAACTGCTAAGTGATGTATACAATAATGTTTCGTATTTTGCTTTGATCAGCAATAGAAAAGCATATATATTTGGATAATTTGGGGCTTCACAATTGTGTCAGAAACATGAGTTGATGTTAAGAAATACTTTTGGCAGTATAATTGTAAGTTTTAATCAGAATGAAACTTTAAGATGAGTTACTTTTACCAATGAGCTTTTGAATATAACATATTCAGAATAGTTCTTACTGACAAACTTGAATTGCGAGAAAAATATCCAAATGTATATCATTCAGTCATTTTTATCACTTAGACATGTCAAAAATGTTTTGTTTTTCCATATGATGTATAATATTACAAATATAAAAATGAACAAAATATGATCCTTGCTTACACAAATTGTATAATGTCACAGATATGTCAACAGTCACTTGATAATGTGCATAGACTGTAATAAAGATATACAGGATGTGTTTGCAGGAGTGTATAAGAAGGAACTTTCTCGGAAAGGAACATTTAAATACTGTTTATATTATGTGGAAGTATATTGGGCTGGGGAATTTTTGAAAAGTGTTGCAAGGGAGTAAGTGGCAAAGGCATTCCAGACGAAAGGACAATATTTTGAAATGAATGACTTAACTAATCATTTCATATGACTGTAAGAATGCAGGGGATTAGAAAAATAGTATTTTGACTTTATCTTCTAGGCTACGGTGAAAAAAATAAATATTTTTCTTTAAAATATTGACTATTTCACTAATTCACTAGAATTCTGGATATATTATAAATCATTTGACATGTTGGATATTCTTGTTGGAAATTGTGTTTTTGCCATTTTATTTATTATTTTTGTTTGTACATGTTTTGAATGTTTCATTTTGCTTTGTTTAACGTTCTCTCATCTTACAAAATCTTTGTCCCTGTTCAAGCTGTGTCTAAGTTAAACATATATGGAAAGAACACTCTTTACACATAGAAAAACACTTTTTCTTATCAGACACCATGTGTCACTCTTTCAGGTACCCACATTTTGGTAAAGGAAGTGCTCTGTGTCTAAGGTCCAAAAGCTCTATTTATAGACGGATCTCACTCAGGGGACCACCACTTTCTCTCAGTACCTGATGACTCACTTGACCCTTCTCAGCTATTTTTGGACCTGTTATACTTGGTCACAAAGGCTATCTTTGTTACTACAGATTCGAATCTGAAACTACAGTGGCTTTCTTATTTATGGGAAACATGGAGTGAGAGGAGAAAGAGAACCAGTCAACAAATAAATGAGTCACTGGTCTTTGTTGTCTCAACAGATTGAAGTTCCCTCAGTTTATTCACATCCTTAGCTTGGTGTTTCCCAGAGGAAGGAGTGGCTGCCTTCTGTCTGAGGAAACATGCCCCAGGCTTGGCTTGAGGTAAATAGTGGTCTGAGGAGCTGTTCCAGGAACTCTGTTTTGTTAAGTTAAAAAGTGCATAGCAAACAGAGAACACCAGCTATAAGCTTTGCAGTTTTTTAAAAAAAGAGCTAATCATAGACGAGGAGGAGGGGAAAGATGAGCAGAATAGTAACTGAATGAAACCAATGTGGTTTTGATAAGGATTACTGGATTATGGACACATTTATATCTGATGAAATATGCTTTGGTAAGAAGATCCCTTTGTTTTGTGGGGAGATAAATGTTTTTCATCTTTGAATTATGAGTTTTAAATATGGCTTCTGAAACTGCTGAGCTCTACATTTTGGACCATTTAAACTAAAAAAAAATTTTTTTTTTTTTATTCCCAGGGAAAAAAAGAAAATATGCCCCCAAACCCAAAAATGTGTGGGTAACAACTGAGAACATAAATAATCTAACTTCAAAAATTAAATTCCTTCTCACTCAGGACATCATTACTAATAATTGAAACTATGCAGCTCCCCTATGGGTATTATTATAACTTAGAAAGTACACGTGAAATAGATGTTTGCACTCTACAAGTATGGAACAATAACTTAGCGTAAATATTAAATTGATGCTTGAAGTGGGCAGTGAGCAGCGTGTACACTTCTGAGAGCTAGTGAACAGCCAACAATGGTACAAAGAAGAAAACATTATCTTTTCTGATCCATGAAATGATTCCAAAAGATTTCATGGAAAAACAGATGGTTTAACTTTAACAGCCTGCACCTATAAGACTAAGAGTTTAAAGATTCACTGACTGGGTAGAATTACAGGGATAATATTTTCTCAATAACAAATTGCACTTGAACAAAGTAACTGGCAAAAGCGGACCCTTCAGGAGTGTATAGATTTGTTCTCCAGCAGAAATGTCTGTGGCCAGTTTGGGGAAACACTCTGCTGGTATTTGAATTTTCTTTTCTATTTCTCAGAAATACCCTAGGATACACACTGAGGACAGGATCTTGTTTCTTTCCTGCTGAGGTTATTTGGTACATAGTGAAATACTTTCAACACTCCCCTGTGGGTGGCAGTTAGGAGTGACCTCCTTCATAGTTTTCTTTCACAATTAGAAAGGAAAGTGATTTTAAGCTTGGATGCCAAAAAACATATGTTTTATGATAACACTTTAGAGAAAAAAAAGAGCAAAACATGTATATGCTACAAGGAAGAAAAATCACTCTGTTTCTTGAATACTAAACAGAAATTATATTTACTGAATAAAATCAATCACAAAGGAAAACTCTACCAATCACTTACCAGATGCTTGAGTTTTCTAAGGTCTTCTGAGATGCTATTACACCTATGGTCTAAATTAATATTTATGTCTTAAATTGAAGTTACTTGTAAAGAGTTAAAATATATTTATGTTAATTTGTTTTTCCTTTACATTTACAAAAATGCTTTTATTATAATAAAGAACACCTCTAAAAAAGAAAAATAGACAAATCAACTGTAACTTCTTACCCAACAATATTTATCGACATTTTTCTTTTATATCTTAAAAACTTAAATCATTGATTTAATTTCCTTTATACCTTGCCTCTGAGGCTCTTATATTTACATAAAAGCATACCGATATTTTTAAATAAAACTCCACATTTTTAGCTTCAGAAACACTTCAGCATTCTTCATTATTCAAAATTAGCATTGTCTGTATTGTTTTAAATACAGATTTTGATAGGAATTTAAGTAGTTGAATAGGCCCTTCATTTGCTAAAGTAAATCTATCATTTTAGTTATAAAATTGCATTTAACTAACTAAATAAAATAAATTATCATACCAGATGAAACCCTTACTAAAAATTAAAGTAAAATTCTAATTCTCTGTATACAGAATGATATTCTAAAATTAATGAATGCACATTACAGCATAATTACATCTAATTTGTTCAAAGGGCAAAGTTACTCTGCAAAAGCTAAAAACATCAAGGTAATCTTCCCTTTATATTTATCAAAATTCTAAGTGTGTTTCCAACAGTTTTACTACTTTTAAAAATTGGGTGAGAGAATTTAATGTGTAGGATATCTAAGACATTTTTTAAAAATTTCAAAACATTTAAAATGTCGTGTTTACCGGGAGTGAAGTGCACAGAATCAGGAAAACAGAGATTTTTTTGATTTTTTTAATGTTTAAAATGATATGCAAAATATTCATGAAGCATGGCTGTTTTATGTACTCTAAGCACACAATCTAAGGCATCTTTAGCAACTATAATGCAATCATAATCCAATTTTGAAAGTACATTTAATGAGACCAGTAGACAAATCTCAAAACTAACGTGCTTCACTTGTGATGTTTTTCCTATTCTAAGATATTCAGTGGAGATTGGTGTCTATATTATTTTATATGATTTTACTTATTATTTTTTTCCTCTTCTTCATTTTACTCATCTTCTTCCTTTACTTCATGAATTGCTGTTAGATGCTCTCTTGAGATATTTGAAACTTCCTTTAAATTTGAATTTCAGCACTTTTACACAATTCTTAATAGCCTACCTTACTATTTAAAGAGTGCTTCTAAATATTATTTAAATTGTCCCACAGTTGAGCACAGATCCCTTCTCCTAAATATATGTCTGGATGTTGAGCCTTGTTGTGGGACAGAGATTCTGAACCAATAGGAAAACCTAAAATAGCGTGAGGCAATGGGATCCCTTTCTTTTAGCTCTCTTTTAGCTGTGTTATTTCATATTTAGTCACATCAAAACTCACCAGCCTTTGCTATTTTCTTAAAACTGTGTTTCTCTCCCCTTTTTTTTTTCATAAAGTCTATTTTATTTCTGAGAACCTCTTAGAAATTTTTGCAAAGCTAAAAGGAATTTTTGGATTCCTTTTTATTTTCCCCATGTACTGTCTCTACAAAGAAGGCATTTGCTAACATCTGTTAGATTTTTGGGGGCTACCTTTTGACAAGTGTTCCTTATATTGTTCTGTAGTTTCTATTTAGTGTGTATATTCTTTTAATAACTATAAAAGCAGCTTGGGTAGGATTAGCTTTCTCTATGTGTATTTGTGTGTGTCCCTTTGTCTCTCTCTCTCTCAAACATACATATACACACATATATGAACACGTAGCCCACCACCCCATTAACATTCAGTTTTTCTAGTTGTGTGAGGAAATAGAACCCTTGAGGAAATTAATGTTTGTTTAGTTTTAAGGAAAGTGATACTGGATTTTGTAGCAAGGCATTAAGAGAATGGATCACAGTTTCTACCATTCAATTTGTGTAACTGTTTCCTGAAGTATTATTTAATGGTAAAATTAATATATTTAACTCTCCTGAATTCCCATCTAATGATGAAATACAGGCAAATTATTTAACATCTAAAAATCTGAATCTATTTTTCATATATGTATACATCTTTTTACTTGATAGTTGATAACAATAATATGCTGTTTGATCATTTTGAAGCAATTATGACCAATAATCATGAAAAGATTTAAATAAGATTTTTCCTTAAGAATTGCAGATAAGGAGTTCCCGTCATGGCTCAGTGGTTAACAAACCTGACTAGGAACCATGAGGTTGCGGGTTGGATCCCTGGCCTCGCTCAGTGGGTTAAGGATCCGGCATTGCTGTGAGCTATGGTGTAGGATGCAGACACGGCTCGGATCCCGTGTTTCTGTGGCTGTGGCTGTGTTGTAGGCTGGTGGCCATAGCTCCGATTAGACCCCTAGCCTGGGAATCTCCATATGCCATAGGTACAGCCCTAGAAAAGGCAAAAAGACAAAAAAAAAAAAGAGAGAGAAAAGAAAGAAATTGCAGATAGTCTCTACTTGTATTGCATTTTAACTTTTTTTTGTATAATGTAAAATTACATTGATATCATATATAAAAATATCAATGGTGCTATTTAATGCTAAATCCCATTATAACTACTAATTTGCAGTAGAGTCCTTGGGACCTTCCTCTTGCTCTGAGATATTTGGTAATTAGCATAGATATATCACTTATATCAATAAAAATATGTAATCGTAATGCTCTTTCAGTGAATCTGATTTTGAACTTGACTCTCATCATGTAAAGGCAAGGAAGCATTTTATAGGTAACTCAAGAATAGCAATTTCAAAATTTGTTCATCAATTAGCTAATACTACTGTAAACTCTGTTACAAAGTTTACAATGTACTTTAGTTTGGCACCTCTTGCTAATGCAGCATTGCTTTTTCTTGCTAATTGTTCTTTGTTCTTCCTGCTTGTCTTCATCACAAATCTCTCTCATGGTTGATATATTTGTTCTAGTCAGTTTATGACACTAGCACCCTTCAGTTTTTAAACCCTGAAGCCTGGGTTTGAGCACATGTCATCATCTTTTCTCATTTACTGCCTCCCATTTCCACATAAGGTCTGTGGATAGAGCTTTTTGCAGGCCTGCCTTCATCTGCCTCCTCCACTTGTCCTTTGAGAATCTCCAATTTGAGAACTTTTGAAAACTTGGTCTTCTTGTCTGTAAATAAACAAAGTTGTTGGGAATATTTTTTTGAGTCTAAAATACTCAAGATTATTGAATTGAATCTATTTATACTCCAACTTCTACCAAGAAGGATTTAAAGCCTAAGTGACTTCTCTCTGAAGAGCGAGTTCCTGGAACTGCGTAAGAAACATCACTGTGGTAAGAGATGAGCCATAGGGAGATCTGCTCAGGCTACTCAGAAGAAACAATTTTGATAAGAAGCACAATGTAGGGAGAAATCTATAAAAAATGAAATAAACATTCTTGTTTCATTAAAGAGTGCCTGAATGGGCTAATGGCAAATTTTTTAAAAACCCTATTAAAGTGTAATGAAAAAATGACTTAAAACTAGCTGTTATGATCCCAATCAAATCACCATTATAAGTTTACATTCCTCTGAAATGTGGTAAAATTGTGGTGGATTTTTATGTACTACATATTGGGAAAACAACACTAAATTGGAATATGGAATACATGTGACTTGAATTAATATGAGAAAGTTAACTTATTTTTATGTTTAATGACATAAGTTGATTTATCCATAAATTTCAAAAGTTGGAATGTAAGGACTCTAATATTCTTAAAAATTTTTTTAAATATGAATTTGAATGTCCTGGATTCTAACTTTTCTCCCAGTTTTAAGCTGTCTCCTTGCATCCACAGTTTGTAACGTAGTGATGTCTGATTTCTTTTTCAATACTTCTAAGTGTGGTGCTGATAATATATGCATAATGTCAATAAAGGAGTTGTTTTTACTCACCATATAGGAAAATTTTTTTTGTTATAGTTAAGTTTTTAGTGCATCAAGTTATGCTCCATTTTTATTAGTGGGAAAGAGATATATTTGTAGAAAATGGGACTGGCCTTAAGTGTAGGAAGATTTAAGGAGAGCCTGTAATTTCATTATTAGTAGTTCATTCCCCAGTGTGAAGACATTACATATCTATTAAGACTCTGGTTAAACTATACATACCTGTGAGAGATATTGAACATAGAATGATTAAGGGTTATAATAAATTAATTTACTAGAGTAACAAGCAGGTTCCTAAAACATGATTGTGGAATACATAGTTTTTAATATGGCATGATTTCTTGGGATATACCTGGAGGCAAGACTGGGCTACAGAACACTAGAAGCCAAAATGTATACATATCAACAAAGAGGAGGCTTGCATCAAGGGGAATTTTGTAACTACTACCTGGTATTTTTACTTTCTTTTATATCTGTATATGCTTCTCTGGCACGACTGTCACTACTGATTTCAAATTTATATTATTACCCGAATATTTTAACTTGTTATCTTGTTCCTGGTCTTGCTTCCCTTTGTCTTTTTTTTTTTTTTTTTAACCTTTTATCTAGAGCCCCACCCACAGCATATAGAGGTTCCCAGGCTAGGGGTCTAACAGGAGCTGTACCTGCCGACCTTCGCCATAGCCATAACAACGCAGGATCCAAGCCGCTTCTGCAACCTTCACCACAGCTCACGGCAACGCCATATCCTTGACCCACTGAGCAAGGTCAGGGATCGAACCCGCAACCTCATGGTTCTTAGATTCGTTAACCACTGAGCCACGAAGAGAACTCCGGTCTTGCTTCCCTTTAATACCACCTCTAGCATTTTCCAGAATCCTCTTTCTAAAACACAGATCTTAATAAATTATTATAGAGAAATTGTTAATTTATCAGTTTGGCAGAGAATCTTCATAGTCCAGCCTATCTCCATTCTGTCTCTTACCACTCTTTTCCTTCCATCCCAACTATCTTGAATTATTTGCATTTCCTCAAACTGAAGGTCCCCCTTGCTGCCTGTGCCTTTGTACATGATGCTATATCTGCCTGAATTACTCTTCTCACCTTTCCTTTTCTATCTCATGAACACTTTACTAAGTTTTGCAGTCACAGCTAAGATATCTTATCCTATATGAAGATTCCGTGGTTCCACCAAATCAGAATAATTGCTTCTCTTTTGTCTCATTTCTTTATCTGACACATACCTCTAGTGCTTTATTGCCACACTGTATTGCAAATAATTGATTAAATATCTGTTCCTTGAGGCCAGGGCTGTGTCATATTTGTCTAAACGTTTTTAGCTTATGTGATGTGAGGTGTATGGTAGAGACAATAATTCTTTAATACAAGTGACTGGGTCCTGAAACTAACTTTAACTTTCAATGATAAGAAAACCAATCATTCTTAGTTTAAAGCTAAGGAATAATTGATTAGGACTTCAAATTCTATTTTATTTAATATCCTGATCTTTAAAATGTCATTAAAAATTCAGACAATTTAGAATATCCATAAGTTTCTGAAATTGGCAACTTGTCAGCTGTTAAACTGGTCCAACTGTGTGCCCTAGACTGGATTCCTGTGAAACAAACTCTGAGGTGAGAATTTGTATGCAGACTATTTATCAGAGAATTTGTTGGGAACAATTCCTGGGAGGAGTGAAAGAAACACGATTGTGTAGTGAGAGGATTTGAATCGTACAGTTGCACCAAAGGCCTTTGCCAATCTCCAACTAAGTTCTAGAATTTGTATGAACATTCAGAGATGTCTCCAACTAGACAAAGAGGTCAAGCTTCCACCTTCCTAAAGATGTCTCAGTTGTTTCCTCTCAGCAGCCATCACTCCCAGCTGCTGGAGGAATGAGGGCCTTGGTTGTGGAAGGCAGATCTGGGTAGAAAACCACAGTATTTCCTACTCTACAGTTCTTAGAGGTCTTCTAATTAATCGATGTTTTGGTTTGTCCTTTTCTTGAAGGCAGATCTGGGTAGAAAACCACAGTATTTCCTACTCTACAGTTCTTAGAGGTTTTCTAATTAATCGATGTTTTGGTTTGTCCTTTTCTTTTTTTAAACAATGCTGTCTGAACTCTATGTCAAGGAGTACCCTGATAGATTCTTCTTTAAAAATTTTTATTGGAGTATAGTTAATTTACAACATTTTGTTACTTTTAGGTGTACAGAAAAGTGAATCAGTTATAATATATCCAATCTTTTTCAGATTCTTTGCCCATATAGGCTATTATAGAATATCGGGTAGAGTTTCCTGTACTATACCTTAGGTCCTTCTTGGTTATCTATTTTATATATAGCAATGTATATACGTTATTCCCAAACTCCTAATTTATACCCCCGTCCCACCCACTTCCCGTTTGGTAACCATCTTTGAAATATGTCTGTTTCTGTTTTGTAACCAAGTTCACTGAATCATTTTAAAATTGGATTCCACATATAAGTGATATCATGTGATATTTGTCTTTGTCTGACTTGATTCACTCAGTATGATATTCTCTTGGTGCATCGTGTTGTTGCAAGTGAAATTGATTATCAGTCTTTTACCTGGGCCTCAGACAGATGAGGTTGATGATTTTGTAGGTAGCACTAACTGTTTTCTAAAGTTCTTTCCATTCCTCTTACAATGCAGTCCTATACTTTTCTTAATGTACTCTTCACCTTTTTGCTGCTATAGCCACTGGCTTTTATCTTCTTTTATGAGGAGCAGCTTCACAAAAATAATTAGAAAAGGTAATCATTTAGAACCACACTAAAACAGATAGCTCACAAATAAGTACGATTAAGCTATTGTGTTTATTTACAGGGCTGCTGTTAAGATAATTAAAGAGAGAAAGCAATATTGTGTTTAGACAGAAACAGTGGGAGGAAGAGGTTGGGCTTGTAGAACAGATTAAGGCACAAGAATATGCTTGACTGAAAAATATGACTCTTATCAACATATGTTTTCACTTAACTGCACTCACTAAAGTAATTTTCAATGGTAGTGACTCCTGGCTCTTTACATCCATCACTACCTTGTTCTCAACTGTAACATTTTTAATAAGGAGACTCTGCTAGATGATGACTTTAGGAGAATATCATGTGGAAGCCAAGGAGAACAACAAACTGAGGTGAAAGAAATCATGCTAAAGTGACTAAAATTATGCGCTTTGAATTATAATTTATTGTAAAAGGCACATTTGGGGCCTCAGAATTTTTTCATGCCAAGGGTCAAATTGGTAGCCAGGGAGACATAAAAGGAAAAATTTCCCATATGAACACTCCCCTCATTCAAAATAAGGAGAAATAAGATTAAAGGCAAGTTTTATGACATTGTCAGAGCAGCTGGACTTTTTATGATTTGGTTTATTTATTTTGCTCTAGGCATTATTTGTTCCATTTAACCCTTCCTTTTTATTAGAAACAGCACTATAATTGCCCTAGATTGTCTGTTTTGAACTCTGATTGGAAATCATAGCAGATCTCAGTGGAATTAAGATAAATGGTGCCTCTAAAGATGTTTTACACTGATTAGACATACAGTATGAAGGCCCATACATATTTTAAAGGCCAATACTTAAGAATATATGCTAGGAGTTCCCTTCGTGACTCAGCAGTTAACAAACCCGACTAGGATTCATGAGGATGAGGGTTTCATCCCTGGCCTCACTCAGTGGGTTAAGGATCTGTCATTGCCATGAGCTGTGGTATAGGTGCAGATGTGGTTCAGATCCTGCATTGCTGTGGCTGTGGCATAGGCCAGTGGCTGTAGCTCTGTTCAACCCCTAGCCCGGGACTTATATATGCCATGGGGTATGGCCATAAAAAGCAAAAAAAAAAAAAAAAAAAAAAAAGATAAAGTGTTAAGACATCTTATTGCTTGAATACAATATGATAATATAATATTACATCTCCAGAAGGTATCCATATGAAAGATGATTGCTAAGAAATCTGGGTAGTTTAATTAGCATTGAAGAGATGGCCATGGTACTTTTCCATCTAAGTTGGTCCTCATAATTGATTCTACTTCCTCTAAAATTTACTTTCTTAAGCTTATTAATAGAGAAGCATATATTTAAAATTAAATACACTCATATATATTTTATATAATTATTTTGATGATATTGGAATAAGTTCCTGCTTTTTTTTTGTCTTAGTTGACTCTTTCTTTCTGTTTGAATATGTCTCGTTTATCCCTTTGTAAAATTCACTTTGTTTCTATCTCATTTGTTCTTATACAGTTATGTTCTCTCATAGATGGGAACAATGAAATTCAAAAATTAAAAGGTACCTGGGAGTTCCTTCATGGCTCGGTAGGTTAAAGATACAGCATTGTCACTGACCTGGCTCTGCTTACAAGCTGTTTCAAGGATTTGCTCCCTGGCCTGGGAACTTCCAAATGCTAAAAAAAAAATAATAATAATTTAAGGGTACATAGATAAATACATATTAGAAAGCTAGGCAAAGTTACCAAATTCCTTCTTTTATCTCCAAATCCAATACTATATTCATAACACCTCAGAATCACATTCAAAAGTTATAACTTGGAAGTTCCCATCAATACTCAGTGGAAATGAACCTGACTAGTATCATGAGGATGCAGGTTCAATCCCTGGCCTCACTCAGGATCTGGCATTGCTGTGAGCTGTGGTGTACAGCTTCGATTTAACCCCTAGTCTACAAACTTCCAATGCTGTGGGTTTGGACCTAAAAAGACAAAAAAAAATGCAGAAGGGCACAACTGCATCATAAGGTATGAGAATAGTCTGTGGCTAAAATGTTCCACCTCAGATTGGATTAAGATGGCGGAATACAAGGACTGGAGCTCAACTTCTCTCCCAAATAACAGCAAAAATACAACCAAATGCCGAGCAACCTTCAACCAAATGGACTGTAAACTTCAATAAAAAAGATACTCTGCTCCAGAAGACACAGCGGAGACCACATCAAGAGGTAGGAGGGGTGATTACACGATAGAAGCAACCCCATACCTCGCGGGTGGGAAGCCCCACAGACTGGAAAGTAACTGCATCACAGAGACTCAGCTACAGGACTGAGAGTTCTGAGCCTCACGTCAAATCCCCACGCCTGGGGATCGGGCACAGGGAGAAAGAGCCCCCGGAGCATCTGGCATTGAAGACTGGAGGGGCTTGTGTGCAAGAGCTCCACAGGACTGGGGGAAACAGAGACCGCATCCTTGAAAGGCACACACACACTTTTATGTGCACTGGGTCCAAGGGCAAAGCAGTCTCCAGAGGAATCTGGGTGGAACATGACTACCATTCCTGGAGGATCTCCTGGGAAAACAGGGGTGACTGTGCCTTGTTGTGGGGGAAGGCCATTGGAGGTGAAGCTATCTGGGACATTCAGCAGCCTGCATTCTTCTGGAGGTGGCCATTTCTGGGAAAATCTGGTCCCTCCCATCAGGGCTGAGAAGCCCCAGGACAAACAACAATTCAGGTGGGATCTCAGCCCCACCCATACATATACAAGCTGCCTACAGACCCCTCAGGCACACAGCCAGCTTCTAATCTCATCCAGAGACAAAGCCCCATCCATCAGAGGGATAGGAATCAACCCCACCTACCAGTGAGCAGGTATCACTCCCTCCCATCAGGAAGCCTACAGCAAGCCCCCTCCATACCAACTTTAGCCACAGGGGAGGCAAACACCTGAACTAAGAGAGGCTACAACTCTATTGTCGACACAAAGGTCACCACACCAAAAACCTACAAAAATGAAGGACAGAGAACTCTAACTCAGATAAGGGAGAAAGAGAAAAGCCCAGAAAAACAGCTCAGTGAGGAGGAGATTATCAGCCTCCCAGAAAGAGACTTTAGACTGTTGATGCTGAAGATGATGCAAGGCATTGGAAATAGACTGGAGGCAAAGATTGATCATTTACAGGAAACACTGAGCAAAGAAATACAAGCTGTAAAAATTAAACAA
>PVHT021183696.1:1122752-1135106 GCA_004024745.2 Catagonus wagneri
CAATTAGACAGCAACACCCAATGCTACCGCTTACATGTGGAAACTAAAAAGACACAACGAACCTTCTTAAAAACAGACAATGACTCACAGACTTTGGAAAACCTTGTTTTTTCAAATAAGACAATCTGGGGGGTGGGGGGATGCACTGGGGATTTGGGATACAAAATCCGTAAAATTGACTTGTGATGACTTATGTACACCTGTAATTGAAATAAAATCCATTAAGAAAAAAAAATAAAATGTTCCACCTAAAGAAAGTATAGCAGTTGATAGAATGGGTGTGGGGGTTGAGGATGATGAATAAAGAATCTTACCAAACCAGTAAACTACATATATTATATTACTCCTTGCTGCACGGATGGTCTTTGAGGTGTGGACTGCCTTTAACATGAATGAAAAAGAAGGCTTATGTAACAGATTTATTTTTAATGCATCAAACACTTTGTATAAGGATAATTGTGTGGAGAGAAAGAACCCATTTAATTTAATACCACTGATCTAGTTATGGCTATGAAATACTTATGTTCTCATATTCTTGCTTGAGACCCAGGCATAGTTGTATGATAGAAATTTTTGAATTATATATCTATATCTACATAGTATCAAATACTTTTTGTATCTCAAATTTTTGTATACTTGTGTGTCCTTTAAAATTTTACTTCTGCTTATAGCCAGGAAATGTATTTAAAGAAATATTTGTCTGCATTGCATCCCATTTCCTTCAGTTCTCTGACATTAATTCTCCTTTCTTCCCATGGTGCTTTTCCATAAGATAGGATCAAATTCCTTTTCCTTTATTGCTCTTGGCATCTGGAAGAAACTTCTTGCATTTCTCTGCATCATTGACGCTATCTCTTTTTTTTTTTTCATATAGTTTTTGAAAGTCTCTTCTCTCTTGCCTTAAGCTCTCTTAATTTTCTTCTCCCTTTGTGGTTATTTAACTGTGTAATTGTATTATTTAACTTTATAAATCATTTTGAGATTCTGTATATGCAAAATCACAGTGTGAATAAAGTGCTCTTTGAATTGGGTTTGTGAGTTCAACAGAAAGTTTTGCTTAGACAGCAGTTGCAATAAGTTGGATTCTTTACTCATTTTTACTTTTTGCAATTTAAAACAATATGATGCAGGAAAGGAAATATTGATTCTACATGATCAACTTAATGTTTTTAAATTTACATATGTAATTGATTCTCCCTTAAACATGTCCACCATCCCCTCCCTGTTTTAGTGAATTCCTCTAAATACTAAAATATATTTCATGCATGTTATTTGAAAACTGGTTGTTGTTGTATTACATGAACGGGCAAGGTAACATTGGCAAGTTTCAAATTTACTAAGCCTTATATAATCCATAGTAATAATGATAAATATTTTTGTTCATTTGGTTTGTTTTTAGGCTAATCTTCTGTCGTAGATATAATGAGTTGCCTACTCATTATATTGGTTTTCTCTGGTTTCTTAACTAACAGAACCTCAATTTGACAGCAGTTAGATGTGCCATAGGAAATGGCTCTGGTCAATGAGAAAGAACCAGAAATGTCTTGAGGTGGTATTTGGAAAACATTTTAGAAGGGATAAAGTCATTTGACTTCTACCTCTTGCAATTTGCCCTTTGATATTTTCTACTCAATCTTTCATATTCTTCCTATGAAGAAAGACAAACGATGCCTATAAATTTAGCAATTATTCCATGAGGGAAATTATCCTTAGGGAAAATAGCCACACACTAAGAATGGTAGAGCTGAAATAGAGGAAAAGTCTGGGTCATTTGGTGACATTGTGGGTCTTCCATACCAACTTTGGACTACCTATCTGA
Source organism: Catagonus wagneri (assembly GCA_004024745.2). Classification (NCBI taxonomy): domain Eukaryota; kingdom Metazoa; phylum Chordata; class Mammalia; order Artiodactyla; family Tayassuidae; genus Catagonus; species Catagonus wagneri. The sequence goes on from PVHT021183696.1 coordinate 1,124,572, forward strand.
AAACTTTTTGATAGAGGAGAAAAAAATAACTCATTATTCTTTTAAGTGAATATAGTTTGATTTCAATTACATATATCTGCATGTAAAATGATGATTATATTTTCAGAATTGGAGTGGAGTATAGGCTCCACTTTAGTTGGGCAACATGGAAGACAGATCATATTATCTGAACAAGGACAATGTCCTAACCCCTCCCCTTTGCACCTCTACATCCTTTGGGGTCTGTGTTGAGTGCTCTTATATGCTTCAGCGGCACTGTTGCTTACCTCTGTCATATCTTTTATTATACAGATTTATAGTTCCTTGTTTGACTTTATCACTTCTTAGGTGAGGTTGCCTGGGAGACAAACAATGAGACAGAGTTTGCATGGAGGTTGCTTACTGAGATGTATCCTCCAGATTAATACTTAGAGAGGGCCAAAGGAAGAGCAAATGGGGAAAGGGAATATTTAATCTGTGATATAGTCACAACAAAGCCCTCAGACAAAGCCAGGCTGTATTACTGAGATTATCCTTCATAATGGACACTTTTAAGGAAAGAAACTGGAATGTTATATTCACCCCTCCCTCCATACAACCAGTCTTTGAATATGGGCTTTATTCTGGGAGGGAACATGACTTTTAGCAAGGAGGCTTTCTTTGGTTGAGAGCAATTCTCAAAGGGACTTTCAGCTTTTGGTCATCAGCTACCAACATTTTAGAGGTTGGAGGAATAATTACTACAGTCCTGAGAAGGAGATGTGAACTATGGTGGACTTGGAGAATCTCTGCCCCAATTTCCTTTGAGGGAGCACTTGCTGTACAGCTGATGGGAATGTAGTCATCAAACAGTCATCATCAATCAGCACCTTCTAAGGCTGGCTCAGCTGCCTTCACTGATTCCATGGGTGGCTAGGGGTGACCCAAGCAGCGACTGATCAAGGTTGGATATAAAGGCCTGTTCATTTTGGCCCAAAGCACAAAAACTCCAGTGGGATATTTCAGCTCCAGAGTTGCCCCTGGAGTGGAGTAGGTTGTTTAAGTCTACATCACAGCTTGACTTCTGCACCTGCCCAATCCCACTTCCTCCTTCTGCCTTCCACCAATGTTGATCTTAAGGGCAAGCCCTAAAAAATATCCTGCACACTAAACTCTGTTTCAGAGTGTGCTCTCTGGAGAGCATATCCGCAAAGTCAGTTGGCTTTCAAGGTGAGAAACATTTTTGTTCATGTCTTTACATCTCCGTGTTCAGCTACATTGGTTGGTTTAAATTAGCCATGATGAGAGTACTTACATTATAGCATCCACCATAGTCCAGTACTTGTGATGGCTGGAGCCACTTACTTTATTTAATAATTTATGGAAATAACTCCTTCAGAATTCTGCTCATTTCTTTTATTGGAGAAACTTACAGAAAAAAATTTAGTGGGAGGAAAACCAGCCCCATTGCTGCAACTGATTTGGAGGCTGCAATTGATTCTTCTTTTCTAATAGAATTAAAAAAATATAAAAGTGTAATTGGTTTATACTTTTATATTTCAGGTGTACAGTTTTGTGATTATAGTTTTATGCATTACAAAATGATCACCATGGTAAGTCTAGTTACCATCTGCCATCAAAGTTGTTACAATATTACTGACAGTATTCTGAGTGCTATATAGACTTATTGTTTTGTAACTGGAAGTTTGCACCACTTAATCTCCCCCACCTATTTCACTTATCCCACCATTTCCCTCCCCTCTGGAACTACCAGTTCTATGTATCTATGGGTTTGCTTCTGTTTTCTTTTTTAATGTTTGTTTGTTTTGTTTTTTTAGATACCTCATAGAAGTGAAATTATATGGTATTTATCTTTCTCTGACTTATTTTGCTGAGCATAATACTCTCTAGGTCCATCCATGTAGTTGCAAGTGACAAGATTTAATCTTCTTTATTCATTTATTTATTGATGGATACTTAGATTGCTTCCATATATTGACTAATAGAAATAATCCTGAAATGAACATAGTGGTGCACTTATCTTTTCACATTAGTCTTTTTTTGTTTGTTTTAGTCAGGTGAATACCCAGAAGTAGAATTGCTAGATAGTATAATAATTCTATTTTAAATTTTTGTGGAAGACTCCATATTGTTTCCCATAGCAGCTGTACCAATTTATATTCCCAAAAAGAGTGCTCAAGAGTTTCCATCCATACAGCATTGTTATGGATCCTCAAGCCTGAGTGGTCTAAACACCCGCTAACCATGCTTTTCTTTGGCCATGATTGTTTTATTCACCTACTAATCTTCAAGGAAGTCAAGAACCAAAAGGCATCTCAGTGGACCAGAAAGTTGCAAACATATTTTTTCTGGCCCTCTTTGTAATAGTAGCTCTACCTTCTGCTTATGACCAGAGCCAATTACCGTTGCCAGGATGGTGATTCATTTCATTTCCTTGACTCCTTCCTGACATAAGGAGCCAAAACAGATTGGGTAACAGGTGTACCTAAAAATTTAATGAAACTCTTACCTTGCTTGCTGATATAAGTGTTTCCCATTTGCTAATTGGAGTTTTTCAACTTGCAGAACCCGGTGTTGTGAGGACAGAAAGCATATATAACCTGTATAATCACTGGAAATAATAAGCAGAGCCATTTCTATATGCAATTCTTGGTACCTGAATCCATGTGTTCTTTCTCTTGGAAATAGCACTACAAAACAGCTATTGATTTGATTTAAGGGGTATACTACTTGCAGAGTTATCATCCCTAAGCTGGTGCCTCCTTGCAGTTTTAAAGGGCCACTCAATTTTTGTGGTAGCTTCTGGGGTAGTATGTGGTAGAATCAGTAGACTCTATGATCCACAGGTCTTTTGATTTACCGTTTTGGCCCTAAAGTGAGTTAGTGGTTTATTGCTGAGTTATGTGGAATTCCATGTCAGTAGACCTAATTACCATTGAGCATTTAGATATTTACAATGGCCAAGGCCTTGTCAGCAGGAAAGGTGTCATACCTGGAATATAGATCAATTCCACTTAAGATGAATTTCTGCCTCTTCCAGCATGGAAAATATCCAACATAACCAACTTGACACCTAATAGCTGTTTGATATCCTTTAGGAAAAATGCCATAGTGTTGGTCTTTTTTGTTGCCAGGCTAGACAATTGATAGTAGTAATAGCTAGACTGGCTCTGATTTGTGGGAGCCCATGTACTTGTGCCTGCACATAACCTTCAATACTGCCAGCCTGGCCTTATTTGGCTAACACTGGGTTAGATGATAACTCAAGTTTGATGATGTCAATGAGCTGAATCATTCTGCCTCCCTGGTAGTTTATTGCCTGGTGGATGCTCTCTAGTGTTCATTAAAATGCAATATAATGATTTCTGTACTTTGTTCTTACTCCCAAAGATCCATTGACCTTCCTCTTCCCTAGAAGTATTACCTTCAGTTTTACCTTTTATCTTCCACACCACTGCAACATCAACCAAGCCATTTTCTATTGTTCATCATGCTGATACAGCTATATATAAGATATCTATATATCTGTAGATATATAGATATATATCTTCCCTTAAGCCATATTTTACATAAAAATGGATAAGTAGATTGACTGCCTGATGTTCTGTCCACTGGGAGGGGTTCCCTCACTCATGTCTTTCACAGAGTCTTTTGTTGAGACTGTAGTTTAGCAACAGTATACTATACTTTTGGGTCATACTCACATACTGAGCCAATCCACTTATAAACCAAGTTTGACTATATTTGTTCTTTGTCAGTAGGTCATAAAAAATCTGCCCTTCCCAAGTGTGACTATAGCTGTGAGTTAAGGAAGTAGACTCAATAAAACAGAGATGGATGTATAAGGGATTAGGTCATTTACTTTTGCAGTTTACTTGGGACCTCTGGTGTACCGCTTCCATCATACAGTGGATTTCTGTTGAACTCCTTATGACTTTATTTACCTGATGGAACCTGGCTATTGATGGGCAGTTCTGGACATATTGTTAATTGTTATTTCACAGTCAGGTTTTTGTATCCGGTCCAATTTTTTCCATATGACATGGCTCTGATCCAAAACTTTAGGAGTCCAGTTGTGTTTTCCACTACAGTTTACCATAACTCTATACAGCATTTTCCCCTATCAGTAGTACTCCTATACCATAGGATCTGCAGCAGCAAGGCTGCTTGCATTATAACCTGATTCTGCTGAAAAACCTTTTGTTCTCTGGTTCCCGCTCAAAGCTTGCAGCCTTCTGTGCCACTTGGTAATGGGGCTGGAGCAACATATTTCCAAGTTTGAATATACTGCCTAGAGAACCCACATAGGCATATTGACAGATAATATGCTTTTTGCTTAGTAATAGAAGGTACACTAATTGTCCTTTCCTTGTTCTGTCATATCCAGGAGTGCTAGACTACTAAAAGTTACACTTTTCTCCTTCAATCAGTGGGTCATGCATCCAAAAACTGGCTCAGTATCAGAAAGTAGGCAAGGGATTGTGGCTTTTTTCAGAGGTGGTGATCCTTAAATTGTCTGTTATTGATTTCTTTTATATATATACATTGTGCAGTATTTTTTTTTTTTGATTGCTCATCTATCATGAGCATGGAGTACAGTGTTTTTTTTTACTAATCTCCACAGCTTTCTTGGATCCAAGTTCCCATGGGTGCAAGTCCTGAGAGTTCAGGATGTTCTAGACATCCATTACTTTGAATGCATTATCCTAGATATACTCAACTCCAAATTTCAGGGGTCTACTCCTTCCCCACCAGGGCCATGATCTTTACAGAGCATACTTGCTAGGGCAGAGACTTCAAATTTCCCTAGAGCTAAGCAACTCTTTTCAGTAAGTCCTTAGATTTTTTTAGCTCCTTTTTGCTGGACATAAGAGATTTTATTGTACTGCCAAATAGGTACTCTAATTTTCACACTTTATCTTTATTTGTTGATTCAATAACCTAAACTTTTTAGTCTTTCTCAATATATACAGGTCTCTCAACAGGGACACCAGGTTCATATTTATTAACTTTATAGTTAATATTTTGTATATCCTTTTAAAAGCCTGGACTCTTGCCAGTACATTTCCTTCTTCCAGTATCCCATCCCAGTTTACCACTTGTGAAAATTCTGACAATTGTACTCCTTCAGCATTCTAAGAGCAATTTTTGGTTCATTTATCCTTGGATGGCATCTTCATTGCCCTACAGCTAGCTGCAAAACCCCATTTTCTCAGTTCTGACACACTCCTGGCATCAACTCTCTTAGTTTGTGTTTTCCATGAAACAGACTCTGAGATTGAGATTTTTGTGCAGGAATGGTATCAGAGGAGCCCTGAGGAGCAATATGCATTGAGAATGAGAGAGATGGGTTTTGACAAAGGGAGGAATCGCTGTGAAAATCAATTGCAATACAAGCTTCAACCAAATCCCCAGGAAGCTCTGGAATTCCTAGGATGTTGCTTCAGTTACTCTCCTTGAGGCAGGGGAGCCAGGAGTTTATTCACTCATATAACTAGTTACTGGATGTGGATTGGCTCTGGGAAAGAAGTATGATGTTACATCAAACAGATCTCTTCAGCTAAGGGAAATGCTCAGAGAGAAGCCCAGCTGACAGTCATCAACCCTCAATGAGTGCCTTGTGTATGAAGGAAGGATCTGGGCATAGCATTTATTGCACTCAGTCTGTAATCTGAGCTTCTTTCGGAGAACATGAGTTATTAATTTTCACACACTTGAAACTTAAGGTGATGCTTGACATTTAGTAGGAGATCAAGAACTTCTTACTGAATAAATATAATACTACCATTTATTAACAGAGTGGTACAGTTGTTAATCAAAGATTTAAATAATTATTTAGCATTTATATTTAAATAGAAAATACAGGAGTTCCCGTAGTGGCTCAGTGGTTAACAAATCCGACTAAGAACCATGAGGTTGTGGGTTCGATCCCTAGCCTTGCTCAGTGGGTTAAGGATATGGCATTGCCGTGAACTGTGGTGTAGATTACAGACGTGGCTGGGATACCACGTTGCTGTGGCTGTGGCGAAGGCCGGCAGCTACAGCTCCTGTTAGACCCCTAGCCTGGGAACCTCCATATGCCGCAGGTGCTGCCTTAGATAAGTCAAAAAGACAAAAAAGAAAAGAAAAGAAAAGAAAAAACAAAGAGTAGTTTTAAGTGTGAGGTTCACTTAGTTTTCATCATCTCAGCTCTTATTTTTTGAGTGCTTTAACACATGCTAGGCATTATGTAACACGTTAAGGCAAATAATTTCTCCTAATGAAATATGTTTTAACTTTCTCATTTTGTTAAAGAAAACAGCTAGTTCCCGTTTTCTTTCTTTTTTTTAATAGACCTGTTTGAAAAGGCAGCATGGAAATTGATGCTGTCTCATACCCTTTGAGTTTCCACTAGCCATTATAATGATAATCTCCTCTGCTTTTGAATGGCCAACAGTTGTTGTATAGGGGAAAATAATGATAACTGTTGTAGCAGCCACTCCCGATACACCTGTGTGTTTAGAGCTTTCATTCTGTTTGGAGCTGAATGCAGATTAGAGATAGGAACAAGAGCAATCTAAAAGAGATTATCATCTAAATTAAAACTTTGTAATGCCTCAACTGTGGCATGTGCTGATATAAGTATATAAGCAGTGTGTTTCTGATCTGAAATGAAAATCTTCTTCATAACCCCTTTTCTACAAGTCACAACCAAACTACCATGAGAGTGGATATTTGTTCATGTGCATCTGCTGCAGGGATCAGTGGCACATCATTGTCTTAATTGATATTCAGCTAGAAATTATATGACATTTTTATTAATTAGCTTAGTATTTCTCACTGGTTTATCATATAGACTACTTAGATTGAAAAGATATTCAATGCGACTACAACAATATATAGATCATATACAACAATATAGAAATCATTTTAAAATCATCTCTTTTTTTCACAATGGACTATTGCTTCAATAAATAACCTGCTGTCTAATGTAGAAGTTTCCTAGAGCAAATTCAGTTAAAAATAAGCACATCAGTGACCATCTGAACACATTTCTTTCACCAAATTTCCCTTTTCTTCTTAAATATGCTAAAAGAATTACCACTTTGACTTATTACAAATACATGCTCAAATAAAGAACATATGTTTTAGGTGGTATCAATGCGGTAGAAAGCAAAATGGATATTTCCTTTGATTAGTGTGTCCTATGTTGTGATGACAAAACCACTAAAGGCAGCATGTGCTCCAGGAGTAGGGAGTCTACAAGAGACTCTATTTATGAGATAATGATGTATGTATTTATTATCTTCTGAATGATTGATTTTCAAAAGTATTTTTCTTACATTTCTCTTGTACTTCTTCACACTTCCTAATCTTATCCTACAGTTGTCATTTTCATTTTCAGTAATTTAAATAATTACTATGTTTCTGGACTCTATAAAAACTCTATATTGTTGACAAATAATTCTGCTTTAGAGAAGGCTAGAGTTTTATTTTGCCAAAATTAATAACAGAACTAGCTATATAAAAATTAAGAGTCTAGTCTGTTTGAATCTGATATCCCAGGTTTGGCCATCCATTTTTAATTGTATTATTTTTTTTTACCAAAAATTAGCAATAAAAGAAAGTCTTGACTGCACGTAAAGAGGTTCTTATTCATTTCTATATAAACTATGGATCTAATTCAGTGATTGTCCAACATTGATGTGCATGGGAGTCACCTAGTGCTCTTGTTAAAATGCAGATTCTGGTTCAGGTAGTCAGGAACAGGACCTGAGAATCTGCATTTCTATTAAGTATGAGATGATGTCAATACTGCTGATACTTTGGTAGCAAAGATATAGCTGGTATGTTCTCTCACTGACATAATTATAAAAATGTAAACAATGTGCCTTGACAAATTAAACCATTATAAAACACAATTGCCTAGAAAAGAAAAAGGAAACTAGGAAAATTATCTCAGAAAACTGGATGCAAAATAAAGTTGAAAAAAAGGTATAATTGAAAATAACATATGAGGGAAAATAACTCTAACTGAAAAAAAAGTTGAAGGTTGGCAAAAGTTTCTAACCAACGTATCTCATGTGAGCTCTGTCTTGAAACTGTTTTTATTTCTTGGAAATGGTGAGCATGGACATCGTTACTGGTGTCATTTTGACATTCTTCCTGAGACGTTTAGTGATAGCTAGAAGTATATCACAGAAACAGTGGGATTTAAATAGGAGGAGTTGAATCAAAGCTTTCTGTTTAGAGTTTAAAAGAAAAATATTTAATATTTGCACACAGTTATGTGAAATTCTTATTGAAACTCTGCTACAAATATACTTACCCCTGGGGAAGTGACTACATTTCTATGTCTATCATTTTTAATATGCAAGAGTTATATTAAATATTCTCAAAGATGTCTTCCAGCTTTAATAGCTTATGATGTTATATTCTGGTGTATATTCATGGAACAATTTTATAGCCTACTTCCTGAACTCTCACAGAATTTCTTTTTAGCTGTTGAGATTGATGCCAGCCAACACCAGCATATGGCAAAACATTTCAGATTTCTCTTCCCAATCTCTTTTCAAATATTAAAGCTACATTTTAGTTCCCCAATAAACATCCAATTCTTTTTATCAATATTTTTTCTTCCAACATCACCCACAAATTGCTTGAATCACAAATTGCTTGTTCTGACATGATCAACTAAATGTTAATATTTAAGGTCAACCTTAATTCAAACTTCCCAAGTTTACTTTTGAATGTCTAGAGATAATCATGAAACAATGACTGCCTGTGAGCGTTTCTTAGAATTAAACAATCAGGGCATTGGATATTTTAGGTTTGAAACAAACATAGCAAAGATAGTAATAACAACAACCTAATGAAATTAAAAATATACATATAATTAAAAATTCCTGAACATCATTACCAACCAGTAAATTAAGAAAACTTATAAAATGATGATTCATTGCACGTACACAGGAAAGTGCCCATCATAGCTCAGTGGAAACAAATCTGACTAGTATCCATGAGGATGCAGGTTCAATCCCTGGCCTTGTTCAGTGGGTTAAGGATCTGACATTGCCATGAGCTGTGGTGTAGGTTGCAGATGTAGCTTAGATTTAGTGTTGCTGTGGCTGTGGTGTAGGCCAGCGGCTACATCTCGGATTCAACCCCTAGCTTGGGAACCTCCATATGCCACAGATGTGGCCCTAAAAAGGCAAAGAAATATAAAAAAAGCACATACAGGAACTTCTAGTAAATGCTCTAAACATGGAATGAATATGAATGGAATATGGAATTTATGTGTTCAAAATATAATTGAATCTTAAAAGACTTACTTATACTTCAAGTTTAAGAAACCCATTATTACATAAAGTAAAGCAACATTTGTACAATTAAAAAAGAGCCTGTCTCCCTGAGAGGTAAAGATAGGTGATAGCAACTCTGAATTAATGGAGGATACAAGCAAGGGAATTCATTAAAGCTTAGCTGTTAGGGATTAAATGAGCAAGTATGGTGCTATTGCTTATATGGTATACTAAAATAGGCTAATCAATGAATTAAACTTTTACTATAATTTTATAACAATGAATTTTATTTCAACTATAGGTGTACAAAAATCATACTATAATTTTAATTTTGAGAATAACTTAAAAATAAAACTCAGTACATTCTATTAGGATGATAATAGAATAGGCTAGAAATCCTACCCATATATCATTTAAGTTTATATTCGATAAAGCTAATGCTGATACACTAAAAATTATTGCTGTACTTACGGTAAGTTTTCTTATTTATAATATATAAATTTTTACATTCCAGAAGCATATGGGGTGTCTTTCAAAAAATATTTAGGTATTTTAAAATAAAAGTGAAACCTAAAAATGTAAACCTTGTAAAGAAAGGGGTGATATATAGAAACAACTTAAATGTCTACTAGTGGTTCAGTGGATAAAGAAAATATGATATACACACACACACATATAAAAATATATGCATAAAAGCAAGGAAATAATGTAATTTGTGACACAAGGATGAACCAGAAACCTGAAGGGCATTATGCTAAGTAAAATAAACCAAATAGAGAAAAATAAATACTGTGTGGTTTCCCTTATATATGGAGTGGAAAAAAGTTAAAGTTATGGAAAAGAGAGCAGAAAAGTGGGGTTGCCAGGGTCCGAGGGGTAGGGGGAATGGGGAGAGTTTGGTAAAAGGGCACACACTTTCATTTATAAAAAGAATAAGATCTGAAGATCTAATGTATAATATGGTAACTATAGTTCATAACACTATATAGTATAATTGAAATTTGCTAAGAGAATAGAACTGAAATGTTCTCACATACACTTCCCAAAAATAAATAGGTAATGGTTATGCTAATTAACTCAGTGAAGATAAATTCTAGTTAATAGTACTGTTTTATATACTTGAAAGTTGAGAGATTTTGTCAATACAGAATGTTCTCAACACAAAAATGGATGGTAATTATGTTAAGTGATGGTAATATTAACTAATCCCACTGAAGTAATCATTTCAAAACATTTGTATATCAAATAATCATGTAATATACCTTAAACTTATAC
>PVHT021183696.1:1135206-1161074 GCA_004024745.2 Catagonus wagneri
GGGTCTAATCGGAGCTGTGGCCACTGGCCTGCGCCGCAGCCACAGCAACGCGGGATCCGAGCCGCGTCTGCAACCTACACCACAGCTCACGGCAACGCCGGATCGTTAACCCACTGAGCAAGGGCAGGGATCGAACCCGCAACCTCATGGTTCCTAGTCGGATTCGTTAACCGCTGCGCCACAACGGGAACTCCTATTTTTAAATGTGAATTATAATTCAATAAAACAAAAAAATAAGATCTCAGATCAACAACCTAAATGTACAACCTAAGGAATTAGAAAGAGAACTAAAACCAAAGCTAGAAGAAGAAAAGAAAAAAAATAAAAATTAGAGAAGAGAGATAGGAAATAGAGAACAGAAAAAAATTAGTAAAAAAATATTTAAAAAGTTGATTCCTTGTAAATGTGAGCAAAATTGACAAACCTTCAGCTAGATGAAACAGAAAAAAAAATAAAGACTAAAACCCTATAAAGTTAAAGTGGGGCCATTACTACTGATCTTACAGAAATTTAAAAAAATAATAAAAAAAGAATTTTGAAAAAAGAATTTTGAAAGATTATTATGAGTAATTGTACACAAAAAATAGTATAACATGGATGAATTGTAGAAATTCCTAGAAACACAAAGCCTACCATGAACAGTAAAGAAACAGAAAATCTGAATAGATCTGAATAAATCTGTAGTCAAAAATCTTCCATCAAAGAAAAGGGTTGAATCAAATAGCTTCATTGGCAAATTCTAGAATATTTAATGAGGTCCATATTACCCTTATACCGAAGACAGAGAAAGATAGTAAAAGGAAAAATAAAAGCTACTATACCAATATCCCTAATGAGAATACATGGAAAAATCTTTTCAAAATACTAGATGATCAAATTCAGCAGCATATTAAAAGGATTATATACCATGACTGAATAGCACTTATTCATAGAATGCGAGGATGTTTCAATACATCAAAATCAGTTAATCTAATTCACCATATCAACAGCACATATGAAAAAAGCCACGTCATCTCAACTAATGCAGAAAAAGCATTTTTTAAAGTTCAACATTCATAATTAATTAATTAAAAAATTCATAATTAATAAAAACAATCAAGGAACTAGAAATAGAGGGAAACTATCTCAACATAATAAAAGCCATATATGAAGAACCCATAGTATACAACATACTTAATGGTAAAAGATTTAAGCTCTTCTTCAAGGATGCCTGCTTTTTCTACTTCCGTTCAACATAGGACTGAAAGTCCTTCTCAGAGTAATCAGGTGAGGTAAGGAAGTAAAAGATATCCAAATTGGAAAGGAAGAAGTAAAATTTCCTGTGTTCTCATATGCTATCATCTTTTATGTGAAAAACATTACACATCCAAAAAAGTCTCTTAGAATTAATAAATGAATTTAGTAAATTTGTGGGATACAAAGCTAACACACAAAAATCAGTTGCATTTGTATTCAGTAATGATAAACAGTCTGCAAAGGAAATTAAGAAAACAATTCCATTTACAACAGTATTAGAAAGAATGGAATACTTAGGAATCAGCCTAACCAAGGAGGTGAAAGACATGCACAACCAAAATTACAGAACAGTTCTCCAAAGAAATTAATGGTATAAACAAATGGAAACATATTCCATGTTTATGGACTGAAATATTTAGTATTATTAAGATATTAATGCTATCTAAATGACTTACAGATTTAATGCAGTCACTGTCAAAATTCCAATGAGAATTTTAGGTGGGAATAGAAAAACCCATTATAAAATTCATATAGAACCTCAAATGGCTCTGAATAGCCAAAATAATACTGAAAAATAAAAACAAACCTGAAGGACTCAGATTTCTTGATTTCTGAACTTACTGTACAAAGCTATAGTTATCAAACTTTTGTGTTTGACTAAAGTACCAAAAGCATTCAATGAGGAAGGATAGTCTTTTCAATAAATAGTTCTGGGAACATTAGATATCCATAAGCAAAGTAATGAAGGTGTATTCTGGCCTAACACCATATACAAAAATTAACACAAAATGGATATATGACCTAAATCTTTATAAAACTCATAGAAGAAAACATAGGTGAAAAGTTTCATGACTTAGGATTTGGCAATGATTTCTTGAATATGAAAATGAAGACAAGGCAAAAAACAACAAAATATACACATTAGATTTTCTGAAAATTTTTAAAAATTTGCATCGAAAGACACTGTTAATAAAATAAAAAGGCAGTCCACAGAATAAGAAAAATATTTGGAAATAATATATCCAAGGGATTAATATCCAAAATATATATGGAACTCCTAACTAAAAGTTAACAACAGGAAAGCAAACCACCTGATCAAAACAATGGGGAAAGTATTTAAATAGACATTTCTCCAAAGAATATATACAAATGGCTAATAAAGCACATGAAAAGTTGCTAAACATTACTGATCATTGGGGTAGTGCAAATCAAAACTACGAGATTCCACTTCATACCTATTAGGATAGATACTATTAAGAAAATGGAGAATAACAAGTCCTGGCAAGGATTTGGAAAAATTAGAGAACTCTTTTGCACTGTTGGTGGGAATGTAAAATGGACATAACTGCTGTGGAAAATAGTATTGTGGTTCCTGAAAAAATAGAATTACCACATAATCCAACAGTTCCAATTCTGAGTATATACTCAAAAGAATTGAAAAGGTTTAAAGAGATATTGTGTACCATGTTCATAGAAGCATTATTTACATATTCTTGATTCTTGGATGATATCGAAGACAATGGTAAGCCAGATAAAGAGTCCTTGAATCTTGTGGAAGCTTGAAGCATGAAAGCTCAGTCCAAACCTTCTAACATCTCCAGTAACTTATCGCTGTTTGGCAGAATATCTACATGTTCTTGTACCCCTTGGAATGGGATGTAGAAAGAAGATAGCTGGCAGAGAGATGATGGTTTGAGGATTACTCCTCTGAATAAACTAGGGTGTTCAGAGCCAACTCCAGAAAAGAGACGGTGAACATAGAAAGTTATTTCATTTCAAACGTAACTGAGATAACTGATAGACAAACTTCACAAAGTTTTCTATGAGCAACTGAAGATTACGTTTTCTGTATCAGACAAATTATAGGCTCAACATAGACATTTTAGTTTAATGGTATAAAAGAAATTCAATCGACCCTTGTACAACGTGGGTTTGAACAGCCCAAGGACACTTACAAGTGGATATTTTTCCATAGTAAATATTGCAGTATTACACAATTCTGTAGAGTTCAAGGATATGGAGGGCTGGTTATAAATTATACTCAAGTTAACCCCTCACTTGTTCAAGGGTCAACTGTTAAGTGAAGTGTCAGCACATTCAAGTCTGTAGTCTAGCAAATGTGTGCCCACCATAAGGATATAATGAAGAGAGAAACCATGAAGGTAAAAACAGGTATCTTGTTTGTTACTGAATTTGTCTGACATCCTTTGGCACTGGTTCAAAAAGCAGACCTAATAGAATTGTGACCTATCACCAGAAGATTTTTAGATTAAAGATAAATTACTAGATTTGTCCATTGGACCTGCGTTGCCTTATTAATACCAGCAAGGAAACAACACTATATCCAATTCTGTGGCACATTTCCTTTTTTTTTTTTGATCACAGAAGTCAGTCAGACCTTTGTTATATGCAATGTTGTAGTTGGAGACATTGAAGCGTAGAGTTGCTAAGAACCCACTCCTGAAATTTATACATGTGACCTAAGAGCCCCTACAGCTAAATGAAGGATTTGTCCTGTCAAACTCTATTTCCCATTTGATTACTCTTTTGTTAAAAAGAAACAATTCTGGTCATTATGGGGCTTGTTTCTATTGGGAGTTATGCACAAATTTGTAGAAAAACACTCTAGTAATTTGGTCCAAGCTAGTCCTAGGAAATGTACTGGGGCTAAAAAACATCTTTCTGAGGCTCAGATCTGGTGTTGCTGTCTGTGCCTGTGGCATAGGCTGGCAGCTGTAGCTCTGATTTGACCCCTCACCAGGGAACTTCCATATGTCACAGGTGCAGCCCTTAAAAGAAGAAAAACAAAAACAAAACTTATCTTTTATAACTTTCCACAACTATCCTAGCTTACTAGGAAGAAATATTCTTATTTTGAATGACTTTAAGATTGTTGGGAGAAGCTACTAGCTGGCTTCTCTAGATTAAAATTGTCATTGAATTCCCAGCCACATAACTATCTTCAATATGTCGGAAATGTTGTTTAATGTAGTTTATATTTTCACAACAAAAATAAACTTTTTTGAGATTTTTTTTCTTTTGAGGGCTGCACCTGCAGCATATGGAAATTCCCAGGCTAGGGGTCAGATCAGACCCTCAGCTGCTGACCTATGCCAGAGCCACAGCAATGCCAGATCTGAGCATCTGCAGCCTACACAACAGCTCATGGTAATGCTGGATTCTTAATCCACTGGGTGAGGCCAAGGATTGAAGTTGCGTCCCCATGGACCCTAGTTGAGTTCATTACTCCTGAGCCACAACAGGACCTCTGAGAATATTTTAACTTACACTACTGGTTGAAAACTAGGTAGATTTTACTGAAAAATGAGCTGAGTTTGGTTACAAATAACGTATTAAAAATAGCATTAAGAATCGGACTGCTCTCAGTTTTTATTTCCTCTACTGCAGTGAATCGGAAATTTTAATCTGATGAGGCTAAGGGGGATATCTCTGTCATTACAATAGCCATATTCTCTTTGCCTAATCATCTTTAGTTTCTCAATTTAATGACTTCCTATTAACCATGTTCATACCTATTATAGAAATTGTGAAATCTTTGTTCTATAACTGTTCAAAAACCACATTTTGAAAGATTATATTCCTATAATTCTAACTTTTATTGTTGCTACTTGTTAGGTACTAATTTTTCACTATTGGAGATTTGCTTTCTTTCAGTGTTTTCTCACAGAAATATTTGCTTTAGCTGCTCACAGTCTTAAGAAGGGAAGCAAGTATTAGTCCTGTTTTCTTATGACTTGATGGGGTCTGTACCTTGTCTATCAAATCTGTTTTTCTTTAAATGATAGGCAACCCTACCCACCAGATGCTCAATATGAAGCAAAGAAGTCATTCTAGGATGCTTGCTTCTTCTTCCCTTCCATAAAATTAATTTTTTCCTTGTTGATTATACTTCCTATATCTGTCTATTATCTTCTATCTTCTGCCCTAATTCAGGTTCTCATCAATGCTTAGTTGAAATTTTGTGATATTATTTTGACTTAAAGTGTCACCAGAGTGACCTTTACAATAAGAAAATCTAATAGTGTACTCCCTTGCTCTGAGTAATATGTTGTTCCCCATTGCCTCTTTGTTTATGTTATGTATTTCTGGCATTTTAGACTCCAGCCATATGAAATTCCTTGATGACTCTGTGCTGACTCACACCTTCTTGCCTTTGCATGATGTTTCCATTGACTGAAATTCACAGTTCAAATTTATACCTTTTCCAAATTCCTATAGGTTATTTAGATTTTAACTCAATGTACCTCTTCTGAGAAGCCTCCTCTAACTCCCCTAGATACACACTAACTTGGTTCTTTTCCTGTACTACCACTTCTATTACCATCAAAGTAGTCATTATGTTTATTATGGGTTTGTTTTCTTCATGACTCCCTAGCAATATCCCAAATTCACATTGATAATTGGAGAGATTAAGTAACTTGCCTAAGGCTACCTAGCTTGGTGGTAAAGAGCAAATATTGAAATACAGACTACAAAAAAGCAGGGGTTTAACTTGTTAAGCCTATGACCCTCATTTATTGTGGAAATGATTGGTTACAGAATGCCATTTGATCTGCTGTGTCAGGGCAGGTAAAATAAAATTTTGTCTACCTCTGTCAATACAAAATGAGATTTTGGATAGAAAAAGGCTTTCTCTTAAGCTGAAATAATCTATTTTAAAGACATTTCTCAAGTTTTCTCTATTAATTGATCTTTCTGACCAAAACATTTGGTGTTTTCTGATTGATCATTGGATGTCCTCTACGATCAGTTTACATTAACAACATCAAACCCTCTGCCCAAGATCCCCTTTCACTCTTCCCCTAATTCACAAAGTATTATGGGAGTTCCTGTTTTGGCTCATCAGTAATGAACCCAACTAGTAGTCATGAGGATGCAGGTTCAATCCCTGGTCTGGCTCAGTGGGTTAAGGATCCGAGTTGCGCAGACATGGCTCAGATCTGGTGTTGCTGTGGCTGTGACATAAGCCAGCAGCTGCAGTTCTAATTTGATCCTTAGCCTGGGAACTTCCACATGGCATGGGCATGGCCCTAAAAAGACCAAAAAAAAAAAAATTCAGAGTTTCATTTTCATCAGTCTTACTCAAATCATGCTGCAGAGTAATTGTGAAAAGGATTTACCTAACCTATAGTGTCAGTTAGCTACAGTTTGGATTATAATAGGAAATTCTTGAAAATAAAAACATTTAAGATCCAGAAGTATGGGTTTCTCATGAAATGACAGGTTGTGGGTTTTAGAAGAACGTGCAGTGTAGAACTTGTCTCAAATCATAATGATTAGATTCATTTCTCTCTGAATAAAGGCTGGTCCTGCTTGGAAATTACCTTTTAACTCTGAAAAACTTATTACCAACATCTAGCAATGAAAGCATAAGATTTTCTTCCAGTATTTTATTCCTTGTAACTATAGCTCATAAGTGCATAAATGATTCACAATCTTAAAATTTCTAGTAAGTTACTTCTATTCCAGAGGCAAGAGGAAATGAAGACACTGATGATCCAAATTCCCTAACAAAAGCTCCTAAATTCACTTCACTTCTCTATCATTCACATCACTTCATCTCATTTCATTGTTTTAAAATTATCTACTATGATCTCATTGTCCATTAAACACACAGAACTAATGAAAAATTAATCATTGCTGCCTTCTTGCATTTCTTGTAAAGTTCAACACCATATACTATAATCTAGTGGTTATTTGTAAACCTCAAATTTAACAGGATGTTCTATCAGTCCTTTGATTAATAGAAAATATTTACTTCATTTGCACATTAAACAGGTTTAAGATAGTAAAGCAAATACTCAGAAATCTAGCACTGTAAAGGGGGACATAAAACAGCTTTTTCTCAAACCACAAAGCATGGATAAAAACTTGCAACAAAACTTAAACATTCTGGAGCTATGAAATGTTTCCTTATTCCTCATGGTTTATGAGAATACCATTCTAAGAAAACACTCATGACTTTCTAATATTCTTTCATAGTTCACTTGAGAAAATGTAAAATATGGGTATCCTGTTTTTAAAATGTAAGTAAAAAAAAAAAAACAGAGCATAAGTAATTGTTGACCTGGAGTTTAGGATCATTGTATTGTTTGATTTTAGGTCAGATGGAGCTGGGTATATGTAGATGAGTGGGACAAGACACATAAAACAAAAGTGTAATTATCAAAGCAAGGCTCTTCCCCCATGGGCTACTTGAAATTGGGCGATATTTTCTGTGTAATCATTGCTATACCCATTAAGTTGATATATTAGCCTCTCTCTGGGAAATCAGAGAATGGAGCCAAATGGCCATGTTTCATTATGCATATATTGATCTGGGAAAGGAGATGTTGTGATAGAAGAGAATGTCATTTCCCTTCAAGTGGAAAGTAGGATTGAGAAATCAGACTACTACTGGAAGTCTTGTGTTAATGCTATCAGGAGGCTACGTACAGCTACTTTATTTGTATACAACTGCTCGTTTTTATTCAATATACACCATGATTTTTTTAGCTCTTTACCATGGTAATTTTCTTTCTCTAGGATATCTCTGCTTTCTTTCTTAATTAATTCTCTTATATTCATCCTTTAAAACTCTGATTAAAAAATACATCTGTGGAGTTCTCTGGGGATAAGGATCTGGTGTTGTCACTGCAGCAGCTTGGGTCACCACTATGGTGTGGGTTTGATCTGTGTCCTGGGATCTTTCACGTGCCAAGAGTGCAGCCAAAGGGGAAAAAAATACATCCGTAAAGATTTTTACTAATGTATTTCTCATTACATTGTGTGTTGTTTTCTTTATGTAATAAAGCGTAGGTTATTTTAAGGTTATGATTATTTTTTTCTATCTTTGTATCCGAAGAGTGTGTTCTATAAGTATTTATCTAATAAATACATTCTCAGAGCTTGACTGTATTTTTGGTTCACTGAAAATTAGTTTTACTTCTTATAACAAAATGTTCAAGTTACCTGTGTTTGACTTGGACCTAACTAATCTGAACAAGTTTTCTTGAAGTAAATATTCTATGTTTATATTAAATGCTGTTTAAATTACTCTAGCTTTTCTTATTTTTTCTTTTTTCTTGATTTTGTTTTCTTTATTTTCCTTTGTTTCTATTTTCTTTTTTTTTGCTTAAATATATTAGCAAAGAACTTAGTCAATTTAAACAGCCTCATCAAAGTCACTTTCTGTAATGTCACTGGAAGGTTTTTCTGCTCAACTTTGCATCATTCCAGGAGTTAAAATCTTAAAGAACTAAGGTGAAATACTAGTTTTTATTGTGTTGAGAGGGTGTGCGTATGTGGTTTTTGTTTTTGTTTTGTGGGTTTTTTTTTTTTTGCACTAGTCACAGCTAACACAGTTTCTGAACTTTAAAAAAAAACACACCTATTTTTAATTTTGCCATTTATAGACTATATTGTTGAATTTTAACGAGATTCCTGTGTGCATAAGTAAAACAATTTATTCTGTTCAGTAAAACCTTTTTGCAAGTTTATATTTGTTGGCCTATTGTCAGTGCTATTTTTGAAGTTTCTAATGAGAGACAGAAATACAGAGATCTTCAGGACAACAGTGGTACATATCCCAAACTTCTCTCTCAACCTCCGTATTTCCTCTTAAATGCTAATGACTGCTGAGACACTCAAATCTTCAATTTGGTAGTTAGAAGCTGCAAGAGAACATGGTCACTTATTTTTTAACCTAGTGCTCTGCAATGGTTTTATGTCCACAAAGTAGCAATAAACATAGACCAATAAAAATAGAGCACATTTCTTTCATTTATTCAGTATTTAGAACTTTTAATATAAATAAACCCAGCTTGGTAATGTAACTTAGTCATCTACTACTGCCAAGGGATTTTTCAGTATGTTCATTCTCCTGAAAGACTACCCATCTAAAACCTGTCTCAAGAGTTGACCTTTACAATAATGGCAGTATCCACATCCAAAGAGTGGATACTCTTCATGATTATGGATTTTCTGGTTTCATAGGTTGTTTTAGGTTTGTTAATTGCTCACCAGGTTGAATGAAAGCATATAGAGGTAATAGAGGTTCCATACTGGGGATTCTGTGGTAGCTGGCATGACTTTGTCTTTAAGGTTTAATTCGTAAAGGTCACGAGTTCTGTAGAGGTAGAGATCGTATCCTTATCAGTCAACATATTATTTTTATAATTTAATATGATATATAAAAAGGTATAAAAATGAAGCTGGGAAAAAGTAATGAATGAAATTGAATAATTTCCTCAGGTGAGGAAAAGTCTTATATATTCCTTTGTTCAATGTAATGTTTGGAACAATTCCATAAGCTAGATTTCATTATTCTCATAGATGAGCACAGTAGGTTTATAAGATTGAGCAGTTGTCTAATGTTACATTGAAAATATCAGGTAAAGTATTTGATGCTGCATATTTTTTATTTCAAATGGTATTAAACCAGTTTATGATAGTATCTCCAGTGTTTTCCACTGACTCTTGAAAGTTGTATGCCCGAAGCAATGGATTTTCCTTTTTCTCATTCTTTTCTACTGCCTCTTCCCTTTTTTTTTCGTTCAAGGTTATAGCTTTTTTTGTTTTTTAAAAAATTGAGATATATGTAGCTGACACACAGCATATTAGTTTCAGGTGTATGAAAATTAGATAATTGTATATACTGTGAAATGATCACCACAGTAAGTTTAGTTGACATCTGTCACCAAAGAGTTACAAATTATTTTTCTTAAAATGGGAGCTTTTAAGACCTACTTTCTTGGAGTTCCCATTGTGGCTCAGCGGTAATGAACTGGACTACTGTCTTTGAGGTTGTGGGTTTGATCCCTGGCCCCACTCAGTGGGTTAAGGATCCAGCATTGCGGTGAGCTGTGGTGTCGGCTGCAGACACAGCTTGGATCCTGAGTTACTGTGACTGTGGCAGTAGCTCAGCAGCTGCAGCTCTGATTTGACCCCTAGCCTGGGAACTTCCATACACCACAAGTGCAGCCCTAAAACAAAAAGAAAAAAAGAAAAAAAATCTATTTTCTTAACAACTTTCAAATATACAATACACATGCTGATGCATATTTTAATTGTACCGAATTCCAATGTAGAATATACTATAGTTTACTTTCAGATGTTTTTGTTTTTGGCCATGGCATATGAAAGTTCCTGGGCCAGGAATTGAACCTGGGCCAGAGCAACGACCCAAGGTGCTGAAGTGATAGCACCAGATCCATAACCCACTGCACTACAAGAGAACTCCCTGCAGTTGCTTTCAGAATGTTGTGATTGTGAATATTTAGATACTTTACATTTTATTTTGATAATAAAAAAGAATGCTTCAGTGAATAATCTTGTACACATTTTCTTGTGTACTGGTGAGAGTTCCATAAGAATATATAGCTCTACATGAAATTTATGATTTTATACACACATACACACCTACTAGATTTTACCACATTACTCTCTCTAAAGGATTTGGAACAATTTGTATTCCAAACTAGTGATACTTAAAATTCACATCTTTTTTCCTTTGTTAATATCTGAAATTCTCAGATATTAGTTATTTTATAAATCTAGTTAAACTAGAGGGTATTTTCTGGTTGTTTTAACTTATATTTCCTTAAGAAATATTGAGAATACTTTTATATGTTTACTGATCATTAGAGTTGCCTTTTCTGTAAATTATAAATTTGCCCATTTTTAAATTCATTTTTAAAGATTTAATTTGTATTCTTCATATATTGAGTATTAATTCTTACTCTGTCATATATTGTTGAACTATTCTCTTCCAGACTGTGTCTTGAATTTTTAGTTATTTAATGATAGCTTCTATTGCATGTATATATATAAAATAATTATATTTACATTTTATTAACTTTCTGATCTGTGATATTTGTATTTGACTTAAGCCTCCTTTTACCCTGAGGACTAATTATGTGCTATATTTTGTTCTAAAGTTTTTAAAGTTTGTCTTTTCATTTTGGGGTCTTTTATACAATGAGGTAGATAGATATTTGATTTCTTATATATGAATATCCAGTTTTCTCAACTTTTTTAAACTAAAAGAGCACTTTGGCTCTGAGATAACTAGGCTTCTTTCAGTTAGCCCCTGTCTCTTTCTTCTTTGCTTTGCCCTGTCAACCTCTCCTCCAAATTCCCATGAGAAATGAACATGTCATTCAGACTCACACTCCAGGATAAGGGTTTTCTAGACGCATAATGATATTTATGAAGTTGATAGTTTTCTTATTTTGGCCATGGATAAAGAGCTAGATGTCTTGAAGAAAGGATATCAGACCTTCTATCTGAGAAACAGTTCCTTGTAGGTAATAAGTAATGACACTTCATTTCTCTGGGGATCTGTTTCTCAATCCTTAAATATGGCAACTGAGCTGGTTGAGCTTGACTTTCTTATTTGCTCTCATAAAAACTTGGTATATGAAGCTCAAGTATGTGAAGAGACTACAGTCTTTGCTCTATAGTGTCATCATCTAGTGGAAACTTTCCAAAACTACATACGCATGAATTCTGAAAACCTGTAAAGGTAACTTTATGTGGCGCCCCAAATATCTTTTCCTCGTTTTCCCTCTTGTTCTTTTAGGGCATTTTCCCCTTTACAGCAGTAGTATTTCTTACGGATGGTTGGAATATGAAGTTCCTGCTTTGGTGGAGTGGGTTTCATATCCAATTGCAGCAGCTTGGGTTGCTGTGAAGGCACAGGTTCAATACCCAGCCCAGTGCAGTGGATTAAAAGATCCAGTGTTGCTGCAGCAGAGGTGTATGCTGCAACTGCAGTCTGGATTCAGTCCTTGGCCCAGGAACTTCCATATGCTGTGAGTGCAGTCATAAAATTTAAAAAATTAAAATAAAAAGGATGGCTGGAACAAAATTACTTGGAGAGCTTTTTAAAATTTTTATTGCTTATGGAGTTCCCGTCTTGACTCAGCGGAAACAAATCCGACTAGGAACCATGAGGTTGCAGGTTCGATCCCTGGCCTCACTCAGTGGGTTAAGGATCTGGCGTTGCTGCGAGCTGTGGTGTAGGTTGCAGACGTGGCTCGGATCCCGCGTTGCTGTGGCCCTGGCGTAGGCCGGCAGCTACAGCTCCTGTTAGACCCCTAGCCTGGGAACCTCCACATGCCACAGGTGTGGCCCTAAAATGACAAAAAAAAAGACAAAAAAAAATAAGTAAAATAAAATGTTTATTGCTTAGGCTCCACCCATTCTAATTAAGTCTAAACTGTAGGATGGGTGGAGGAGGGGTATAAACTTTAAGCTTTATCATTTTTAGTTTAGCCAGCTGATTCTTATGCACAGAGAATATTGAAAAGCATTGATTTACAAGGTTCTGATTTTTTTTTTATGTGCTCTGTGTTGGCTTTCTGAAAAATTAGAAAAAATAAAAATGCTGAGCCAATTTGCAGCATGATTCTTTTTTCCCCCCAGAGTGATTCATAGTTTATGAATCATCACATTTGTTTCAAAAACTACTCTTTGCTCTACATTTACACTAAGTAGTCCAAATTCCATGTTTCTGTCTCTTCTGCTTCGCATGGCTATTATCATTCATGTCTCCTATTGAACCAAGGCAGTAGTTTCTTTTGATTTTCTTTAAAAAAAAAAAAGACTTTATGATTTATGTGCTGTTCAGTAACTACAAATATTTGAATGTTTGTATACTATAGGAGAGGAAAAAATAATTTTCCCTCTACTCTTCTGGGTTCTTAGCTGAGGTCCCTTGATAGTAGACAGAATAATAAGAGAAAAACAAACGGAACTTTACTAACATGTATATCTCATGTATATATGGAAGACATCAAGGGAAAAATGAGAAACCACTCTGATATGGCTTACAATTTTGGATGAAATACCATCTTAATAGAAAAAGGTGATGGGGGATGTAGGCTACTTGGAGAAGAATAAATGATTTTTAAGTAAGATGAATGGCCACTTAGAAGAGTAGATGAGAGCTAAAATAGTTTGTGACACAGTTTGTCGGGATGTGGCATCAACTTCTAGTCTCCACTCCTCTGATAAAAGTGAATCTTCCCTGTTTGATGAAGTTCCCTGGGGAAGGATTTATGACAATTGAGTTCCTTTTAGAGCATATGTCTTTAGGCAGATATGAAGCCCAGAGAAAGCCTCTCCCTACATTTGATGTTTTTTAAAGTAATCAGTATAACAAAGCACCATATTTTGGGGTGGCATGTTATGTTAGCCTTCAATACAAATGGTATATGTGATTCTACTTCACATTTTTGAAACACCACTGTTTAACACACTAAGCTTCCATATTCAAACTCTTCCATTTTATAAAATATTCTGCAGAAATATGATGTTCTTACCCTATTAAAAATATGAAGTGAGGATTTCCCATCATGTCCCAGTGGTTAACGAATCCAACTAGGAACCATGAGGTTGCGGGTTCGATCCCTGGCCTTGCTCAGTGGGTTAAGGATCCGGCGTTGCCGTGAGCTGTGGTGTAGGTTGCAGACATAGCTCAGATCCTGTGTTGCTATGGCTGTGGTGAAGGCTGGCAGCTGCAACTCCTGTTAGACCCCTAGCCTGGGAACCTCCATATGCCGCGGGTGCGGCCCTAGATAAGGCAGAAAGACAAATAAATAAATAAATAAATAAATAAATAAATAAATAAATAAATAAAATACAAAAAATTAAAATGAAGTGATTTCAGTTATTTTTATTTACTATTATTGGAATAGTAAGAGGAAAGTGTTATTTTCAAAAATTGAATTTGGTATGGATTGGAAAGGAGACCACTAGTTTTTCTCTTAATCAGTTTTCTGCCTTAGCATTTAAATTATCATTCAAGAGACCACCCTCCCAAGAAAGATGAAGAGTTTACTTTGTAGGGTAATCAAGCATCAGAATTATATGAGCATAACATTAAGTTCTGGAGCGCTTCTGAGGTCATGAGAAGTGACAGATATGCCCAGGGACAGAGCTGAGCTAGGAGTAGAATGAGGAAACAGGGAGAGATAAATCTGTTCCCATATTCAATATGAGAATTAGTGCTTCATTTCATTTTTTCATATTACTTCAGATCAGAGGGAAACGTCATGGTTTGGTGCAGTGGTACATGGTCTGCCAGGTTTCTTCTTCTGGCTCTCTCTGGTAAGGGTAATGATGCATGAAATGATTTTCCAACTCCTGATTTTTAATAATAAATCCTGACTCATCAATAACTCTTATTTACTGCCTTTTGTTTGAAACTGGCTGAAAGCAATGCATAAAGAAAAATCCAACCAGAAAAGGACACAGGGTTTACAGGTTGGATGAGGCACCTTCTTTGTGGGTTTGACTGTCCTCCTTTCCACCACTGCTCCCCCACCCAAAACTTGGCAGGTGGTTAGGAGCTCCTCATCTTGTTCTGCTTCACGGCAGACTGTCTATTCGGCTCTTCCTTCTGCTCAGTCAGACATATCAGCAGAGACAATGGCCTAACAGATGCTGATATTCAGCCTGGATCAGCCTATGTTGATTTTATGCTTATTAGTCTGAGCTCGTCACAGCCAGCTGGTTCTGTTTGCCTTGACTAAGCAGTAGAAATACACACAACTGTAGTGGCCCCTTGTGTACAAAGATAACCAGGTGCTGTTGCCGTAACAATCCCTCCCATAGCAGGAGGAGTATTTTTGGCTTACTTAATGTTTTGTTTTCTTTTTGTTTTTTGGTCTTTGGGCAAGTCCTGAGAGGGAATAGTAAGAACTCAGTTTATAAGACAGATGCACTAAAAAGAGTCCCTGATATTTGACTCTGGTAACTGGAGAAAGAACCTAAAGTTTAACCTTGCTTATTAGTTTCTTTCTAATGGCAGTAAGAAGCCAGTACAGATTTTTAAAGACCCATAAGCAAGCTTCCTGTAAGGTACAGCAGATGAAATGTTTCCTGGGCAGCCAGGTGTCATGCTGGTTAGCACTTCGATATTCACAGTTTACTCCTTTATTGGTCCCAGGAGTGAAATGTTTTGAACTGGCCATAAGCACCAGGGGCTTGCTGTGACCCGCTCTACTTCAGAACTAGAAGCTTCCTGAATGCTTAAGGCATCATCCTACCTCATGGTGAAGAAAAGCGGGAAGTCCTTTTCAGAGTTGCAATTTAGGTTTTCTGGTCTAGCCGATGTTCTCGCCTTGACTTATTAAATATTTAAACAATTTTTTAAATTTAAGTATTTTAAATAGTCTACCTGGCCTGTAATATTACCTTCTCCTCCCCACTACTGTCTGCCATTGGCATTTTTTTTTAATAGATATATTCCTCCTCCTAAACTGCTTACTCATCCTTCCTTTTACTACTTTCTATTGAATGAACAATAGTATTTTCTGAAGTGAGTATACGTAATTAACTATTCCTTTCACTTATTTTCCTGTGAAATCATATTAAAGAGGAAACTGGAGTGTCTGAACATATGACTTGTTAGACCTGCTCCTAGATTGCTGTTAGATATACCCAGGGCAGATAGAATAATATTTGCTTTCAGCTCCAGTTTAGGGAAATATGAGATAGACATTATTAAAGTATTGAGAATACCCTTGTTCTACACTTTAATGAATGATTTGCATAAAGATACAGTTGTGATTATCAAATTTGTATGCATCCTAGGAATATAAAGAAGACCAAATGTAGTCCATGTCAATATCAAGACTTGAGAATAGGTCAGCAGACTGGAATGATGTGCTCAAATTAATAATTAATAACCTGATACATGTGAAGTGTGAAATTCAGAAAAAAAATTCAGTATTAGAACAGTCTGGATTAAGAGGGTTTTAGATTTAAAAATGACAAATATATGGTATGAATGTACCACTTCCTATTCCTTTGCCCAAAGCAGACATTTCTAATAGCAGTACTCTTTTCCCTGGAGCCAAGATAAAATTTTAGATCTTACTCAACAAAATGACTAACAGTTGACTGCATTTGGCACTAGAGCTAAAACCTACAGGTTTTGGACTTGGGACCCAGTCCTGGTTCATCAATACTAGGAAAATAAGCCATGTGACCTTAGGACCTTAGTAAAATAGTTTCACCTCTGTAGTCTTCAGTCATTATTTCTTCATTTGTAAAAGTGGGTTGGACTATTCAATTTCCAGTCTTTTCAAACTCTGATATTCTATCATTTTATGAGTAAAGCAGAATACAGAAATATGATGTTTTAGATTTTAAAAAATAAGCAAACAATTAGATAAAAAGAAACAAGATTTCTAATATGGAATGATAATGAGTGGATTTTCATATAATTTCCTAAATGCTATCTTTGAAGAATGATATTAATGAGTTGGAGTCATATAAAAGAGGTAAGCTTGATAGTAAATGGTTAGAAAATTATATGTGGAGAAACCAGATATGTTTCATTCCCACAGTAAAAGCAAAAAAAAAAAAGGACACGAGCAGTGCTTTGTAATTATGAATAAGTATTAAGTAAAAGAGACACTAATTTTTTCCTTTGAAAATATAAATGGACAGAAGTTCCAGGTAGATAGGTTTGATTCAATGTATGGAATAGTTTTACATATTAAAAACTATACAACAAAGAATTGGGTGAGCTTTTGAGCTCAAAGAGTACACTGCTAATAAAAGCTAAAGATTTTGGAGACTCGACCCTGAGTCTATCCGTCTGTCTGCAGGCACTGTCTGAAGTGCTTTCATTTTAGTGCTCTTATTGACCCAATGAGGCAGGTACTACTATGATCTTCGTTTTTAAAATGAGGAAATAATTGGGCAGGGAAATTTAGTAATTTGTCCAGTATGACAAAAATAGATTTAGCGAGTTTTCCAAGGTTGTCCAAAGTGTCAAAGGCAGGACTTGCTGCAAAGCCTCTGTCTAGGTCCTAGGCTGTTAATCACTATTCTGTATCATCTCTGCTAAAAGTAAGTATCAGCTTGATTCTCAAGTTTTAGAGATATTGAAGAAGAAAATGGGAAACAGAAATATATAATGTTTAAGGCCCCTTCCCACTCTTCAATTAGTACAGAGTTGGAATTGCCTATACCTTTCCAGTTTATGCAAATATAGAGATTTGAAAGCTTGTTTTAATTTATATCTTTTACTCTAGTTTCCTGCTGATATACTTTAGTTTTATTGGTAAAGTTGATGATAGTAGTTCAAAATATAAATAGGGGTAATTTTTATATATTGGTAAAATTATCTAGTTTTTTAAACATATTTTCTCTGGCTTGATTGCTTTTGATAGCCTTAACTAGGGAATTCAAGCTTAGGAAATATTAAATATAGGTATATGGGAGTTCCCATAGAGGCACAGTGGAAACGAATCCAATTAGTATCCATGAGGATTCAGTTTGATTCCCTGGCCTCACTCAGTGGGTCAAGGAACAGACATTGCTATGGCTGTGGCACCGGCCAACAGCTATAGCTCCAATTTGACACCAGCCTGGGAACTTCCATATGCTGCACCTGCAGCCCCCCCACCCCTCAAAAAGAAAGCAAAAGATATAAATTGGAAATAAAGGTTTTTTAAAAAAATTACTGCCTTATTAATGTCTAACATAGTATATCTCCTTCCATAAAAATAGCCATCCATGTTACTCAACCGTACTTATGTCAGTAACAATAAATGTTACTAAAATGCACGCTTACTCATTTGTTGCTTGTACTCAGTAACTGAAGCACCTATGAGTGACCCATAAAGCTCAAGAGAAAGCAAACTAATGAAAACATGAAGAATCTGTAGAAAATAAAGGGCCTGGGCCTGCTGTTTTTCCATGTGAACGTGTAGCCCATTATTCTCTTTGGATACACAGTCCTTTATTATTTCCTCTGAACTGTCTGGGACACTCGTGATCAAGCAATTCAAGGCTTGGAAAAGCTTCCTGGGAACTTCTGGCTTTCACACAGGCTCTGTCCAAGGAAACAAAATGGTATTTACTGATTAACCCCCTCTAGGTCTTTCAGAGCTATATGTACTTTATTTCCTTTCATTTTTTTTTCTTTCATCTGCAATTAAATCAATAACTGAGGTCATTATAACTACACTTCAATAAGTAAGGATAGAGACTTATATTCTGTAATCAGATGGAGTCTGTCACGGCTGGAGCTATCATTCTTTTTCCTAGCCCTTTTATCCCTCCTGGATCATCCGTTAGCCTTCCTGACCTCTGCGGATGAAGCTAGGGCCCAGGGCATCATTCATCAAGCTGCTTCATCTGTTGCCACTCAGAGACACAAGAATAGTTCTCTGGCACCTTTCCAATAGAAGACAGGCTCGTGTTATGCTATGCTGTGTTATTTATTTATTTTGTATTGTCCTTGCTTTGTGTTTGTCTTTTATTCTTTGTTCTCTTCTTTTCTGACTTTTCATGGACATGCTCTCTCTTGATTTTTATACCTACTTACCTACCCATACATCTATTTTTTATATATTTTTATTTTACATGTCCATCCAAGTGTCTTTTCTCACAAATTAAAATGTATTATTTATTACTTTTTATTACATAGAGCTTAACAGCATTTCCTCTCCTAACACTGATCAATAAAAGGTGAAGGATATGTGGTTTCTATTTAGTCAAAATAACATTAAGCTTGGTTGATATATGAGTTTTGATGATAACACCGGCCTGCAAAATTGCTGAGAGAAATAAGTGGTGGAAGCAATATAATAGAATGCTGTCCAAATGGACATAGTACCATCACTTTTATTGTGTAAAAAGAAAGAAACTTTTTATTATTAAAAATAGCTAGAATGATTGAGTTTTCTCTAAGAGATTCATACTTTGCATACCAAATTATTTACCTTCTTAGTATCCTTGAGGTCAAGGATTATGTTATTTGTAATTGAGCTCCCCCCATGCCTTGCATAGTTACTGTCTCCTAGCAAGTGTTCATTAAATCAATAGAATGGATAAATAAATAACTAAATGGGTTTATAACAAGGTGTAAAATGTCTAGCATAGCTATTATCACGCCTAGGTGGTGTGCTACATAAATTATTGTACCTGAAGAATAATAGAGCCAGTCAGGAAAGAGACATTATGTGATTTTAATCATATTTCCTGATGCCATATTATAAATGTATTTTACTTTATTTTAAAATAAAGATGAATCTGTTTACCATATTTGTTAGACAAGTATATTTATATATCAAGAAAACAAAAAAGAGATAGTTTTAACATGTACCTTCCTTTGGGTACACTGTCTAATTTACTGCTTCTCATTCTGATTCATAAGTGTCTTGTGAGTATCATGGAACACACTAGACTAAATGGTCTTTGATTTGAGAACTAAATATTTGGCAAATTCATAGTGTAAATTTTTCCAATGGAAAAGCTAAAAGCAATGTTTATGAAAGGCTTGAGAATCCTAGTCATATAGAATTATGAGAATGCAGATCTTGGTTAAATCATAGTGTCCATTGTGTCCAAATCCTTTAATTATTCGATCAATTATGTGAGGTTCCTATGGATTTAACACAATGCTGGGGAGCTACAGAGTGAGATTGCGGTAGAACTTTATTCTCCTGGAACTGACATTGTTATTACTATTTTAATTAGCTTTGTTCTTTCCATAGAAATTCCACATTTCCACTCTTTGTTACAACTTCACTTCAAAAGACTGTCCTAGGTTTTTATTTTTTTACAAATTGTTTGTTTTTTCTTTCTTTTTTTGTTTTTTGGAGGGGGGTGTTGCTAGTTTGTTCACATGTTTTTACAAAAGCTAGGAAAGCCTTGCCTTGATCCATAGTAGCCAGTAAGTTTGAGTTTAGTAACTCCGATTTGGGTAATAGATAGTAGCATGTTAAGACCATGGTGCAGTAAATCCACTAAGGTTTTGCATATCTGTTGCTCCTTCAAAAGTACCTTACATTAGCATCCAATTTCCTATTAACATCAAGATTTCCCCCTAATCTATGTTTGTATGATGGTGTTAATTACTCGTTTCTTTATGTATCAAACTTGTTTTCAATAGCTAATTGGGAGAAGTTAGAATAAAAACTAATCTGTGGCCCTGGACTTGTAGATTTCTTAGTTGCCCATTAACTATTCTCTTTCACCCTTTTGAATCTATTAGGCAACCAAAAGCAGTCACTGATACCTGTTCTAAATTCTTCCTGGAGGTTACAGAGCTCTAAGCAGAAGCCAAAAAGATGAGCTGCTTGCAAAGAGAACCCATGGAGACTCTTTGAAATGTTGCTAGTTTATTTCCCTAGTGTTTGAAAGAAGGACTGCTTAAGTATAATGAATCTCTTTACTTCCCTAGTATTCACTTAAAATTTGTGGGATTGTAATATTCAGATACTTAAAATTTTTGCTGGGAATTTTTTTTTTAAAGTGAAATGAAAGAATACTGAAAAATGAAAGAATTTAGAGGAAAAGAGAAAGAAGTCATGAATATTGTTGAAGAGGTTATTAGCAAGTAAGTCAAAAATAAATCCAATTTAAACTCAGTTGCTCAAAGTGGGTTAGTCAAGTGTTACATTAGGTCTTTTGGTACTTCAAAGAGAACTTGCAAATGTTATTTATTATATCGTGATTTCACATAAACATTTCAGAGGGGAAAAACTGAAACCATACAATACCAATAAAGTTAGTACAACTTCACTAATTAATACCTCATTATAAGTCTGGAGTCTATCAAGAGGAATTCTACTTTCAGATCAAGAGAATGAGGAACTAAAATTAATATTACTTTTCTGGCTGTGGGATTTGAGGTGTGTGTGTGGGATTCACCAGGTGAACAGAAGCAGGTTTCATTGCACTTGATTTTCTAATTAGCCAAACCATTGAAACTACTGTAAGAATGTTTCTCCATGTTTATTACTTTTTTCTTTTTTTGATTATAATTTTTTCCAGCGTCTTTGTATCTGTCCAATATACTTTAACTTTCATTCCTCCTTTTGAAATGTTTTGGATAATTTGAGGGAGGTTTTGGAACCAAGATTGAAAGCAAAACAAAAAGAGTGTCTTTGTAATTGTGTCTAGGTGTTGATTTTGGCACTGACTTGCTGTGTGAACTTTAATGAGTGACTCCACCTTCTATTCATAAAAAAGTTCAGAAAAGTGCTCAAGCAAAACATTAGTAATAGCTGTTGTATATATGCCTGCTGAGCTGGCCATAAAGATATTTGCTTAATTTTTCTTCATCTCATTACTTAGAGTTATATTCTTTTATATTTTGCATACATTACTCCAAGTATTAGAATATTGCCTGCCTTTGCCTGATCCTATTCAATTTGAAAAGCTGTGCATTGTACAAATTACAATTACTTCCCTTCTCAGGCTTTTAGCCATTTTGTTACATTATCTCAATGCCTTTATTCATTTAAATATATGTTTCTATTAGAATGCATGTTATTACTGGGAGTCTTCAGGTATCATCTGCCTCCATAAGGGAGCCTAGTACTGGAATCTATGAGGCTAAAGATGCTAAAGAATCAGACCAGTTTGCTACCCATTTACCTTGTTTCAAATAGTGCCCGAAAAATCCAGCTGCCTTTCAAAATATCACCCAGTCCCCTCATTTGCCATGGTCTTAAAAGTGTAAAGCCATTGGAAATCTCAAATAAATTTTCACAAATAAATTTTTAAAATATAGAAAACAAAAAGTATGTAAAACATGTATCAAACATTTAAAAAGAGATACTATTTTAAATACAAAGTACATCCTCAAAGTTATGATAGTATCAGGATACCATTACTTAAGTGGACCTATAATAAGAGTGGATAATTAATTAAAAAAAAATCCAGGTAGAAAACAAACATCTGGTAGCATGAAGAAGTTCTTTACTAATTAAAGACTTGCAAATTAAAACATTGAAAAGGTGCATTTAAAACCTATTACATTAACGAACGTAATACCCGATGCTAATGAAATAGAGGTAAAACCGGTACATTTATGCATTGTAAATTTGTACAAAGCTTTTGAAAAGCAGTACTACCATTCTGAAGACCTTGAAAATTGTTTCTACACCTCAATTTCTCAAATCCATTTTTAAGTTAATTGAATAATACAAAAGCAAAATAAAACTTTTCATCTCTAAGATATTATTTGCAGCATTCAAAAAATTAATGCAACACTGGAAAATGATTTAATAACCCCAGATCTTTCATTTTAATGTTAAGTAAGGAAAAAAAGAAGCAGAGGTCAAAATTACGTGAATATTACATGTGTATATGGTCAGAGACTAAAGGGTAGCACAAATTACAAAAGCAAGAGTTGGCCTATTGCATTAGGATTATTATTTAGTTGTGTTTTTTAATTTATTCTTTACCATATTGTTTTAATAATAGTTTGTGTAAAGAGACAGATTTTTTTATAATATAAAATTTTATTGAAATTTCCACTTTCCTAGGATATATAATAAGCTTAGCAGGGATAGGTCAGAAAACAAACTAAAATAAAGTTAACTGGCTTTTAGGATGCAGAAAGGAAAATTGTTTAGGAAAAAATATAAGTTTCAGAAGATAAAGTTATTGATAAAAGCTGTTAGTGAACCAAATTCAGATATTTTCTACTTTGAAACTTGACCTTGGACTGACTAAAGTCAAGGTACTAATGATCTTCATTGCAGTCTGACAATGAGTGAAAAAGCACCTTATTGGGAGTTGTTGAGTTAGCTATATTTCACCTATTAAATTTTGATGTTTTCATGTATATTCTATTTTTATCTTTATTTATTTGTACCCTTTTCCTCCAAGTTATTCTTTTAGGTTATTTCAATATCAAAGAATGAAAGTTTGAATTTTAAATATATAAGTACTTCATATAAACATTTTAAGCATGTTCATTTTATTCTAAACATTCGTTTATGATTTTATATACATTTATTTCTTCACTTTCTGAATATCTTATGATAAATCTATTTTAGCTGTCACTTGAATTCTAGCCTTCCTTTCCAATGCAAATTAGATGTTCTTTCCATTTATCCCTCCATATCACTTTAAATAAGGATTAAGTTAACCAGCGTGACAGTTTGGATGAACTGTCACGTTCATCCGCGTGTCTCAGGAATTGTGTTCTAATATTTTTTGTTAATATCTTTAAGAAAAAAATTTTTTTGTGTTCTTAAAGCCCTAAGTTATGATTGCCATGTATAAGAATGTTCAAAAAAATAAATAATTTCAAGTAACTTCTTGCCTGAAATTAAGGTTTAAGAAAGTTATCATGGAAGGTAAAAATCCTTCTTTGATAGTTATGACTCTTGCATTCACCATGGCAACTTTAACCGACATACATGTGAAATATTTACATGTGTATGCAGCCTTTCTCAGGTGATTTCTTAGTTTAAAATATGTTTAGACATTAATCTTTGTTTTCTATTTATGTACATGAAAACTTTCTCCAGAACAGCAAATATGCCTTTGACAATCAGGAATGAAAGCACAAATTGCCTTATCTTCAAACATATATATTTTTACAATAAAGATAATTAATAAAATTCCAGTGATGTCATAACAGGTTATTCCTCTTGGGACAGAGGAGCTGAGCACAATTGGGAATTAGGTTTTATCCATTATCTTAAAATGATGGCATGGACTAGTCTAAATAATGTTTGAATATTTAAATGTATTATCTTCATGTTAAGCTCATAAGGAAAATTTAAGTGACTTAATGAGGATATAACAAAAAAGGAAAGAAATA
This sequence comes from Catagonus wagneri, assembly GCA_004024745.2. Classification (NCBI taxonomy): domain Eukaryota; kingdom Metazoa; phylum Chordata; class Mammalia; order Artiodactyla; family Tayassuidae; genus Catagonus; species Catagonus wagneri. The sequence continues at coordinate 1,159,034 of PVHT021183696.1, forward strand.
TGCTCTATAATTCCACAATCTGCACAACACTTCATCTACTTCTTAAGAGACTCCAAACATGACAATGGAACATACTATTTTAGCCATCAGAATGATAGAACATAGACACAATTTAACCTTATTTTAAAATGGAAAGGAACTTTTAACAATGGCCTTAACAATGTTTAGGAAGTGGACAATCCCATAACTTCCTTCCAAAATACACACATATATATATAGTGTGTGTGTATATATGTATACATATATATACACTATATATATGTATGTATATACATACACACATATATATACTATATGTGTGTATATATATAATATATATATATATGTATACATATATACACACACAATAACTCTATTTTAAATATCAATCTTCAAGTTCACTGGTGGCTTAGAAGGTTAAGTATCTAGTGTCACTGCTGTGGCTTGGGTAGCTGCTATAGCATGAGTTCAATCCCTGACCCAAGAGCTTCCACATGGCATGGTGAGCCAAAAATAAAAAAATAAATAAATATCTTTCTTTGTTTCTCTGTCTCTCTCTCTAACTCTCATTCTCTGTCTCTTTCTCTCTTCTCTCTCTCTCATTATCTCTCTCTACACATACACACACATTAATTTTCAAACTTGCTTTGTTATCATTGAAGAAATCAGATTCTGTGTATTCACTCTCTTTTTCTTTAAATGTTCATCTTAAAATTTTACATTCAATAGATAACAGCGATTGTCAGTGATTTTCAATGTCAAAGAGAAGTTGCACTGAACATTTGATAAAAACAATAAGGCAGATTATATTTGAGATATTTCAGTACAAGAAAGAGACTTCACTACAGAACTGAGTTCAACTTTTCATATAACAAAGAGAGCTAGGGGCAGTGGCTGGAAATTACTAAAGGAACTTGATTAGGTAACGAGAGTGGAAGTTCCTATAGAAACCTGGGCTCAGCAGGCCAAGGACAACGCTTAGTAAAGAAAAAGGCTCAAAAGAGCCTGACTAAAGTTCGGTCAAGAAGGAAATCCTTGTCATCCATTAGCCGTCATTATGTTGTGTTTGGAGCCACCATCTTAATGTTAGCTATTTATTGTCTGTTAGAGCTGGAAAGCACCTCAAAAATGAATTCTTACTGTACAGATGAGAAAATGAAGGCCCTTAGAGGCTGAGCAGTCTGTACAAAGTAATGTGGACTTAGGTCTCCAGAACCTAAGCCAAGAAAGCTGTTTTCTTCAATAGTCTTCTTTCCCTATGAGGGTAGATATTATCCATTTTACTGTTTAAACAACCAACAGACTTCCCTCTAACTAAACTCTTTATGGGTAGAGTTATATAGGTGCCATCTATAGTCAAGAAACCAGATTTATCTATATTTATCTCCTATCTACTCCACAATAAAATTGTGTAGAATAGTGAATCCCAAAGACAAGCGCTAAATGAACTAAAGGAATGAATGAGTAAGTGGGTTTCTCCCAAACTATTCCAAGAAATAAAAAACTACATTGCTCTTTAATTAGTTACTTTTTTAGTGTATACATATCTCCTCATAATCCTGGAAGAGGTTCATTTTTAACCTGACTAAAATTTCTATATTGTGAACCTTAATGTCCGTTATTTTTTAAAATAAAAAGATTTTTCCCAAAAATTCTCTTTACAAAAGATATTGGTTGCTTTACCCAAGTGAAATATGTTGACCCTACAAATTTCTGGATTTTTCTTATCTCTTAAATCATTAGGTGTGTTTTTCTTACTTGAAATTCTCCACTCTTCAAAAATACTGCCCTCTCGGGAGTTCCCTTCGTGGCTCAGTGGTTAACAAGTCCGACTAAGAATGATGAGGTTGAGGGTTCGATCCCTGGCCTTGCTCAGTGGGTTAAGGATCCAGCGTTGCCGTGAGCTGTGGTGTAGGTTGCAGATGCGGCTCGGATCCCGCGTTGCTGTGGCTGTGGCGAAGGCCGGCAGCTACAGCTCCTGTTAGACTCCTAGCCTGGGAACCTCCATATGCCATGGGAGCGGCTCTAGATAAAGGCAAAAAGCCAAAAAAAAAAAAAAAAA
>PVHT021183696.1:1167007-1210644 GCA_004024745.2 Catagonus wagneri
ATTTAATTTGGAATAAGAATGAGCAATGAAATAGTGTGGCAATAAATACATAGACCAAAAGCATACATTATTACTGGATTTGTTTTAAATTCTATGGAGGCAATAGCCATGGGAAGAACGTCATGTGTTTAAATATAACATCACTTCAAAGACCTTCTTAATTTTTTCTTTTACACCAAATGATAACCAAGACAATCTTCTTACAATAGACAAAAAACAATAGCCCTTTTTTGTCATAAAAGTAAGAGTGGCTAGCAAAGTTTTAGAGGAGGTATGTATACATGTGGTGAGATAGGAGGTATGTATACATGTGGTGAGATAGAGTCATACTTAACCACTTCAACATGTCAAATCTCCATTAACAAGACAGTTATCAGAAATGAACAGTATGATGTCTTACATTTATGGAGTACTCTATAGTTTCCAAAATGTGTTCACATTCATTATTTTCTTTTCTATTCCAACAGTCTATTACTGAGCATCATATATGCTATCATTCTCATTTGGCTGGTTAAGGGGCATCACTGTGTATACGGAGGGAGGTGTTGTGTATTGTGTGTTTCAGGGGGAAGCAGTGAGCAGTGGGTACATAATTAATGAGAGATAAGAAAAATGTAAAGGGAGTTATGAGATGCTATTAGAAAGCAGATGGACCAATGGCATTATGCTGACCTAATGCTGTAAAAAGTGAAGGCTGCTTTACAAGAATTGTCTTTGAAGATATTTGCTTAGCTAGGCTATCTGGTTAAGATGAGAAATGGGTAAGAAATTCATATTATTGTCTATCATGATTGAACTATTATAATATTTAAGAATTCTGAGGGAATATTTGTCACCCAAATAAGTTAGAACATATGCCTTACTGTGAAATTGCAAGGATGCTGGACACTCTTGTTAATGCTTTAATGAAAGTCTGGAGCACAAGATGGTCTACTCTAGTATTCAGGAACAATTAATGTCAAGGGATATTACACATTGATTGTAAAATGACTGAATATATGAGGTAAATTTACCTTATTCAGTATTTACAATAAATATTAGCTGAAATTTGTTGAGCATTTTTTATATGGCAGATACTACAGTAAGAATATTACAATCATTTTCTTACCTAACTGTAACAAGCAACCTGCAAGGCAGGCACTATTATTTTCTCTTTAAAAGTAAGTGAGAAAGATTAAGCAGCTTGTCCAAAGTCACAGAAATGTTTGTTACCAATCTGGAATTCAAACAAAGGTCAATATAAATAGAAAATCAAAACTCTTAACTATGACATGTCTTGATGGCCTGCGTGGTACGTAGAATAATACTTCCTCTTCTGCAAATAGATCTATATCCTAATCTCTAGAATAATTATTTTCTCACAGTTCTGAAGGCTTGGAGTTCAATATCAAGGTGTTGGCAGCTTAGCTTTGGTTTCTCCAGAGGCTTCTCCTTGGCTTGCAGATGGCTGCCTTCTTCCTGTGTCCTTCCGTGGTCTTTCCTCTGCCTGTGTATATCCCTCGTATCTCGTTGTGAGTTCAAATTTCCTCTTCTTATAAGGCCACCTGTCAGATTGGATCTAACCTTTCCTAATGGCTTCATTTTAACGTAATTTTCTCTTCAAAAGCCCTTACTCCAAATATGGTCACATTCTGATGAGGTACTGGAGGTTGAGACTTCAACATATGAATTTTGGAGACACATATTCAATACACGAATTCAATCCAAAACAAACTCCGAGTCAAGGAGTAGGATAGGAGGATGGAAACTTCTTTTGCTCCAGAAAGTGAGAGGGTCTTCATGAAGCTGTTAGAAGTGTGTTCTCTGAACTCAAAGATGAACACAAAGTGTGTATAGTTGAATTATGGCTCAGAAAGCCATGTGATCCATGAAGCTAATATATAGGAATGGCTGCATGCAGATCAGCTTTCAGAATTTATCTGGGAGAGGAAGGCATACATATTTTCTATAGACTAGACTGGGAACCACACAGGAGAGAGAAAGTGTAAGATTATTTGGGCTCCCATTCAAGGGGGCACATATAACATAGCAGGATCCTAGCAGCAGAAAGATAGAGGTGAACTCAGTTTCTAGTTGTGGAAGAAGTTGAAAATGACTATTCAGAAACAGACACCAAACTTATCAACCCAGACTAAAAGAATTGAAGGGGATAAATCATCATCAGTAGCAATGTATAACCAAAGACAAAACATAAAAGAACAAATTAAAATGCTCATAAGAATAAGAAAAATAGTCAAACTCTGAGCTCAAATAATTAAAAACGACCAGAAAATAGGAAACCTTCCTACTGTCTTTATGTTGCGTATTCCCAGAGTCTAAAGCTGTTGGTAAATGGAGAAGAGAACCGCAAAAGAGAAAAGCCATCCCAAGTCCTAAACCCAGTCCCAGGACAGGTTCCTTATCTGAAAAAGACAGGAGTATGGGGAGGGGAGGAGAATTAAGTTAATTCAAGCTTGGAATATTGATTTTTGTCTCGAACTGGTCACTCCACTTTTAAAATGTGTCCTTGAAGTAACAATAGGACAAGTGCTATGTGTTTAATAACAAGTGGTTCCCCCAAAATAAAAGCCTTGGTTTGTGTCATTTGCTGTTATGTGATACAAGTCCACCATTATGGCCAGTTTCTATCTATCAACACTATGTCAATGAAACTAGAATTGGGGAGAGAAGAGCATAATTGGGTCTCCTGAGCATATTAGCCAGCCCCAGCATACCATCCATAGATGTATTAAAACTAAGAGCGGAGGCATATTTACTGAGACACTAATGTCTGCATCCCTCAATGCCAGCAGCCTGGAATCAGCTCCAGCAATGTGGTCACATGGTTCTTAGTTTTCATACATTTTGTAGATGATATTTTAATCGCAGCCACCATGGCTATTTCTTTCCATTCTCACTTCCTACCATCACTTACCTGAAAGGCAAGTGGCTTTTATGTAACCATGGAGACACTTTTTAGGATTCAGCTGCAAAGTTGCAGATACATTCATTTGGATTCCATAGAATATATTGATGTCCTCACACATTTCCATGCATAGTTAATGTACTGCTAACCAGGTGTAGAAATGTCTCTCAGCCTTCCCCCTGCAGCCCACGTAGATATTCATCTGGCACCATCACACAGAAGTGCAGAGCCATATATGTATTGTGACTTGAGTGTTTCTGCTGTGACTGGCACCAAAAATAAGTGAGTAGTGGAAGAAGAAGCAAGGTTTGTAATATACAGGCTCAGAAGTTCGTCTGTGGAAAATTCTTCCATACCTGACAGCTCACACTTAGAGAAAGCTTGATAGAGCTTTTCCCAAATTAAAAATTACCTTAAAAGATTTACACAAAGTATGAAGCTGGAGAAATTTTCTAAAATAACAGACTGAATCTTGTTTTTTGCTAAATCATGATAAAAACTTACATATATTACTATGAAAAAATTACATCACAAAATTCTTGAAATGTGAAGGTAATCAAAGAGCATATTACCAAAAAATGTAAGAAAAAAATGTGTTACACTGGTGTCTCAGGCAGGTAATTGATACAAATATAGTAGAGAAGTTTTATGAAGAGGAAGATTTGTGATGTCTGTAGTATTGAAAAGTTTTTGAAATGTGCATGTTCTAATGATTTGTTTTTTTCCTCCTGAATAAATATTCATTTTTAGTAAATTGTATTTCAGCATTTATTTCCTTAAGGAAATCACCATAAACTATCTAAGCTTTAGGTCCTGTAAAACTGCGTATTCTATTGCTTGAGAGAAAAAAAGAAAAATCATAAGATCAGGGGCTTTTCCCATATTTAATGCAGATGCAGAAGATTATTATTTCTGCTACGGCATTTTAAAGGAACAATGACCAACAAAAGAAATTTGGTTATGTCACAACTCAAACTTGTTCAATATACTCTTATTCTCTGAGCATTTTCTCATGGAAGATTTGAGTTGGATCTCTTAGGTCTAAGGCATGAGATTCTACTTGGGTTAGAACTTGGCGTTCCACTGCAACCCTAGCTTATGAAAAAATAGGTCCAGCCCCTATTGAAACTGCCCCTACTGAGTTATCTCTGTTCTCTTTTCCAAATATATTCTATATATTTTAATCATTTTGGAAAATAAAACAGCTGTATTATCTAAAAACTAATCTAGGCTATCTGTGGAATCTGGCAGGTGACTCCATTTTTCTTTTAAGGCATTTATTTTTTATAGTTAGATGGCATTAAGATGATCTGCAGGTAATTTCAGTCATAAGGAAAAGTGGCTATCTCATCACTCAAGTCAAAATTCATTAATTGGGAGTTCCCATCATGGCGCAGCGGTTAACAAATCCAACTAGGACCCATGAGGTTGCCGGTTTGATCCCTGGCCTTGCTCAGTGGGTTAACGATCAGGTGTTGCCATGAACTATGGTGTAGGTTGCAGACGCAGCTCGGATCCTGCGTTGCTGTGGCTGCGGCATAGGCTGGCGGCTACAGATCCTGTTAGACCCCTAGCCTGGGAACCTCTACATGCTGCAGGTGCAGCCCTAAAATGACAAAAAGGCAAAAAAATAAAATAAAATAAAAATTCATTAATTGTGATACAGAATTTTAAAAAACAAGGGTGGTTTCCCATTTTGTACAGAAAGGACATGCTTTGTAAACCTTTACCATCCGAAAGTTTGTCTTTTCAAATACATACTTCTTAGTATAGCACTAGGGAGGAGAAAACATACTTAATGTTAGTCTGTTTTATATACCTTTGATAATATCAACAATAATAATGAAGGGGCTTTCTGTATTTTAAAAATACGTCAGAGGTCTTAAGAGAAATTGAGGGTTGGATTTGCAGTTCTTCCTATAAAATGAAAATTAGGCCACAGGGTATTTTTGGGGTCTTGATTAAAACAGTCCCTATTTTGGATATGACATTTGTATAATAAACTCATTAATTTTGTCAAGATGAGAAAACAAATATCAAGCATTGAGATCTAAAAGATTTTTTCCAAGATAAATTCTTGATTTTTCTTATTATTATCAGTGATGCTAGAACTCCCTCGCTGAAGAGAAAATAATGCATTTTGCAATAATAATATATCAAATAAATCTAAGTTATATTAGAAAGTGCTCTTAGTTTGCATTACCTAACTTAAATTTTAGGTCTACAAGAGAAGCATTTTCTGAATCTTGAATCCTCTCTTTATTAAGCATCTGTGCTCTTAAATAACATTTATTCACAAACAATAGAGAGTGGCTAGGAGAGCAGGCTTTGGAGTGAGACATAAGGAGGTTAGATTCCTGACTCTGCTATTTATTACCAAGTCATTTAGCCTCTTTGAGCTTCCATTTTTAACATCTGGAAATAAGGAAATGGTAACCACCTTAGCCTGTTATTGTCAGGATTAAAATACGCAAAATGTTAGGAGTAGCTATTATGTAGTAAGCACTAATTACATAACTATTATTAAAATGTTACATGCATTTTGGGGAAAAATACTTTCATGATTTACTATTTGGTGAAAAAATGGTACATTTTGAAGTACCCATTACAATTTGAATAATTTTCTATAACTATAAAAAAAGTGAAAAAAATTATTTCACATTTGAAAAAATAACACAAGAATGTTTTAATTCAAGTTCCCAAATTCTCTCTAACAGTCTTCATTTTTTTCTTGGTAGAGACTTGTCCTAAATGACTATGGTAAGAGAGATTATTTCCATATCAGAGAGTTCAGGTCAAACTCAAGTCTTTATTTGGACAAAGTTAAAGTAACTTAAATCATGTGAAATGTACATGTGAGAAAGGATAAACTGTGAGGTTATCTTTACATTTGACACAAAGGTCAGTGGTAGGGCAAGAATTCCTTCTTCCCCCCTCCCCACCAAGACCGTTCCTTTCTGTGGCATGTTGTGGAAGTTAATGGATTTTTTTGATGTGAACTGGATTCTCAGGGCTAGAGGAAAAAGGAGGCAGAGGAAGAGCAGAGGGACATATTAAAAATTCAGCATTTTAAATGGACAAATGGAACTTCATTTACTGAGAGAACAAAGATTCTGTAAAGTGATCCTTAAAGTATCAGATTCCATGATTTGACGTTATAGATAAATGAACCTTCTTTATATGTAAAGCACTAGTGAAAAAGTACAAAGTCATTTTAAATGTAACTGTGAAGACTGATATTTAAATACTCTTATTTTGCTTTTTGTAAATACATGAAATGTTTGAGTCAAATTTACAGCCATTCTAATATTTTTTAAAAAAATTAAAATGTATTTTCCAATGAAGTTTGATTTTAAAATTGTGACCGGGCCTTTATGTTATATACTCTGCTATTTAGTTATAACTTTAATACTGCTTATGTTTTGCTTGGTTACAATGATTTTCTGTTGTTAACTGCTTAGCTCTCCCTTCCTTCTTCCTTTTCCAGTATAATTTGGTCATTTGATATGTAAGAAATAGATTTAGAGATTATATTTACAAGGTCACTTCACTGATTAGAAAAGGTGAAACTCCAGGCCCTATGCTTGGTTCATTAGGCTACTCTCTTAACCAGGCCACTGACAGACTGAATGTCCGTGCTTTATTTTCTTCACAGTACATAAATTACTAAGTATTGTTGCAACCACTCAAGTCTGGATTTGCATTCCATGCTCTGAATAAGATGATTACAGAATGCTGATCTGCCAGTGAATAATTACTGTTGAAAGGCATTTGAGATTTCAAAAGATTTAGAAAATGTGTCTTTAAAATTAAGATGAATGTTTTCAGACCTTTAAAAGACTGTGGACTCTCGATTCTTGAATATTACCGAGATAAAATTAAATGCTATCTATGAAAAAGGGCAGATCAAATTATAGATGCTCTGACTTTGAGAGAGGAACTACATTTCAGAGGAATGTGTTTAAAAGAGAATCCTTTGTATTTCTAAAGAATCAGGAATTGGTTAAAAAGAAAAATATCAACTACCAGCAAAACCTTTTATTTAAAAATCATAGCAAGATTATTATATTTTTCTATTTATCTCTGAATTAAAATGAAGGACCGAAGCTGAATAATGAAGGCACTAAACACCCAATATTCTGAGTTCAGAGAGAATGCAGCTGTGGGGCAAACACCTTTCTTTTCCTTTGGGCTTAAGAGGCACCAGAAATGATCTTACAACCCTCACCATCACCTCAAACCCAAATCAATAGGAAAGGAGAACTGGAGCCATATGAGATTAAAGCCTTTGAGGAGTACAGATTCTAAGGTGACAGAACAAGTTAAAAGACCTCAAGAGACTATCTGTTTAGCCAGCTGACTTGCTGCCCTGCTTTGTGTTCATTAAACAAAAGAAAAGGACTAGAAAGAGTTAGTGGAGTCAGGCATGAAGGAAGCTACATTCCTTTACCTACTTGCCATTTTAAATTGCATAGAGAGTTTTCATGAGTTAAACTAACAGTGAGAAAGAGCTGGGCTCTGTCTTCTTGATTTTTTACTCAAGGATACCCATAGCCTGAAGGCACCCCAGCAACAAAGAGTGGTGGAGCGGAGCTTGCCTACATCAGGAAACTGCAGTAGTAAGGCCCTTTTTCATTGCCCCACCCCCCAAAAAAATCCACAGGTATACTCTAGGGGAAAGTTAGGGCTTGGATGGCTGCCATGCATAGTTATTTCTCTTTTAGTAAATGTCCTGAAGTGCACTGCCAGCTCCGAAAAATGACTTTTATTTTGTGGTCTAAATTGCCACCATGTCAAAAGGAGCCAAAGAATCAAAAGTATCAGAAGAGAGATATTTGCTCACTGATCATCACAGCAAGAGAGCCACAGTATAATAATGAATTATAGCTGAAAGAGCTGCAAAACAGAGCACCTTCCTAAGGAGAAGTACTTCAGAAAATCCAAAGTCATCAAGAGGGGAGACAAAAGCAAGGACACTAGAGGAATTTTAAGGCTTTGGAAGGCAGCTGTGCTTGCCACTATACCACCAAGAATGCAAGTTATTTGAAGACGTCTGTACCTACCACTAGAGCAAACAAACACACCCAATTCCTAGCCAGATTAATATTAATTCTCACACCAAAGGCCAATTTATCTCAATTTTTATTACTGAAAACAAGATAATTGGTTTTCAACAACAGAAAAAATACACAGTATTGATGCATCTGGCTCCAGGTCAAAATCCTATATAATATTTTGGCTCAGCCATAGGCAAATACAAGGTTTGCCTGGCAGGTTGTGGGGAGGGAGGAAGAGGCTGCCCTTCCCACGCTAGACTGGGTGTGCAGTGAGCCAATTATATTTCTCTGGAAGGAGTTTCAGGCATGCGCTTAGAAACGCCGTCCTTGGGTCACATTTGCATTCTTAGCCCAGACATCTTTCGGAGACCTCCTTACTTGGGGTCCTTGGCTGATGTACTTCCCAGGTGCCTCTTCTAAGGTATCCTTATCGCGAGACCTTGGTTGAGGTTACTTTTCCCCACTTTGAATCAGTTCTTTTGCATTTGTAACCCTCCCTCTTATCCCTTTCCTTCCTCCTACCACCTTAGGTCCATAACAAGGAGGCTTTATTTTGAGCTCCTTAGTGGGAGATGATTTCTCCTACCTGAGCTGCACATGATCTTACCATCACACACTGTCATTCTATGGGGGAAAACGAAACACTGTGGAGCCAGCATCTATTTTTATCTCTTGATTACACTATCACTGTAAATAAATAAAGTTTAAAGAAATTGAAAAGAATTGAAATCATATGAAGTCTGTTCTGAGAGCACGATGGAGATAGAAATCAACAAAAGATACCTGGAAAATCTCCAAATACTTGGAAATTAAACAGCACATTTCTAAATAACACATGGGTCAAATAAGTTTAGAAATTAATAAATATTTGGGGTTAAATGAAAATTAAAAGACAACTTATCAAACTTTGTGGAATAAAGCAAAAGCAGTGATTACAGGAAAATTTATTACATTAAATGTATGTTTAAGGAAAGGCAGAAAATCTAAGATGAGTATCCTAAGCTTCCACATGTGGAAACAAGAGAAGTTTAAGTCTATCTAAAGGAAGAAGAAAAAAATTAAAAATTAAATTCAGAGCAAAATTCAATGAAATTTAAAACATGGAAAAAATGAGTTTAGTTTTTTAAAAATTGAATAAACAAAATTTACAAACCTTTTGCCTTGCTAGCCAAAATCAAACAAACAGACAAAAACAAAACAAAGAAATGAAAAATGAATAAAATCAGAATTGAATATACTGAACAAGAGGTCATCACTATTGACCTCATGGACATAAAAAGGATTAAAAAGTAATATTACAAACAACTCTATGGCTACCAATTCGATGTCTTAGATAAAATAAACCAATTCCTTGGAAGGCATAAACTACTGAAACTCACCAGAGAGGAAATAGATCATCTGAATAGGCCAATATCTATTCAATGAATTGAAACAATAAATAAAAACTATCCAAAAAAATAAATCATTAGGCCCAGATTATTTCACTGGTGAGGTCTACCAGACATTCAGTGGAGAAAACATGCTGATTCTTCGAAATACTTTCCAGAAAATAGAAGTATAAGTAATGCTTAGAACTTATTCTGTAAGATCAGGATGACTCTTAAAACAAAACCAGATAAAAATGTTAGTCTATTAAAGAACAACTACAGATATCTCTAATGAACATATATTAGCAAATCAAAACATGCAATGTTTTCTTTTTATACACAAAGTGTGACTTATTCTGGGTTCGAAAGGCTTGTTCAGTATTAGAAAATCAATCAATGTTATCCACAGTATTGACAGACAAAAGAAGAAAAACTACATGATCATATCAATTAATGCAGAAAAAGAATTCTGAAAAATTGACCATGCATTCATAATGAAACTCTTAACAAGCTGGGAATATAGGGAAACTTCCTTAAATTTATAGAGAACATCTACAAAAAACATACAGCTAATGTTTCTAATTAATGAGGAGAAACTAGATCATGGAATGAGGCAAGGATATCTTCCCTCCTAACTCCAGTAAATATAGTACCAGAAATCTTAGCTGATATAGGAGCGAACAGAAAGAATAACTAATGACCAAAGCTGGAACAATTTTATTAACAAAATAATATAGCACTTAATGAAAGAAATGTTCACGAGTCCAAAGTGATATAAATAAATAACTGAATACACAAATAAATGGAGGAGAATAGACACAACTCCTTTGTAGAAGAATTTTTTGGGGGTGTGTCTTTTTAGGGCTGTACCTGAAGCATATGGAGGTTCCGAGGCTAAGGGTCAAATCGGAGCTACAGCTTCTGGCCCACACCACAGCCACAGCAAGGCAGTATCTGAGCCATGTCTGCCACCTATGCCACAGCTCATGGCAATGACAGATCCTTAACCTGCAGAGCAAGGTCAGGCATTAACCTGTGTCCTCATGGATGCTAGTCAGATTCATTTCTGCTGAGCCATTATGGGAACTCCCATAGAAGAATTTTTTTAATGATTTTTATTTTTTCCATTATAGTTGGTTTATAGTGTTCTGTCAATTTTCTGTTGTACAGCAAAGTGACCTAGTCACACATGCATATATACATTATTTTTCTTACATCATCTTCCATCATGCTCCATCACAAGTGACTACATAGAATTCCTAGTGCTACACAGCAGGATCTCATTGCCCATCCATTCCAAATGAAATAGTTCACATCTATTAACCCCAGATTCCCTGTCCATCCCACTCCCTTCCCTTCCCCCTTGGCAACCACAAATCTGTTCTCCAAGTCCATGAGTTTCTTTTCTGTGGAAAGTTTTGTGCAGTATATTAGATTCTGGATATAAGTGAGATCGTATGGTTTTAAAAGTAGGTAGATAATTTTTTAAAGTTGGTCGATACTTGACTCTGCAGGAGTTTGAGCTTAATTCCCACTTAAAAGTGGGGTAGCGTATAGTGACTTCTTCTCCCAAGTAGAGTGTATAAAGGGGCATAGTGGAAAGGACATTGTAAAGAGCAACATTATAGTAGAGAATCGTGAGAAACACAACTACAGCTAGCTGATTAAGTTTAACATCAAACATTAATAAATAATATTAAAATATCTGTCCTTAATATCATTATGATGAAAATCACATTATCTCTTTTTTTCTTACTCTTAAAACATACAACTCCAGTTTATACCTGAAACGTCAGACAACTTCTAATTGAGGCACATTCTGTGAAATACCTGAACAAGCCCTCTCAAAACTTCAAAAATAAGACTGTCATATCTGAAAAGAACTTAAGGAGATATGAGTAGTAAATGTAATGTGGTGTATGGGATAGAAAAAGGAGGAAAAGAACTTTAGGTATCAACTAAGAATACCGGAACAAAGCATAGCCTTTAGTTAATAATAGTATTTTAATATTTGTTAATAAATTGCAACAGATGTACCATAGTGATAGCAGATTTTAATAGTGGAATTCACGATAGTTTTTGTACTGTTTCCATAATATTTCCAAAAATCTTTAACTGTTCTAAATTAAAAACAAAAATTATTTAGGTGTTCCCACTGTGGCCCATTGGTAATGAACCAGACTAGTATTCATGAAGACGTGGGTTCAGTCCCTGGCCTCACTCAGTGGGTTAAGGATCCAGAGTTGCCATGAGCTGTGGTGTAGGTCACAGATGCAACTCGGATCTGGCATTGCTGTGTCTATGACATAGGCCAACAGCTGCTGCTCTGATTCAACACCTAGCCTGGGAACTTCCATATGCCATGGATGTGGCCCCCCAAAAAACAAAACGAAGAAGAAAAAAGATGTGGAATGCATGCCATATCCCTTCAGGAGCATGATCCAGAAGTTGTTTGCATTATTTCAGCTCATATTTTATCTTACAAATTTTGGTCATTCAGGCTTCCGTAACTGCAAGTTTAGGCTATGAGCCAACTTGAAAATGTTTCATTGCTAAAAAGAAAAGGGAAAAAAGTGAGGAAATGGATTTTGGAGAAGTTCTAAGTCTATTCCACAATCCCACCATATTATTTTTCTACTTTACAAATTCATATAAGATGAAAAATCCACAAAGAATACCCTGGGTTTAAATAACTCATGAAGAATACTCTCAGTAAGGGACGTGATATTTAATGACCTAGATTAAAACCTAGGTAGTCACCGTCATGTTTAAGAACAATAAGTCTAGATGATAAAACAGGATTATTTTATTGATTTTTTTTTTTTTTTTTGCTTTTTTAGGGTCACACCCATGGCATATGGAAGTTCCCAGGCAAGGGGTTGAATCAGAGCTACAGCCTCCACCACAGCCACAGCAATGTTGGATCTGAGCCACGTCTACTACTTACACCACTCAAGCAACACCAGATTCCCTACCCACTGAGCGAGGCCAGGGATCAAACCTGCATCCTCATGGACACCAGTTGGTTTCATTTCTGCTGCACCACAATGGGAACTCCCCAAACAGGATTATTTTAGAATCTAATAGGAGTTACAGAGAATAGATGAGCTCTTCATAAAGTAGATATATATTTCTGTATTGTATGGCTTGGGAGAAGAGATGGAAATCCGTGAATCTTATAAGTACAACCCTTAGTGACAAGCTCTAGCACAGGCACCTGGAAAATGTGGAATTGATGATGGACTATTCACCGCTTTAAGCCTATTTGAAGTAACCTTAATTAGATAAAATGCATAATTGCTCTCAATTATATTAAATGTCATAATTCCCTTCCATGGTAATAGAGTCCCTTTCCAGGTCTCTCTCTCTCTCTCTCTCTCTCTCTCTTTCACACACACACACACACACACACGCACGCACGCGCACACACAGTGAATTCAGTTAAATTTTAAGAGTCATGTGAATAAGGAAATTAATTCTAAATGTAAACCATGATAAAGGTAGGTGACAATTATAGGCCATGCTTATTAACTAGCACTTTGGTGAGCCAAAGAAAGGCCAGGTGAGAATTAGGTTACAAGACAGATTAAGAAGCCAACTAAGGCAAGTATGATACAAGTGAGAGCAGTAAGCCAGGATTAGACACTGGTGAAGACCTAAAGATATAGGCAAGAAAAGTAGAGATAATCAAGTTTTTTCTCAGGGGATCTAGCAGGGTTGTAGTGGTTTAGAGTATCAGGAAAGAGGCTAATGAAACAATGCCTTCCACTTTTACTCGGAAAGTTTTATTTTCTTTTTTAATGTTGGGGTTACCTATAAGATTTCTCTTGAGGAACAGGGCTTAATTGCTTTTTAAAAGGCTAAAAATAATTTCGAAATTCAAGAAAGATACAGGCATAGGCATCCCTCCAATTTCTGAGACTCTATGTCTTAGTTCTGTTTTAACTCTACATGATTAAATATTTATTGACACTCTTTTTCAGAATTAACTGGGATAACAGTAAGGATAGAAGCCCTCAAGTGAGTTGGGGACTCTTTTCCTCCCCATTCTGTGTTCATTTGCACTCTGTAATATCGTCTTACTTTTTTGTTTTCCACTGATCTTATGGAATCAAGAATTCTTCTGCAATCTTCCATTTAGTCAAAGATAAAATGTAGGTCTTCCAGCCTGACTGTAAGTCTGGATTTCCTCAGATACGGTTGGCAGATGTTTGAATTTAAGAGGGTGAGGAAGGCAAAACAGAGCCTGCTATTCTTTCTTACACTCATAATTAAGCTAGAGATTTCAAATTCAAAGGATGATGTCCTTTGTGAAAGGCCTTAGCAAAAGGCAATAGTAAATAGTAGTTTCAAAGATATCTAAATTTGATTTTTTAAACTCATGTCAGTGTGCCAACTAAAAAATAATCTGAGTATTAAATATGTCACTGAATCCCCACTGTGGAAAATACATCCTACCAGAGTTCCCTGGTGGCTCACCAGAATAAGGATCCAGCTGTGACACTATTGTGACTTGGGTAGCTATTGTTGTGTGGGTTGGATCCTTAGCCTAGGAAATTTTACATGCTGTGAGTGCAGCCCAAAAAAAACCCCAAACCAAAAAACAAACAAAAAAACAAAACAAAAACCCTGTGGAGACTTTATCTTCATTAGGCCAAGAACAAGATTGTTATTTGAAGAGGGTGCTTTATTGGAACACTTGAACTGACTCAAACTGCACTACAAGGAAAATTAAGCTAAACATATTACTGGAGATGGTGGTGAGAAGGAAAGGATAAAGGTGCTGACTGCTTGATAATGCCAAAGCATCACTGGCAAAATATGGATTGTTAAAGGCTGAGATTATAAGAGCCAATGAAAGGCCAAGCAGGAGAAACAGAAGGGGTGGACAGACCTGCGGAGTTTCCACAGCTTGTTGTCAAAGTGGTGCTGGGATCCAGACACAGAATATGAGTCCTGATTTATAACATCATAATTCAGAAGAAGGTTCTGGGCCAAAATCAGCCTATTAGAGAATGAGTCTTTGGAAGAAGAAATTTGTTAGTGTATCAGAGACAAATTGAGGCAAAAACCACAAGGATCGTAGCTGAAAAGGCAGGTAAACAGTGAGGTCCATACAGGAGAATTTTAAGTGATAGAGCAAAATAGAGCCCTGATTTTGCCTTTTTCTGTAGTCCTTTTTTTTTCACAGAGGCCCAAGAAGTGCTTTAAAATAATGGAAAAAAAATATTGCCTACAATTGTATCTTCTTGCAATTAAGTTTGCTAGGGTGAATTCCCATTGTGACCACAGGCTCGCAGATGCCTATTTTCTGGGCAGAACAAAGAGTGGCATCAAACTATGCAGGAAAATTTCTGGAATCTTCTATCAAAAGGAGCTGGTAAGGATGTACTTGGAGTGGAAGGCATTGGCTAGAGAGTTTGAGACGTGATTTGTTTCAGGGCTGTCATTACACAAATAATAGTTTTCTTTGATCTTGGGTTAAATGTAAAATTCTTGGGTTCAGTATAAAATTGCATGTTTCCATCCAAAGTAGGAATGCCACTTTTGCCTACTTCCATGAAAGTATAATGTGGAATAGAATAACATCCATAAGAGGATATTGGGCTCTATGGACAAATAATCACTATGCAAACCTAGGTTTTAATAGCTGTTATATAATTGCTATTACTGGGAAATATGTAGAATTCAGTGGGATTATAAGAAGTGAATCTCTTATGGTTAGTGGCAGCCCAATGTACTATTTAATATTCTCAGCCATTTTAAATTTTAGTTTAACTTTTTAGATAAATGATTGAGGGAGTTGATTTTGATCTACTTTTTTGAGCCAAAAACCCAGCTGAAATATTACCAAAAGACATCAAACATTATTATTATGAGATGTTTATTCCATTGTAGTATATTGCCATACATCCTGATACTCTATATCAATTTTTGTAAAAACTTGCAATCTGAAGAGTGAATGCGTTTAAATGTACAATATTCTTTTAGCTTCTCTCCTGGCACATACTGTTTGATGAAGATTGGGTATTTCATGACTCCTCTTAGTCCACATTTTATAATTTTCACTTTCGGGCTAGAGAGATTGAATCTCTCTGAAGTGAGCCTGTTTAATGGTGGTTTTCAGTGTAAGTTTAGATCTAGTCATATTCTTGGGATAAGTGCTACATAACTGCAGGCCTGTCAGTAGGAGTGTGGTTGTTTAATTACCAACTCAGCTGTACTCTCTGACTAGATGTAGTGACAATAACTCTCAAAGTCCAAGGTCTTTCAATTTTCTTTTCCTTTGTATATTTCCTTATAATTTTCCTTATATATACATACATATATATATATATATATATATATATCTCAAATGGAAGAGCATACATAGCAATCCTTCACTGCATAGAATATACTTTTATTTTAAGCATTCCAGGAAGATGGCACATGTTATAAAAGAAAATGTAATGGGAATAGGGGAAAAGTATTATGATAGGTGACTTAAAGGTAAATTATCCAGTCAGCAAATGACTATCAACAATTCCTTTAATTTTTCATCGAGATATGGAAGCTGTTTCCCTCTCTTGAATCATTTCTGGTCCTCTGAGTTGTTTTGTCCCAGAGAAAAAGGCAAAAGTGATACTGTGTTTATGTACATAAATACGTATATAAGTATATGCATGCTTGTGTGTGTAGAGGAGACCAAGGTTGATTGACAAGAGAACTAAACAATGAAATATAATATGATACTACCTATTCTAAGTATTATTAATTTTTGATAATTCTGACTTAAGTTTTTTTTAAATAAGTAGCACAGGGAGTTCCTTCTGTGGCTCAGCATTAAAGAACCCAACTAGTATCCAAGAGGATGTCTGCTCAGTTGGTTAAGGATCCAACATTGTCGTGAGCTCTGGTGTAGGTTGCAGATGTGGCTTGGATCCTGTGTTACTGTGGCTGTGGGATAGGCAGGCAGCTGACTGACCCCTAGCCTGGGAACTTCCATATGCTATGGGTGTCCCCTTCCCCCCCAAAAAAAGTAACACAGTGATGATAAAGTGGAAAGGAGAAAATGAATTCTATTGAAACACAGAAGCTGCTTGTTGTGCCCTTAAAAAGACGTTTGAATTTACATGTTATGATACTTTAGGAAATTCTCTCATGCTGATCCTCAAGGAACCCCCAGCTTTTGAGGTATAACTGACAAATAAGATTGTGAGATAGTTAAAGTGCACAACATGATGACTTAATATAGGTATATATTTTGAAAGGATTTCCCCTCATCACCTCAACTTTACCTTTTTTCCTTTCTTTTTTTCCTTTTTTTGGATGAGAACATTTAAGTTCTTCTCTCAGAAATTTTCAATAATAAAATATGGTGTTATCAACTGTAGTATATATTAAGTTCTCAGAACCTATTCATCTTATAACTGAAAATTTGTACCCTTTACCAATCTCTTCCTATCCCCAACCCCCAAACTCTAGCAACTTAAATTTTATACTTGGTTTCTCTAAGTTCAATTTTTTTTTTTGAGATTCCACATATAAGTAGAATGCCATGTGGTATTTGTCTTTCTCCGTCTGGCTTATTTCACTTAGCATAAAGTCCTTCAGTTCCATCCATGTTGTCACAAATGGCAGGATTTCTTTCTTTTTATAAGGCTAAATAATATTGCATTATATATGTATATATATGTATGTATATATGTGTGTGTATGTATACGTATATAATGCACCAAGGAGCTTTTAAATCACAAAACAATAAATTTATTTCAATTCTATTGAGCAAGTCTTTAGTAATCCCTAAGGTAGATGTAGTTTCTTAAAAAGAAATACAAGAAATATACTGTAATTGCTAATACAATCTGTGCATATATAAGAATAGTTGGCATTTCTGGTTTCTTTGTTATAACTTGTAGTTTTATTTCTTTTTAAAGCACTCTCTTGGGTAATAGAAAAATGTTCTCTAATCATCTCTGTATTCTGTATTTTTATGCACAGGGTAAGAAATAATTTTTATATTTGAATTAAGGAAAGTTTTCATTGAAAAATAGATGTGTAAAATAATTCCACATTGCTTTTCCATTCTAAAATAAACTCAAATGTCTGGAAGAAGAAATGAAAAAAATAATACATAATATAAAAATAATTGAATCTTAGTACACTACCACTTTTGCCTCTATTAATCACTTAGTTACTTCCAATAGTTCCCCTGTAACAAAAAAAAAAAATGACATCTTGAGTAAGAATAGAATAAATAATATATGTGTGAATCTATACCACATTTCCACTTTTCAGCAATCCTTCATTGCATAGAATATATTTTTATTTTAAGCATTATAGGAAGATGGCACGTGGGGATAGGGGAAAAGTATTATGACCAGTTACTTAAAGGCAAATTATCCAGTCAGCAAATGACTATCAACAATTCCCTTAATCTTTCATTGAGATGCGGAAGTTTCCCTCTTTTGAATCGTTCTGGTCCTCTGAGTTGTTTTGTCGCAGAGAAAAAGGCAAAAGTGATACTGTATGAGTTACTGTATGACTTCTGGTCCGTGGTCCCTCCTTAAGAGGATTTAGCAGCTTCCATTTTCATTCTCTTGGGATCCAGCCACAAGTGAAAAAGCTATGGCAGGATGACAGAGTGAAGAGAGAGAAAAAGCCCCAGCCAGCCTGCAGGCATCGCAGATACTGCAGAGGGGGTACCACGAGTGTGAAGAAGCCATCTTGAATGTGCTGTCCAGGCAACAGTACTAGCAGAAGGAGCCAGATGAGTGCTTTGTATCCTCAGCCAACACCCTGTGGCACAGAACAAAAAGCAAAGTCAGCCAACTCAAAAAATTATAAGAAAGAATGAGACATAGTACATCTGCTAATATAAGCCACTAGATTCTGGGTCCCTTTGTTACATGGGACTCCAGAACTGAAACATAGTTTCTTCTAGAACATACATTATTTTCAAGCATAAGATTTTTGAACTAAATAATTTTTGTTGCAAGTAAAAAGGATGAAGTTACCCCATCTATATTCTTATGGATTGGAAATGAGGACAGTATAATTACAAGAGAATTTGGGGTGATCAGTATTTGTATTAGTTAGAGTACTTTCAGCTGCAAGTACAAAATTCCTGAAGTATGCTTGCTTAAAGCAATAAAGACCTTAATCACGCCCGTCTAAATAAACATAGACAATCCATATTGATAGCAGTACTGACAATCGGTATTGATAGTGCAGCTTAACGTCTTCAAGCAAGTAGGTTCTTTTCATCTTCCTTTGCATCATCTACGGCAAGTTACTTTCTGTATCACAGGTATAAAATGACACCTCAATTTAGACATATATTCATGTTCAGGGTAAGAGAGGTGCTGCCATCTGCATGCTTATTTTTGATAGGAAGCAAGCTTTCCTAGAAGCAGTCCTAATCAAATAGTAGTCATGTGATGTGTTCCTTTTGCCAGAACAGGGTCACATGGCCATAACTGGCTATACTAGGAAACTAGTTAATTCCATATCTGACAAAAGAATAAAGATTGTCATGACAGCTCAGACTGGTTTTGTGTGGAAGGAAACAGACCAATTCTATTCTGAACACAATTTTGTTCTTTTAGCAAGAAATAAAAGACGGTGGGTAAGCAACCAAAAAGATCTGGCATATTGAATGAGTTCATACTACTACTTTATGATTCTGAGTTTGGAGAAAATGTTTTATTTCTTTTCAAATTTGTGACAACTGTTGCTTACAAAAACCCTCGCAATAGTGTCTATGATCTTTTTTAAGACAATTAAAGGAAATTCCTGCCTATTATTAACTGTTGAGAGCTACTTTTAAAAATATATAAATGATATTGAAATTTGTCTAATTCTTTTTCTTTACCTATTAAGATTATCTTGATAAATCACATTAATTGATTTTTTTTTTACTGAGAAAGTAATTTTGTATTCCTGGGATTAATCTAATTCTGTCAAGATCCATTATCCTTTTTATTTTTAAAAGTATTCTGCTAATATTTTAGAATATTTAAATTTATTTTTATGAATGAGATAAGCCTAATTTTCTGATTCTTTAATCTTCTTTTCAGATTTTGAGACTCAGCTTATTCTAATATCATAAAATAATTTTAGGACTATTCTCATTTTATTTTCCCCAGAATTGTTTGTGTCTGTTAGACTTATTCCTTGAGTATATTTTTTTTTTGTCTTTTTGCCTTTATCTAGAGCCGCACCCGCGGCGTATGGAGATTCCCAGGCTAGGGGTCTAACAGGAGCTGTACCTGCCGGCCTTCGCCACAGCCACAGCAACGCGGGATCGTCTGCAACCTACACCACAGCTCACGGCAACGCCGGATCCTTAACCTACTGAGCAAGGCCAGGGATCGAACCCGCAACCTCATGGTTTTTAGTCGGATTCATTAACCACTGGGCCACGATGAGAACTCCTTGAGTACTGTTATTGGTTTGCATTGAAGGCATCAGTTTTCAGTCAGATTTGTTGCAATGAAATGTGCTGTAAAATCAACCCATTGTAGGTATATTTGGGTAATTTAGACAAATATATGCTAACTATATGTTTGTGGTAATTACAACCACAATCAAGATACAGAATAATTTCATAAACCTCAAAGTACCACTTTTGGCAATTGTCTACTATCCTAATTTTAGCTCCTGGCAACCAAGGATATGATTTCTGTTCTTATAGTTTCTCTTTCTTTAGAATATCCAGAATTCTAAAATTCACACTTCGCTCTTACCCCCACCCATCCCTGAGCTAAGACAAAGATTTTCTTCAGTATTTCTAAGTATTTCACCATAAAATCCATGCCTGAGTGTTAAGTAGCCTCCAACATGGCCTCAAAGACCCTCACCTCCTACTGTGTGTCTTGTGCAATATGCTTCCCTTGGGTGTAGAATGATTAATTGACTCACTTCTAATTTACAGAATAAGGCATACGTGATGGGATTGTTCTTCCAATATTAAGTTAGAGAAGGGCTGTGGCTTCCATCTTGGTACCTCCTCAGGCTCTCTCAGGTTGCTCACTCTGGGGAAGCCAGCTGCCATGAATGTATGCATGTATGTGGAAAGTACTGTGTAAGTGAACTTGGAAGCAGATCTTCTGAGATCTGCCAATAAGCTATATGAACTTGGAAGGAGATCTTCCCAAGTTGAGCCTAGAGATGATTACAGACACCTTGATCATGGATTTGTGATAGGTCTTGAGTCAGGGCAACCCAGCTGAGTCAGTCCTGAAATAATGAGAAAATAAATCTTTGCTATTTATAGCTGTTAAGGGTGTATTAGTTTTCTATGACTGCTGTAACAGACAATCTCAGAAGTTTAAAATAGTAGAAATGAATTCTTTAACAGTCTGGAGTCTAGAAATCCAAAAACAGTTTCACTGAGTCAAAATCAAGGTATCAAACTAGACGCACTTCCTTTGGAAGCTATAGGGGAGAATATGTTCCATGCTTCTTCTAACTTCTAGTGGCTATTGCATTGATTGGCCTGTCACTGCATTAGTCCAATCTCTGCCTCCATCTTCAAATTGTTTTACTCTCTGTGTCTAATTTTCACTGCATCTCTTTTATAAGGACACTTGTGATGGGATTTAAGGCCAACCTGGATAATCCCAAATAATCTACTCATCTCAAAATTCTTAATTATACTTACGACGCCTTTATCATATAAAATAACATATGTGGATTCTAGAGATTATTGCCTCGTGTCTTCAGGGTCTACAACATAGAGTAATTGTGCTATGTAATGACAGATAACTAATACACTGCAAGGGTAATTTGCTATGCAATGATAGATAAGTAACACACTGACCTTTATGGCAGAGTTAAATCTTCATAGGTCTTTGACTCCCAAGGTCTCTCTTAGTCTAATATTTTACTACTTCAGCTTTAAAAACAATTGCTTTTTCTGATTCTTCTCTGCCACAATTTAAAAAAAAAACTCTTTCTTTTTCACTGGCAAACTAAAAAAAAATCTTATTTGACATTATAGCTGTCTTGTGATAATCTTACCGAAATCAGAATTTGATGTATACTATTACATTAACTCTTTCCAAACACTTTACTGAGGACAGAAGACTCAAAAAGCATTTGGTTTGCTTTCCAAATTATTATAAGAATACTACAGTATACCACTCCTGCTATCAATCTCTGTACTAGACAAAATAACACTAGCGTTTGTAACAGATAGACTCTGAAATCTCAGTGAGTTAACTAAATATAATTTCATTTCTTTCTCATGTAAAACTTCCAACATTCATGTGCTTGATTAGGAAGAGGCTCTTCTCGCAGTGATTCGATTCTAGGCATTTTTTATATCATGTCTATAGTGTCTTTGCATAGGATTTTCAGTCCTCTGTACCTATCACCATGAAGATGATATGGGAATGAGCATGGAGAATTATTTATGAGAGGTGTATATAGCACATGCTGGAAGAAACAGCCATCATTCCTGCTCCCATTCCACTGAATAAAATAGCATCTGTGGCTATATGTGCTGCTTGCACTATCTTGTCTCAACTGGAATCAAATCTGGAAAGTGGAATCTACCTATTTTATCAAAAAGACAGTATGGGTTTGGTGACGACTTAGCAGTCCCTACCACACTCTATGATATCCACTTTTTGGAACTTGTGATAACTTCTTTTATGGCTCTGAATATAGTCAGTTTCCATGAAAACCACATGTATGCTTAAAAGAGTGTATTTATGACAGTTTTTACTTGATCATTCTTGTTAATTATGTTACTTTAAACTGCTATGTCTTCAATGAGTTTTTCTCTTATCTATAATTTGGTAAGCACAAGTGTGATAAAATCTCTTATAGTGATGCCAGATTTATAAATTTATTTTAATTATATGTTTAAATTTATTATGTGTTTTGAAGCTGTTTATTGAGCATTTATAAATTTAGAATTTTTAATTCTTCCCTTAAAATTTAAACATTTTATTAACACAGAAAAGTCTACCTAGAGTAAATTTTTGCCCTAAATTCTATTTTTTTTTTAAATTAACCTACTTACATTGATTTCCTTTGGTTTATATTTGCTTGGTCTGTCTTTGTCATCATTTTATATTCTTAAACAATTAGCTTTTTCTAAAATACATTTGGGTAACCTTTACCTTTTAAGTTGAAAATTTTTCTTTTTACATTTAATATTATTATAGATAGATTTAAATTTATGTGTGTTACTCATTTTGTTTTGTCTCTCTTATTTTTTGTGTACTGTGTAGATTTCTTATTTTACATCGAGTTTGTTGCCCCTTAAACTTACTCTTATTTATAGATCTCGTAGCTTGGAAAGTATACATACTAATTTTTTGCTTGTATTAATCTCCCTAGAATTTACTATAACTATTTAGCTTGTTAAAGATTTAGGTTAATATTTACTTTACTCTCATTTTAAACAAGAACTTTAAAATATTCTAATTATCCTCTTCCCAGATCATATTACTGATGGCAATTTCAGTTTTATCTCTCTTGATTCTCTTAAGAGCAATTTAAATTGTTTTGTATATTTTAATATTTATATATAATTTAACTGTTATCTTTGCACTTTATTCCTTCTTAACTTATATCCTTCAGAACTGCTAACACATACCCATTAGCTATATGTGACTATATAAATTTAACTTAATTAAAATTAAAATTTTAATTTCAGTTCTCAGTTACAGTAGTCATATCTCAAGTACTTAAAGTAACATATGGTTGTGGTTACCATATTTCAAAGAAGAGATATAGAATAGTTCCATCATTGCAGAAAGTTCTATTGGATATCACTGCTTTATAAAGTCTTTTAGTGGAAATTTTTTAAAAGAGAACAGAACTTTTGTTATTTTGAAAGTGTGTTAACTTTGACCTCTTCTTGAAAGATAATTTAATGGATGTACATTCCTAGTCCAATGGTTGTTTTCTCTGATTACTATGAATATATTACCCAATGTATTCATGTGTTTTCATTATGATTGAAGGAGGCTAAAAAGAGAAAAATAATAAAATAATAAAGTATTATTTTTATATTTTAAACATATAAAATACTTTTATATTTTACAACGTTAGCATTTGAGATTTTCAAGGATTTAATTGTCCAATTTTTGTGAATTTTTTCTGCTGATTTGTGATAGATTTCTTCATTTGTTTGTTGATCTTTTAAAAAATTGCTAGCTCTTGTTCCTATGAGCACTGTTTTTTGGAATCATTTGAAAATTGTATTAAAAGTCACTGTTCTAGAAATAATTTCTGCTTGCTTAAATCAGTTGCCTGAAAATTTGACCAACTCATCACCCTTTACACTTTTGACTTGGAGTTTTTGTGCCCACACTGGTAGAAATGCTGGCTCTAAAATCATAAGGATTTAATAGATAAACAGTTACTTATTCTGAGAATCTTACGCTATCTGGTGAATTTTGCTTATTGTTTATGTTTTTTCTTTTCCAATGATGTTAAATTATGTTCAAGTTCTATGTGGGTGGAGAGTTCTCCTCCTCCGCTTAGACTCTGTAATTTGCTTCTCATCTTCTTGCCAAAAGACCATGAAAGCCCCAGATGTCTTTGGGCTGCCAGGGTTGAGCAGATGTCCTCAGAGATAATGTATTTGCAGGGCTCGCTAACATTCTGGGTACTCTCACTTTCTAGCATTTATTGGAATAGATTATTTTTTTCCATTATGACTAGCTTGGTTGTTTCTATAAAGAAGTTTGTGTGCTGACATCATTTGCCATTTTAAAAATTTGATGTTTCATGAACTACTGTAAACCGAAATATTTGAAAAGCTTCAATATTTTCATCTATGAGATTTTTGTTTTCCAGAATTTTTCCATATCAAATTATATTTTCAAGATCAAATGTAAATGTGTTTTAAAGTTTAAGGTAATTTATTCTGTCTTATGTATATTCCTCAAGTTGCACGTGATATAAGCAGTATAATACCCAACAGTAACTAGCAATGATAAATTTTCCCATTAGATATGAGTTTCAAAACTATAATGTATAGTCCTCATAGAGTTCAGAGGCAGTGAATCATGTTGCAAAGTGAGACAACAAGGACAGAAGTTAAGACAGAAGTCCCCCTTTCATCCTAGCCTGCCTGAACCCAGTGGCCTCAACTCTTTTTGCTTTACCTACTGGAATTCCAAGCAATATTTTATTTGAATAAACTGACGTAGCCTGGCTTGAGAGTACTCTGGTTTGTCTGGTTAATTTGATTCCTTCTGGAGTAATATTTGTTCTTTCATTCATATCGATGGTAGATAATTAGGACCTAATTCGAAGAGTCTACTATATAGTTATTATTATATAGTATATCATATAATAACAATAAATACATAATAACTCTAAAGATATGTATATGTATATACATATGTATATATAATGTATTGTAAGATTTATTGGTAAGGAGGTTTTTTTCATACACTTGTTTAGATTATAAGACCTGAACAGTCATGAATTTAGCATTAAAGTGTACCTTGTTTAAGAAGCAGAAACTTCACAAAATTTCTTATTACCTCAAATGTATATGGTGATTAGAAATACCTTCTCAGCTGTATGTGTGGTGTACATTGCTTACATAGGTTTCAGAGTTAAACTGAAGAAAAAAAGCAAGAAGGTGGACAGAAAAATAGTGAAATTTGAACAAAGACTGGATCTTTTGTATGTAACTAAATTGGCATAGGATAGTAATGGAACTTAAAGCAGAAATAGCAGTTTAAAATATGGTTTTTGAAAAACTTTGGGATGATTTATGACCACATTAAATGACTAATTCCTGACACCATATTAGAAATCTCTGGGAAGGAAAACAATAATATACTTGAAAAAGAGATGGCATCTTAGCAGAAATCATGGGTGGTTGTGGGGGGAAATATATCTTAAAAATATACAAAATTTTCACCAAAATAACAGGAAACTTTTTTCTGCAAATATTTATTTTGGTCACTGAAATGCACCAGAATTTCACAAACTCTGTGTTTTTCACCTGCAGATGGCAGAAAGTGTTTGGTTGCCAAAGGGGTAATCTCTTGAGAGGGCTGAAAAATAAATGATCTAGTCTAAGATGACAGAGACCTGTTTTCTTACCAGCTGTCCAGTGTAGATATGGAATTCTAGGAAGAATTCCCACAAGCACTTTTGTCTCTGTTACAAGTTTATTAGAGAGAGGCATGGTATGTCTTAATGGTCATTTCCAAAGAGAGTGGTAACAATAATCCATTTTGTCAGAGCCCGATTGATTAAAAATTAAGTGCTTGATTCTCTGTGCAAAGAGTTAGCTGACTGACTCCAGA
Source organism: Catagonus wagneri (assembly GCA_004024745.2). Lineage (NCBI taxonomy): Eukaryota > Metazoa > Chordata > Mammalia > Artiodactyla > Tayassuidae > Catagonus > Catagonus wagneri. Next base: position 1,192,608 of record PVHT021183696.1, read on the forward strand.
TTGGTAATTATCTTAAAGAAGGAGACATTTTTAAAGGATATAGCATTGCACAGCTGCTTGTAAAACCATAGCTGTGGCTCAGATTCAGTCCCTCGCCTGGAAACTTCCATATGCCATGGGTGTGCCCATTTAATTTTTTTTTTAGATATAAGGATAATACATATAAACATTAAGGTGGGAGAGATGATTTCCATGATTCTATAGATTTGACAAGTCTAGTTCTATAATTAGGTTATAATTTATGCCATCAAGTTGGGAAATCTTAGGCAATTAAGATCAGATTTTATACTTTCTTTGATAGTATCTAAAAATGTTGTTTAGGAGAATCAAAATCTATTTGCTCTCTAATGGAAAAATATAGATGAGAGCAGATCTCATTTGCCAGTGACAAATGGCAGGAGAGAAAATAGACTATCCATGAGAAAATACACCAAAGAAAACTTATTGTTCAGAATTAGCTCTTTGATTAAATATGTTTCAAGGCCAAAATATTCCACTTTTAAGAAGTGCACACTGGATTATCTACCACTGAATCAGTAAGAGTTTCCTTTTATTTTTTACATTAACCATTTTTTATCCTTAAAATTATTTCATTACATACTTAATTACATGTTTCTATCTCTTGATGGTAAAGCAAGGACATCTTTCTCCCATTCCTTCAAATCATTATAGAAAATGCATAGAAATGGTGTTACTTAATAATTTAAATTTTTTTTGAATTATAATAGTGTTAGAGTATAAGAAAGTTTTCCATAGGAAATTTTGAGTTATTTCAGCAATAATGGCAGCAGAAAGTATGTGAATAAGGAAGAAATCAGAGCAAATAATGGCCCAAGTCATGATGGGTAAGTTAGGCTCTTCTCAAGGAAGCTTCAGTGAACTTCTAGGTCAGGAATCAATAAGACATGATGTGGAGGCAAAAGGAAGCATCAGATTAGTTTATTAAAGAACTGTATTAAAATAATTTGGCTTTTAGGGCAACTTTTGTTTTAGTCTCTGTAAATAGAGCACTAACTCTTGCCCACAGCGTTGATCTTAAGAACTATTGTTAAATTAATTCATAAACACATATTTAGAAGCTATTAGAGTATTTATCCTGATAGCATAATGAGCAGAGTGAGGTAACAACTGAACCTCTTCAAAAGAAAAGGGGAAAAAGATATGGAGGAATAAGGGACACAGTTTGCTAGAGCAATAAAATGCACTGCGTTCTTTCATCTTTCCTGGGTAAAGCACTATCTATTTGGTAGTTGGTATATGTTCACTCTGTCTGCTTTCTTCCCTTTTCATTCCCACTTGTGAACACTGCCTATTGAAATAAAAGTTCCAGTGATAAACAAATAGTTCACACTCCCATTCAAGAGAGAGGTTTGTTTGGAAAGCATCCCTGTAAATTTTTCTAGCTACCTTTTCCAGCTACCTATTCTAACATCATCCTTTGTTAATAAATACGACTAACCAACCAAGGACACAGCCTCAGAGTAAAACCATTAGCATGAAATGGAAGGCCCACATTAAACAGCTGAACGAAGAGACCTACTCCAGGAAAAAAGACAGTGTAGCTATAAACATAAAATCAAGCTCCAATTAGAATACTTAGAATCATTGAATAGGTATTTTCTGCCTGAAACTAAAACTAATATGGAAAGGGGTGTGAGAGCCATGTGGAGAAGAGTTGAGATTTCCTTATCTTCATAGTCATCCCAATGGATCTAGTCAAAGGCCGTCCTAGAAGAGACAAAATTCAGCCAACCTCCAGGCAGGGATAATATCAGAGGACTTCGATAAGATCAAGAAAGCAGCTTCCTCAACTTCTGACTGACTGCAAACAGGCAGATGAGTTTATCTAAGACCAGAAGTATAATTCATCTAAACAATATTTTCATGAGTAATATCATGATCATAGTTTTAAGTCTTTGAATTGGAGGTCATTCATTATGCAGCATAATTGGAATGATTGCTAACTTAATCTGTTAATACAGTTTTTAATAGAAAATTCCTAAAATTGGAATTTAACCAGCTAAGTATAATAAAAAACATTATGTGGTCAGCTAAAATTATGATTAAATTATGATGCAAGCAATGATATGCACTGTAGTTCTTAAATTCATGTTATATTATGAAACAATTTCTAAGAGTTATTATTAAAAGAAGGTAAGGTATAGAATGCTGAATACAACTATGTAGGTTTTGTAAAAGTCTATTCATATTCATAAATATTTTTATCTACATATACATGGCCTTATATGTGTAAATAAAATTTCTAGAGGTATATTCACAAAAAATTTTTCAAGATTGCATCTTCAGAAGGGGTGGAAGGACCTTGGAGGAGAAGGAAAATTATACTTTATACAAATTATATTTTTAATATTTGTAATATTTATTATTAGCTGAGCACACATTCCTTCTCAATTAAAAACAATAGAACTGTAACATAAATGGTACTTACAGAGTTTAAAATGAATTATAATTGAATGCATAAGCATAATATAAATATATAAATAAATTTAATAGCCTCTTGAATTGTTTCTATGTTAAGGCAACATGTGTGGAACAGCTTGAGTCATAAGAAAAGGCAGTCAGATGAAGTATAGGCAACACCCAGGGCTCAGTTCTTTTATTTTTAAAATGGAGTCAGTAGGTAAGTTGTAGTAAACTTCTTTTAGCAGTGGAACACTATCTAGAAATACAATTTTATGGAGAACTCCACACACACACACACACACACACATGCGAATAAAATCAGTTCGAAACATTGGGGTGATGAGATCTCCCAGGTGAATCCACTTGGTTTCTTCTTTGACCACCTCCCACCTCAACCCTCTCCTCTGAAGACTTGAGAAGATAGTTGGCTTGTTTTGAAACAGCTATTATGTCAAATGTCTTCTTCACTCTTACATATCCCTTGGTTTTTTGTAACATTTTCTCATCAGATTATTCACAGTATCACATTATTTTCAAAATAACCCATTTTCACATTTTAAAAAATGATCCACTGTGGAATGGAGATGCATCTGTGTATAAATCGATAAAGAAGATTTTCTTTGAAACAGGAAATGAATGGACACTATGCCAGCTTCATCCTCACCTAAACCAAAATGTGCTATATTTCTCAGCCATAGCTCTCTCCACAGGATAAAGCATTCACAAGAGTAAGTTAATCAACTATTCCAAGTTCTAATTAATGCTTCAGCAGCAGTGAGAAAAAAAAAAAAAAAATCTGCTAGGAGCAAGTTTTGACCAACTCCGAGATATTCATTTGGAAACTTTCTCTTCTTCCCCTTACTGATGCATAAATTCTTTTAGAATATGTCACTTAACAGGCAGTCATAATTATAGTCTTTATGTTAAACTGATTATATAAGTAAGAAATCTGTTGTAAAACAACTTAAACTGCACAGACATACACAAAGGTAAAAGTACAGGATTCCTGAATTTTCATGTAGCTTCCAAAATCTGATCCTACCCCCGCCCCGATGTAGCCACTATTAACATGCAAGATATTTTCAGTGCATACACATACAAATTCACATGCATTTCATCTGTCAGGATGACTGTGTGTATATGTATAGGTACACACGTATCTATATATCTGTATCTTTATGTTATATAAACCTCTATACATGTTTCTGGAACTTTTATCAATTCAGTGTGAGTATGTTGAATAATAAAATACACAACTGAGGAATGAGTGCTTTTTCAGCATTTATTGAAATTAATATATGGTTTTGATCCCCATCTATTGAAATGGTACATATATATATATGTCCTTTAGGGCTGTACCCACAGCACATGGAAGTTCCCAGGCTAGAGGTCTAATCGGAGCTGTGGCCACCAGCCTATGCCACAGCCACAGCAACGCAGGATCCTAGCTGCATCTGCGACCTACGCCACAGCTCACAGCAACGCCGGATTCTTAACCTACGAGCAAGGCCAGGGATCGAACCCATGTCCTCATGGATAATAGTCGGGTTTGTTAACACTGAGTCACGAAGGGAACTCGTATTCTCTATAATTTTGGATCAGCCCTGCATTCCTGGATTAATCCCACTAGATCATGATATATTTATCTTTTTCTGTATGTTGCTGGATTTGATTTGCTAAAAATTTTTTGGGGGGCCGGATTTTGGCGTGTTTGCTCAATAGGGATTTTGAACTGTAGTTTTTTTACAGCCTTCTTTTTCTTCTTTTTATTTTTTGGTTTTGATAGGGTGATTTTTGCCTCCTTAGGTGAGTTGGAATGTGTTCTATTTTTAACTTTCTGAGTTTGTATAAAACTGGTACTATCTCTTTTTTAAACATTTACTAGGATTTGTCAGAGAAGTCACATGGGCTAGAATTTGGCTGCTGCTGTTGTAAGGTTTTTAACTATAAATTTGAAATCTTTCAATATAAAACTATTGAAATTATGCACACACAAATTTATTTCATCTATGTTATATAACTTTTTGCCAATATTGCCTTATTAAATTTTGTAAAATTCCTTTGTTGAGTTAAATGTCTATAGATAGTTATTTCTCTCTTTCATGTTTGATGTTGGTAGTTTGCGTCAGCTTTTTTTTTTTTTTTTCTTGGTTAACCTGGATAGAGTTTTAGCAATTTTCCCATGATTTTTCTTTACCTTTGGTTTTCACGTCTTTGCATAGGAGGTTTTTAAGTGCATTTTGGGGGCAAGGCTATTTATTCTCCTAAGAATTTTAGAACTGTGGTTTGATATTTTTCATTCCTTTTTAGGAATTATTTGTGCTTTTTCTCTTCAAATGTTTCTTCTGCCCCCTTCTTTCTTCTTATGCAATCCCAATTACATATATGTGAGCTTGTTTGATATTATCCTATATTTCATGGATATTCTATTCTTTATTTTAACTCATCTTCCCCTCGTGTTTCAGTTGAGTAATTTCTATTAACCCACCTTCACTGACTTCCTCAACTCTATTGATTCTGCTGATGAGCTCATTTAAAGATCTCTCTCTCTTGCATTTCCATTTGATTATTTTTTATAGTTTCTATCTTTTTGCTAAAATTCTCTACTTGTTAATGTATGCTGTTCATCCTCTCCACTAGGATCATTAGCATATTAATCATAGATATTTTTAAATCCCTGATAGATAGTTCCAGTATCTGGGTTTATCTGAGTGTCTGCAGTTCCTGGGGGTTTTATACTCTTAATGCCAGCTGACACTAAACTTTCAGAAGTTTATTAATAAAAATCTTACTTTTATGACTGTCTTAATTTTATGTATTTGTCTTTCACTCTGCCCCAAGTAACCTAGTGCATGTGACCCCATCTCTCATTGATTACCTTTAGATTTCAGGCAAGTTGATAGCTCTATGATTTTATCTCTCCAAAAGTTCCAGAAAAGATATGGGTTTTAAAATCACCCTGCTTTTTTCTAGTTGCTAAGATGGGAGAAGAACTCTTTCCTATTTTCTACATCCTGTAAACAAACTGGAATTCTTAGTTTTTGTTTATTAATTTTTATACCTTTTTTGCTTGACAATACTTTAGGCAGTAACTAGAAATATTCGTTGGAAAAATGAATCTATTTATACTATATTTTACTTCTTCTACCCCCTCCACACCTTCTAATTATAATAAATCTCTCTAGTTATTCTGATGGTTGTCATTACCATAAACACAACTTTTAAGTTTCTATTTCTTAAGTGATAAATTGTAGGCATAGTCTACTTCTTAGTATGAATGTTGAAAATTTGACACTTTTACACTTCCATGAATTATAGTTTTGTAATATTCTTTTTTTAAATTGAGATATAATTGGTATATAACATTTTACTGGTTTTAGATGTACAATATGATGATTTGTAAATATTTGTAAATATGTAAATATTTGCAAAATGATAACTATAATAAGTATAGTTAATATCCATACCCACACATAGTTGCAATTATTTTTTCTTGTGATGAGAATTTTTAGGATCCATTCTTAGGAACTTTCAGATACACAATACAGCATTGTTAACTGTAGTCATCATACTGTAGGTTGCATCCCCAGAACTTTTTATCCTATAACCAAAAGTTTATACATTTTCAATTCTTTCACTCATTTCACCCACCCTGTACCCTCCACCTCTGGCAACCACCAATCTCTTCTCTTTGTCTAGGAGTTCCATTTGTTTGTTTGTTTGTTTTAGATTCCACATATAAGTAAAATAATATAGTATTTGCTTTTCTCTGTTCTGATTTCTTACATTTAGCACAGTACCCTCAAAGTCCATCCATGCTGTAGCAAATAGCAAGTTTTCCTTCCTTTTATGTCTGAACAATATTCCATTGTGTGCACATGCATATATGTACACATACATAAAATTTCTTTGTTCATCCTTGATGGACACTTTTTTTCATATCTTGGCTGCTGTAATTAATGCTGCAGTGAATATGGTGGGTGCGGGTAACTTGTGAGATTGTGACCTTTTTTTTCTTCAAAAGGGTACGCAGAAATAGAATTGGATCTATTCGTTTTAATTTTTGGGGAATCACCATACTATTTTCCATAGTGGCTGTACCTATTTACATTTCCATTATTGTAATATTCTGATTTTTGGTTTTGTGAGTAGTTATCTTTATAATAACTATCTTTTATTAAAAAATTAGCATGCATTGATTGAGGCTACAGAACTATGAAAGTTAAAACACATTATGTGTTTGTTTCTGCTCCCTTCTCCAAATATTGACAGCTGATTTTAAATTTGCAAGCTTTTTAATACTTAATTTTTCCCTATTTTTCTAAAGATGGTTCCTAAATATGTAATCTAATGAATTGTTTTTTTGATAGTAATTGGTTAATACCGCTGAACCTAGAAATTGTACTGTGCCTAATCTGTGCATACCTGATTGTGTACACATAATAAAGATGTGCACAAAGATCAATTGTTTCCAGACCAACAAGTGGAAATTTCATCTGAGTGTCTTATTTTCACACATCCATGTTAGTTTCAATAGCAATTAAGGGAAAAGCTATCCATCCCTGTATATAAAAAACTGGGCATTTAAAGAGTACTCAAGAATTTGAAATGTGCAATGCTTATATCTTTTCTCTGTGTAGCCAGACTATTGCTGAAAATAGCTACTGATTGATGTAGCTCAATTGCTCTTATTTTTTGGAAGTATATGTGATCAGACAGTTCTAGTAGAAATAACACTACATATACAACATTAGTTTCTGTTATCACAAAAATTATCTGATTTTTTAAGCTTTTTTTATTGTGCTTTGGGTTGTAAATTATTTTAATTTAGTTTTATTATTTCTACAAATTCAGTTTTAGTTCTTATGGCTATCCAAACATAATATGCACAACTTTCCATCTAATGTTTCTACATTCAGTCATTGCGGATTGATTGAAAATGTTTTTTAAGAGACCCACTCCAAAGCTTTAAAATTCTTACACATAAATGATATATACTATACCTGAAATTCAAAGTCCAAAAGAAACTGCAATATTTAAATAGACACTGAAAACTGAGTGGCCTTGATGAAATAGGGATTGCTACCACTTCATAGCTAGTGAGTAGGGGGATTTAATAATTTGTCAGACTGGGCATGCAGCAAATTGGTCTTATGATGAATAGCAATTGGTGAATGAACTTCCTGGACATCGATCTAGGGGTGTTTAGTTCACCTCCCCAAAATAGTGATCCAGGAAAGTATCCCAACACATAGGCAAACTATTGAATGTAGCATGCAAGCATATTCAGATACACTTGAACAGATAGTCTTAGAAATACCATGTCATGCCTACCATGTCATGCCTATAGGTCTGCATTGCCACTGTAAAGAGTATTTCCTAAAATTTTAGTAAATGAGTATAGATTGCTTTTGGAATTACATCAAATAAATGAATGGAAAAACATATAAATTAGTAACACATAATATTAAATCTGATTTCAGGCATTTTCTGCATGGGTCAGTTTCTTTTTATTTTCTATTTCTCTTTTGAATCACCTCCCAATTCACATCTTATAAAGGTACACTGAAATTACCTATTCTAAGAAATTTTCACATTAGCATTAATTTGAGGTTAGATATAGATTGGGAGAACAAACTAATTATGACAGTTTTGAGCATTCTAATAGACTCACTTAATGGGACCAATTAAATAGCTGTAAAATGCCATGTTTCCTCTTTTTATACTGTGTCACACTTTATTAATCATTATTAAGAGCTCCAAAACTAGTTCATTCCTTCATAGTATTTCTTTACATATGAAATTTTCATGTACTGACATTGTATTTTTTTCTTTCCTCAGAAAAGCATAAATTGCATTTTTGTGCATTCTTTCTGTTATTCTGCTTGAGTTAGATGACCCTACTTCAAGAAATGCTTGACCCATAACTGTATGAAGTTGTGTCTTTTTTTTTTTTTTCCAGGCTTTTCTTTTCTACCTTCAGCTCTCCAGATGTGTCTATTTTCTGCTTTTTAGATTTCCAAATTAGGTTTCTCATCCTGTATCAGATTTTGGCTTCGATCTCTAGTTGAATTCCGTTTCATTTTCCTTTGACGTATCTTGCTTTGCTTATGATAATGTTTTCCTTCTCCATTCCCTGTCCCCCACCTCATAGTTAGGCTTCACACAAAGCTGTGTGCTCAAAAATAAGCATGCTCAGTCTCACTTACTCTGTAAGAGCTGTCTTCCTCCTGCTGTTTTCCTGCTGTACCTCTTGTTTATCTCCAGCTACTTTACATTGTGCTGCTCATCTGTTCTCATCACAACATGAAATCCATCTTCTTTACTTTCCCCTTCTATTCTTAAAACCTCTCTTATTTCCTTTGTCTTTTAGAGCCCCAAAAGACTCCCCTGCAGGTAATATGAACTGAGAATTTATTTTAACCCCTTGAGTCAATGAAACAGGCCATACTTTGCTTCTGCAGCTTTATTAAGGAATGTTCTGGGGTAGCTTGAATAGCTATACACTTTTAATCACAAATGTTATACCTATTTCCAATTTTAGAGGAAGAACTGAAAGTTAGCATAAATAAGTATTAAGCATATTGCCTTTGGACTCAAACTTCATTTGGACTCTCAGTTCTACTACTCACAGGTTTTGGTTCTTAAGGAAATTCATTCCTTTCTCAGCTTGCTTTTTTTTCATTTGTAGCAATATTAAGTATGTATGATAACTTTTATTGTGTAGGGGTGTGTGTGTGTGTGTGTGTGCCAATGAAATGATGTTTATAACAGTTTCCTGAATGCCTGGAACATTAACACTTAATAAATAAATGCTCTAATTAGTAGTTATTACATCTGATATGTAACTGCTCTTTATATCATAGACTTTTGGGAAGTTAAACATCACATTAAGATAATGTCCTAGGCCTCAAATTGAGAATTGTTTTGGCAAAATTTTGGAATTATTATTCTCTCCTCTCACTTAGTGCAGAATTACCCGTAAAGTAGATAACTTTACCTTTCCCTGCCATAACACTATAATTCTATTACCTAGACCAAGTCCCCAATTTGTGTGCTAGTTTAATCATATCAGTTAATTTATCCTAATTTACTTTAATTTGTTCACTATCTTTCCTGTGTCCATTGTGTTATTTTAAAATAGAAACTGAAGTTCCTATTGTGGGGCAGCGGAAACAAATCTGACTAGTAACTACGAGGTTGAGGGTTTGATCCCCGGCCTTACTCAGTGGCTCTGTGGGTTAAGGATCCAGCGTTGCTGAGAGCTGTGGTGTAGGTCACAGACACAGCTCAGATTCCTTGTTTCTATGACTGTGGCGTAGGCTGGCAGCTGTAGCTCTGATTAGAACCCTAGCCTGGGAACCTCCATATGCCGCAGGTGTGGCCCTTAAAAAAGCAAAAAAAAAAAAAAAAAGGAAAAAGAAAAACTCAGAATAAACCATGGACACATTTTAAAAAATAAAATAAAATAGAAACCACAATTTTTGGTTTTGACCTACTAAGTTGAGTACCCATTAATATTAAACTGGTTCTTCTTTCAGTGATAAAATGTTTTATTTGACTATTGTTCCCTTGTTTAAATCTTTCATTAAACTCCTAAACAATTGAATTGTTTTTGTAGCAACTTCATATTTGTTAAAATTGAATATTTATGACCCAGTACTTTGTTTGTTTCTGGAAATACTTGCTAATATTTGTAAAAATGACCCTGACTTTGTCCTGTACAGTGTTTTTGTTCCTCTTCTTCCTTCCAGCAGGGGTTAAGATTGTTTCCTTTCTTCTGTTCCTCTTTGCAAACCTCTTCCCTCCTGGCCTTTGAAGAGAAACCTGGCAAACAAGAATACTTTCTCTCTTTCCTCTTCTTTCTTCTTATTCTAATTTCTTTTTACTCCAGTCTACTTCTCATCCTTTTTCCATTCTCCATGACTTTGACTTCTTTCCTCTTTCAGTTGTGGGTAATTTGTGATCATTTCCTCACGCTTTATTCAGATGAGCCAGGAAGTTTTGGACTCCACATATCTAGTTTATCATTGCTCTCCTCCTGATGTTCTTTTAAAGCTTTGTATCTGCCAGGTTTTTATTATGGCTTGTGCCTCCATCATGATTTAACTGCTGTACCTTCCACTACTATTTCCATATTTCCCTCATCATCACCAATTTTTTTTTTTTTTGGCTTTTCTCAGTATTTACAACCTCTGCTAGGGGATGCCACTTAGGATGCAAAACAGGTTTTTTTTTTTTAAGTTAATTTGTGTAAAAAGTTATCCCACTCCCCAACCTGACATTCAGAAAATCTGTGTTTTACAGAAAATTCATAGTTTGATTTATACTTTTATATATTTAGACTTTCCAGATCTATGCTTTAATTCCTTTTAAAAAATTTAAAAAAAGAGAAAAATAGAGTACATTCAAGATAACCTAGATATTTCAGCTTATTATTTATATTTCAGTTTATTTTTACTTTACATTTCAGCTTATTATTATTTTTCTTTCAAGTAAAGTAAAACATTGAGACTCTTTTCTGGTTATGAGCAGGTCTACATATTGCTTCTAACACCTGAATTATGCTTCCACCAAGGGAAGTTCAAGGAAGTAGTGAATTTATAGATATTATGTTTAATATTAGGAACAGAATAGATGATTGGTTGTCTTGGCTTCATTGTGAGAATATTTATAAAAAGGGCAGTCTTAGATTTTTCTGACTTAAAAATCTTATTGAAAAACCTGCATAAGGATTATAGGTTTAAGCAACACAAGCAAAGCTTTTCAACTCAGCAGCCCAGATTTCATGCAGTACTCATGCCTGTTAGTTTCACACAGAGCTAACATTGTACCGAAGAAAATCCCCATAGCCCTTCTTTTCTTTGATTTAAAGGCTGATCATATTCTCCTATACGGCTTTCTCTAAACACATTGCAGAGAGTCCCTAAGGATGTAGCTTGTAACAAGTTGTCAGTAGTACATGGTGTGACATCACCACACACACTAGGTTGATAGTTGAGAACTCATTCACAGAACAGCATGGGAACGCACAGCCTTTCAAAGAGTCACAATGTACTTTTGCAATGTGGCAAATTGCAATCCATGGGAGATGATGGCAGCCAAAGGAGAATCTCTTCTTTGCAAAATTTAGGAGGGAAAGTCAAGGGCTTTATGAAGAAGAATTTTTTTTTCCTTCACAGTAAAGAAATTCTATAACGAATGTTTCCACAGTCATTGCCAAGACATGGTTGAAAGAACTAGATTGGCAGATTTAAAGAGTATTTTACCTCCAAAAACTCTGTTAAGATATTTTCCCTGAGGTTTTCATCTCATTGCTTTTACTAGATGCCAGATGTGGAGGCTATTTGGTAAGAACCAGATGATACAGCTTGTCTGTAGGAGAAAGGGTATCTATTTAATCCACACGCAAGTGAGCACAATTAACCTCCCAAAATACAGCAAGTAGATAAGGTGAAGTCACAGCAACCGCTTTGGTGGAACAAAGTTGGAGTTTCCTGATAACTGAAGGAGGGAAAAACGATAAGGATAAGAAATACAGGGATTTTTGCAGGCAGCATGTAACATCTAAGAGGATATTTCCCTAATATCATCTTTTTGATAATATTGAGGAATGAAGGAGATGAATAAAATAATTACTCCCACAGATGAATTGGAATATCTGCAAAGAACACCTTGTGAAAGGCATTTCGCTGAAAAGAGCTCCTGAAAAACATAACAGATTTTCATTCCCTACTTTTGCTATTTCACTAATATAGGAAATATAAATTGTAGTAAATATAGCTAAAAGAGAAATTATTGATGAAATCTGTGTAATCAAATATTTCTTCTGCTTTAAAGACTGATCTTTAGGCATTTTCAGGAGGAGAGGACGATAATTTTCTTTAATATATTAGCTTGGAATAAAGCAAGTAATCTGCTGTTGTCCAACATGAAAAAATATGTATAAAAAGAGATAAAAAACACTCATGACAATAAAGGAAGAAGAACATCTTCACAGGGTAAGGATGGAGATTTTTCCCAGACAATCATGACTAATGGTTTCCACCAAAGTGCAAAGAAAGGTGATTGGTAGTTAGCATAAGAATCACACTGTAGTGATGTGTAAATTTTTATTTTTTTTCTGTATAGTTAGGGTTGTGTTCAATGTTTATAAAATACTGCTCATTTATCAGTGTGTTTAGTTATTTAGAACTAAACTTAAAATTATTTTTTTTAAATTGTGAGTTGAAAACAATGGTTAGACAATAACGATGAGAGTTACCTAAAAAATAAGAATCTAATTGACAAATTTATTCAACACTCTGGAGCAGATAATCTCATTTCCATTTATTTTATTTACTTATTATTGGCTGCACTTGTGGCAAGTGGAAGTTCCCGGGCCAGGGGTCAAACCTGTGCCACACTAGCAATCCAAGTTAGTGCGATGAGAACACTTGATGCTTAACTCACTGTGCCACAAAAGAATTCCCTCAATTCTGCTTTTTGTAAGATGTCTAATAAGGTCTAATTTTCATTTGAACAGGCCATCCAATATGCATTATATTTCCAGAGATTTTGTGTTCAAGAGTTAAGCCAGTTTATTACTATATTATAGTTATATTCATGTTTGAGGGAAAAAATGCCACTAACCACAATCACCAGCTTCTAACCTTGACAATCTTGTGCCTTCCTATTATTTTTTTCTACCAATCAACATTTAGTTATTGTCTATTATTTATTTTTCAAATGTTTGTGTCTTCAGTTTTATTACCCAGTAGTTGGGATTACGGCAACTTTTAAAAAATCATTTCCCTTTAATAAAACATCTCTAATAATTCCTTAACTTTTGTTCCTTTTTTACCTTTAGAGATAGATTGTGCTTGCAACTAACTGTGCTTTGCATAGAAGTGGGGCCCCATTAATTAATTAGATAAGGCCATAATATATAAGTGGAAGTAATGTTCGTCATTTCTAGGCCCGGTCCCCAAAACCTCTTTCACATTCATTCTTGGTCTTTCATTTCCCTTATCTGCCAGCTGGATGCAGATATTCTAGTTGAGGTAATCTAGGCTCTAGGACTATGGCTGGCAATTTGTTTTTCCTAAAAAGTCCAGATAATCAATATTTGCTTGTCATATTCTTTTTTTTTAATAACTGGTAGAAAAGCAAAAACCATTCTTTGTCCTAATGCCCTATGAAAACAGGTTTGTAGCCAAATTTTTCCATGGGTCCTAGTTTTCTGACTCTTGCTTAAGAAGATGGTGAGTGAACTACATGGCAGAAGTCTTAATTTCTGAATGACTCCATGGATCAGCACCCTTCTTACCCTTTTCTTCAACCCACAGTGGACTAGCATACAACAATTAAGCTTCTGAAACTTGAAATTGTTTACTACATCTGTTTCTTTGCCCTAATATATTCTCTTTTATCTAATGCTTAATCCTACTATGATCTAACCTAAAGCTGAGCTATAATCTTTTTCCCCAATTGACTCTTAAATTTGCCGATATTTATACTGTGCTTTTAATCCCATTTCCTATTGTTGTTTGACCAATATGTTTACATTTAACAGTTTGAGTCTTACCTTATATCCACCCAGATTCTTAATCATTGAATACTTTCTGGTTATCCTCCTATTTGACAGCATTTTTTAGGACTCAGTTACCCAAACTGTTAATAGCAGTAGAGAGTTGGTAGAAGGTTATTATTAAGTAACATGATCTTGCCATTTGCAAATACTAAGTAATTCAGTGGTTCCATAACTAGCCCTATCACTCTAACATGAAAAAGCATTTGTTGCTTTCCTCGTTTAAAAATGAACAACAATGCTCTGTTAACCTGGGACCTTGCACTGAAGTAAACTGCGTCAGAAAACTGTCATGTTAGATTCTGGCCTTCTGGGCACTTTAGAGAATTGAGGTGCTTAGATTAGTAAACCAGACAAAATTTTTAGTTCATTTTAAGAGTGATGGCATATCACTCACAAATATTAAAAAGATTGCACTCTAAAAAATAATGACAAAAAGTCCAGATCAAAAAACATATCTGGCATAAAAGTAAGTGTGTAATTTCCTGCTGCTGCTGCTACAACAAATTATCACAAACTTTATGGCTTTAAACAAGGCAACTTTATTATCTCACAGTTTCCATGGGTCAGGAATCTGTGCGTTAATTACCTGGTCCCTCTGATCACATCTCACAAGTTGAAACCTAGCTGTTGGCTGGGGATCCCATCTTCATGTGAGGCATGGGGACTTTTTCCAAGCTCAGTGGTTGTCAGAATTCACTTCCTTCTGGTTGTAGAGCTTAAGGTCCTTGTTTTCTTGCAGGCTGACAACTCAGGATCAGAGTCAGCTTCTTAGAGGCTGTCCTTCATCAACCGTTAGCAAAGTAGCTGTCTTTTTTTCTTCAAATTCGGCAGAATCAAGTGTTTTTGTCTTCTTTTGCTGCATCTGTTCTGCCTCTACCTGGAAAAATTCCCTGTTTGTAAGTGCTTGTGTGATTAGATTGGGCCCACCTAGATAATCTCAAATAATCTCCCTATTTTATATTTTATTATGATTTTTTAAATGTTTTTAGGGCCACACCTGTGGCATATGGAGGTTCCAATGCTAGGGGTCAAATCAGAGCTGTAGCTGCTGGCCTACACCACAGCCACAGCAATGCAGGGTCTGAGCCACATCTGCAACCTACACCACAGCTCGTGGCAATGCCGGATCCTTAACCCATTGAGCGAGGCCAGGGATCAAACCTGCATTCTCATGGATGCTAGTCAGATTCGTTTCTGCTGAACCATGACGGGAACTCCAATCTTCCTATTTTAAAGTCTGTAATCTCAATCATATCTGCAGGGTTGCCCCTATTTCTTGTCAAGTAAGGTAACATATTCACTGGTTCCAGAATTAGGATGAGGGGATACGGGGTGGAGTTGTGGCCCATTATACCTACCAGAGTGGAACTTCAGGAACAATGCATAATTCAAAATACATTTTTAAAGGTTTATTTTTTTGTCAATGTCTATGCTATTTCTTCATAAAATGCTTAGAAAATTTTCTAAAACAAAATAAATACAGAGGTAGAACAATATAATCAAATCAGAGATCATAATTTAGATAACAGAATTCCCATCAGTTGCTCTTATCATGTTGAAAAGAAATAATCTAAACTGTTTTGTGTCTTAATTTTTTTGATCCTGCTAGAAATAATTTTGAGAGACTCTGAAATGGGGAAACATTTTTTAGTATGTGTTCTCTCTGGTTCACCAATATGTGTATCTCTATCATTGACATTGAATTTGTAAATGGGAGAACACTGAACAGAATGCAAATTATTCTTACATAGAGAAATACAAATGAGTTGTGGCCAGTGAAATGCAAGTGATTATTGCCCCGTGGATAGACCCGACCCATTTTGCATCTATTTGTAAACTCATTTCAGAATTCATTATTCTCTCTATATATGGTTTTCAGACTATTTTTCTTCTGAATTGGTTGCAACATATTATTGTTCCCCACATTAATTGTTGGGTTAGGTAAAATCTTTGAAATCTCTTCATTCTGTATTTGTATAGTCGTCATGATTTTATCCTTAAAAACAATGATCCCTTAGCAATTTTCAGGATGGAGATAACTGTTCTTTCTTGGTTTTCTACATCCTTACCTTCTGCCTCAAGTCTGTTATTCAGTTGGAGGCTATTCAAAAATGATCTGCTAGTGGGAGTTACCCCTGCTTGGTGTGAGATAGCCTCAGTTTATATCAAAAAGCTGAAAGGTCTAGATCAGTGCCCTCCAATGGAAAGGTAATCAAAGCCACAAATGTGAGCCACTTATGTAGTTTTAAGCTTTCTAGTAGCAACATTTTAAAAAAACAAAAAGAAACAGGTGACATTAATTTTAATAATCTAATTTATTTAACAATATATACAAAATATCTTCATTTCAACAGATAACAAATACCATAATTATTAATGTCTTACTTTACATTTTTTATACTGATTCTTCAAAATCAAGTATGTATTTTACACTTAGGATAATTCAAATATCCAATTCAAATATCCACATATTAACTGTTCAATGGCCACATATGGCTTTTGGTCTCCATATTGGGCTATTTTAGATCTAGAGAAACCTTGAATTCTGTAAATTTTTAATACAGTTCTCCTAGGCTCTAATGAATTTTTGAGTGCCCAATATACTTCTCATGAATTCTTTTTGTAAAAACTATGATGGTGTTCTTGTTGTACTCAGTGGTAGTGAACCTGACTAATATCCATGAGGATGCAGATTCAATCCCTAGCTTCTCTCAGTGGGTTAAGGATCTGGCATTGCCATGAGCCGCAACGTAAATCACAGATGAGGCTTGGATCCTGTGTTGCTCTTGCTGTGATTATGGCGTAGGTCTGCAGCTGCAGTTCCAATTCAATCCCTAGCCTGGGAACTTCCATATGTTGCAGGTGCAGCCCTGAAAAGACAAAGAAGACAAAAAAAAAAAAAAAAAAAAAAACTGTGATAGCACCAATGTTTTTTTGTTGCTTACCAAAATATCTGATAGATATTAAAAAAGCAGAATATGAATAATTTTATTTATACAATGGTTTTAGTTTACAAAGTGCGTTAATTTCTATTAGTTCACTAAATCTTAACCACAGTAGGAATTAATTGTTTTATCCACTCACTTCTTTTGTGTGTGTGTGTGTGTGTTCTTGGGGCTGCATCTGCACCATATGGAAGTTCTCAGGCCAGAGGTTGAATTGGAGCTGCAGCCAGCCTACACCACAACCACAGCTACACAAGATCTGAGCCGGGTCTGCAACCTGCAGCACAGCTCAAGGCAACACCAGATCTTTAACCCAGTGAGTGAGGCCAGGGATTGAATCTGAATCCTCATGTATACAGTCAGGTTCATTACCACTGAGTCATGATGGGAACTCCATATCCACGTGTTTATTTATTTATTTATTTATTTTTGGAGTTATCAGACAATAATTTTATTTTTTTTATTCGTTAAACTTCTTTTTTTTATTCTTAATGGATTTTATTTCAATTATAGGTGTACATAAATCATCACAAGTCAGTTTTATAGATTTTGTATCCCAAACCCCCAGTGCATCCCCCCAACCCCCAGGTTGTCTTATTTGTAAAACCAAGGTTTTCCAAAGTCTGTGAGTCATTCTCTGTTCTGCAAAGAAGTTCATTGTGTCTTTTTAGTTTCCACATGTAAGCAGTAGCATTGGGTGTTGCTGTCTAATTGTCTGACTGGTTTCACTTCACATGATAATTTCAAGTCCATCCATGTTGCTATAAATGTTGGTAATTCATTCCTTTTAATGGCTGAGTAACATTCCATTGTGTGTATGTACCATATCTTCCCTATCCACTCTTCTGTCGATGGGCATTTAGGTTGTTTCCATGACCTGGCTATTGCATAGAGTGTTGCAATGAACACTGGAGTACATGTGTCTTTTCGAGTCATGGTTTCCTCTGGATAGATGCCCAGGAGTGGGATTGCTGGATCAAATGGTAATTCTATTTTGAGTTTTCTGAGGAATCTCCATACTGTTTTCCACAGTGGCTGCACCAATTTGCATTCCCACCAACAGTGTAATAGGGATCCTTTTTCTCCACACCCTCTC
>PVHT021183696.1:1216682-1230486 GCA_004024745.2 Catagonus wagneri
GATAAAGTAATCTTGGTTGGAAGTTTTTCCCTTTCATCACATTTAGTATATCATGCCACTCCCTTCTGGCCTGTAGGGTTTCAGCTGAAAAATCTGCTGATAACCTTATTGGGGTTCCCTTGTATGTCATTTGTTTCTTTTCCCTAGCTGCTTTCAATATTTTCTCTTTGTCTTTAATTTTGGTCATTTTGATTAATATATGTCTGGGGGTGTTCCTCCTTGGGTTTATTTTATATGGTACTCATTGCACTTCCTGGATTTGAGTGAGTGGTTCCTTCCTGGCACCCCTATAATAGGGATGTTGGTGTATTTAACATTATCCCAGAGTTCTCTGAGACTCAGCTCATTTTCTTTCAATCTTTTATCTCTTTTCTCTTCTGCATTAGTGATTTCCACTCATCTGTCCTCCACCTCACTTCTTCGTTCTTCTGCCTCCTCATATCCATGTGTTTCTTAATGTGAAATTAAAAATGTCAGAAATCTCAAAGATAGTATTAGAGCTAACGCCACAACCTAGACATTTTTATTGTTGCATATACTTGTCAAGGCAAATTACCTCTACTGTCTAAGTAATAACTGCATAAGCTATGCTGCAGTAATAATCAAACTTTCAAATTCTGATGAATTAACACCTCACATTTTTATTTTCCATTCATTTCACAAATCAGTGTAGGTAAGGAACCTCTCATCAGGGTTCTCCACCAAAGTTTGTGTTAGCAATCTAAACCTCTTCTATCTTTCAACAATACTTGCTTTCCATTCATGGGACTGACAGGAATCACCTGTACTAAATTGTCTCATTCTTGCTGATGTTCCTTTGGTATAAGAGTTAATCACATAGTCCAACCAACATTCACGCCACTGGAGAATTTGGAAGAAGACGTGGATATTTGGTCTGAAATAATAAACTCAGTGCCATTGAATGATGGTCAATGCAGTGATTTAGGAAAATTTATTTTATTTTTGAATATACCAAAAGAGTGTGTCTCCTTTCAAATGTAAGATGTCCAAAATGAAATTTGCCTTCTTCTATCTCCCATTTTCTGGTTTGTCCAGTTTGTTGAATAGCAAAATAATATTCACTGGTATCTTTCCATTCTTTGTTGGTTTTCATATCCATTTTATTGCCACATGCTGCATAATCTGATGTTATAATTTTTTCACTTCACACTTTTTTGTTTCTTTACACAGCAAGTATTTTATTTCAAAGCTCATAACTCATCTAAAGCATTTAATAGACTCTGATTAAATATTCTCTGAACTGAGTGTCTCCCCATTCATTACCAATGACTAATGGTGTAGCCTTGGGCAAGTTGCTACTTATATGTGTGTAAGTTTTCTCACATGTAAAACTTCAAAAAAAAATAGAAATATTTTAATACAGTTGATAGGTGGATTATGAGTTCAAATAGATTAAGTACTTAGAATAGTGTTTAGTCTATGCTACACACTCAAATATTAACTCTAATCTTATCGATCATTACTTATATTGAAGTTTTCATTACAGTCCATCAATGCAAATCTCTTAGATTGACATTTGAGGCCTTCCACAATAATATCCCAAACTATTTTGATAAGATTCTATACCAATATCTTCACCCAGCCTGAACCATTCATTGTTTTTCAAACTCTACTTCTAAATATCTTCCCTTGTAATCATGATTTTCTACTTAGAGCATATTTCTCCTGAATTTCTGTCAAAAACCATGTGTGTTTATTACTACTCTAATTATGAACGGTTTCCTGATCTTGCAAAAGGTGAGGGAAAGAGGTGGCAAGAGAAGAGAACATAAAAATAAATAATCTTAATCATTTTAGGGAGAAGTGTCTCATCTTCCTACACAATCCCTCTTACATTACTCAGGGTTCTCAATAGAAATAGAACCATTTGGATTAGTTGATTGATTCATTCATTGATTGGTTTAAAAGAATTGGCTCACATGTTTATGGAGGCAGATAAGTCACAAGATCTGTCTCTAGTTAGCAAGCTGGAGACCCAGGAGAGCCAATAGGTAGAAAAATCAAGTCTGAAAACCTAAGCACTGAGAAAGCTAAGAGCGTAAGTTTTAGTCTGAAAGTTCTCTGGCTCACACTATAGAAGAGCTGATATTTTAGTTCAAGTCTTAAGGATGTCCCAGAAAACACCAATGTCCCAGCTCAATTTGTTAGGCAGGAGTTCTTTCTTACTTAGAATTTTTGTTCTATTCAGGTCTTAAGTTGGTTGGATGAGTCCACCCAAATTAGGGAGAGCAATCTGCTCTACTTGTTCTGCTGATTTAAAAGTTAATCTCATTCAAAAGCACCCTCATGACACACCCAAAATAATATTTCACTAATTGTCTGGGTATTCCAAAGCCCTTTCAAGTTAACATAAAATTTACAATCATAACTCTACTTCATTTACTGTTGCTTTTAAAATGTTTTAAATAATATAATTCTATCTTTAAATATTAATACCAACTATCTCATCTTCCTATCTGTATATTGTTAAGGAAAAGATCATGTCTCGTATTTTTAATGTTCTTCCCTTCAATAAATTGTACAATGATGAGTAGCCTAGAGTTTCTCAATAAATACCTGATCAACAGACCTTCAACTTGATGATATAAGACAGAGGGAAATAGAACCTAATGCCAATTACTGAATGACAAATATTAGCAGCAACTAGTTTTAATCTCACAAATAGCACCAGCAGCCCAAATCAAATAGTCAATGAGACAGCACATGAAGTTCTTAAATCAGGATTCCTTAAAGTCAATCAAATCCTCATTTAACATCAGGAGACAAATGGATAACCAATGTTTACCTACAAACCTATATTTTCAATAAATTTTAGGAGTTGTGAAATGCCTACAACAGAATCTACCCCATTACAGTTTGTTCCCCCCACCCAAAAAAAAAGTACTTTACTCTCTGTTTTCTGGAATGTTTTAGAAATAGAACTTTGTTTATAGTCTTAATTTTTTGGCATACATTTGTTAAGACCACAAATCTTCTGTATTTTTCTTGCAATTAAAATCAGTGGCAATAGTTAAAGGATGTCCTTTTATAACTAATAACTGTAATTTTTCTTATTTGATGACATCTACTGATACAAATTTATGTTCATTTTAATTATTGGTTAAATAATTATTTACTTTTATTTATTGAAATTGCTGAAGTTTTCTCAATACTTTCTCAGCTTCTCAGACACACACATGTATGTAAAACACTTTATATTTTCAACTGTTTAAATAATATTTGATAAAGATTGTTTATTATTTTATTTGGCTTTTTTAATATTCAACAGAAATAAATTTCCTCAAAAATTATGTTACTATCTATGACAATTTAAATATCAAACTGTAAATATTATAGCGTATTTAAATACACGCACGTATCAGTATTAAACATTAGAGTCTCCTCGTAAGAAACAATGTGATATACACTGTGAAGTTAGTGTAGATTTTTCTTTTCTTATAGGGGTCAAATTAAATATATGCTTGATCTTAACCAGTTTTAAAATTCTATTCCTTTGATAATTAAAATTCAGTTCTTCAGGGGAAAAAAAAGGGAATGAACTAAATCATGGTAAACCAATGTCTCTCCAGGAATTTATCTTGAGAGCTTGAGGTAATGATTAATCTGTTTAGATTATGTAAAACATACACATGCAGATGTTTAAATTATCTCGATGACTTTTAGAATGATTAGTACATTCTCTAACACAAGACTGAGAATGCAAAACAAATAACATGAAATAGGTATTAATTTCTATTTCAAACTATGGCTTTATTTTCCACCCAGGATTCTGCAGTTTTTCCTAAATGTTCTACTATCCAGATCACCTTTGCCATTTTATTGTTGTTGTTGGATTTCAAAATACATATTTACATATCTGTGTATTTTAATCATTCAGTCTTAGGCTGACCATAAAACCAGAAGTCTTTATATACAGTTGTAACTCTTTATTATGAGATGACTTTGATTTTACAGTTTCATGCTCTAATCTAAATAAATTAGATTAGAACTTTTAAATCTAATATTCATAAAACATATTAGACTATGGTCTAAAATATATTTTATTTGCATTCTCAGTTTCAATCCTACTGATGTTTTTCATAATACCAGCAGAATTCTGCACTGCTAATGTGATAAGTATGCAGAGGGTGTGAATTATTTATTTATACAGATGACTTTTAAGTAGAGGCCAACATTAATTTGACTTGGTCACTGGCTTTGGAGAGCTGAAAACCATGTAAATAGCTGGGGAGCCAATGTCTTTTCATTAGCATACTAAAGCCTACAGTTTCTGAATGATATATATTAACTTCAAAAATTAAGTTATTTGTTGCTGATAAAAGTGCTCTTTGTTATATATGTTCATTAGTCAGATTCTGTCATGTTTAAGGACATGACTTCATATAATTTTCTCATCAGTTATTGCTAAATGTCAAAACTCTTTATGCACTAGATTATGCTAAATATGTAGATAGTGCTGGTTCATCTTCTGCTGTTTTATAGATGAAAGTGAGACTTTGCAAGAATTATAAGTCAATCCAGCTGTCCTTCCCCCTTATCACCATATGCAGTTAGCAAATCTGAACTCATTTCATAAACTCTGGATAGATTTTTCATTGATTTTTCAAGATCCACATCCTTAAAATAAGACTCCTCATGTTTAGCTAAGTTATGGGTTCAAGTTTTAGACTCTCTGAGGTCTCTGCACAGTGGACACTTTCCATTATAGACAATTTCAGGTTGCTGCTCTGATTTCATTTCACCTTGCAATATGAATTTAACTGCGGAATTGTATGTAATACGTTTTTGTTAAATAACACACTGATCTCTTTGTTAAAAACAGCTCACCTGCTTTGGTTATTTAAATTCTCTTCTTTTTCCTGCATGTAAATGTACTCATTTGTAAGTCTCTTTTTATTTATTTTTTTTGCTCATGCTGGTGTTTTAATGTTGTGAGTATTGTTTTCTCTCTAAACTACAATTTTTTTTCTTTCCCTGAAATTAATGGAACATATGGATTATGTAGGAATCCCAGTTTTCATCTGTCCGAGGAAACAGTTTAGGCAACAATGTGATTTGTTTCAACTTTAAGTTTGTTAGTGGACAAAAGCCAACATATTTGTCACACCTCATAGACTTGCTTGGTATTTTACGAAGCATTTATTTAAGCAAACAGAACTTTGAGTACACTTTAAAAACATCAAAATCTTGCTGGTTCAGTTGGGAGCACAATGCAGGACTTAGAATCTCTGAGAAGCTACTCTTTCCCTCGTAAGGGTTTGGAAACAAGTTTCCCTAAAATATGCCACTGTGGCAGGTGGGCTATTTTGAACTGAAGACAGTCAAGACCCAGCAGGTTCACAAAAAATGTCTACCTAATCTTTACCTGCCTAAAAGATTTTAGATAGAGGGCCTGGTCTGGGAAGAGAACTATCACCAGAGATAGCTACGCAGAGTATGGGCTGGGTATGGTACTCTGGGAGGAGCATTGATTAAATTCCTCTCTGTGCCTCACTGTCTCTGAATGGCATGGTAAACATTCATTTACCAAACATTTGTTCTTCCCATCTTCCTGTGAAATATCTTTCTCCCCTTTGAAGTCCTAGACCCTTATCCATTCTCTATACTGTACAATGGAATATAAAACTCAATTGTCTGTGGGTCTCATAGTCTTATGGGGCTCTCATACATATATAATTCAACCTGTTTTTCTCCTGTTATACTGTTCTATGTTATTTTCATTATTAGACCAGCCAAAGCACCAAGGATAAAGAAAAATTTTTTTCTCCTCTCTGCTTGAGAAAAGCAAGGTATCCATTCCAGATATTAGGTGGTTAATTAATGATGGTAAATTATTTCATATTTTCTTTGCTTAACCACTCTACAACATAAATCTAAAGTTGACCCTGACTTCAGGAACTTTATATAAAATATATCTCTCATTTATTTTTCCACACATCTATTTTTTTGGCTAAAGGAGAGACCTAAGTTGTGAATCACCTTTTAACTTGGAAGTAATTCAGGGAAACTGATCATCTTGCATCTGATGAACTATTCCACTGTGTCATCTATAATAGTTTGTACCTGTTTGACAAGTCAGAATAACCTTCAGTAAACTTTTCAATATTTGTGGCAATACATAATAATTCTCCAGGTTAGAGAAAACCAAGTGCCTGACAAATTTAAGACTCTTGTGTACTCTTGGAATATAGGAATTATTAAACTCCTGTATTAAGTTGTCAACCTAGTTTTAATTTTTTTCCTAAAACTATGAATAGATACAACCAGATTCAGGTCTATCCCGTGCTGAGTTCTGCTATTGGGTAAACACAGTTGTAATGAAATTACACTGGATTATTATGCAGATGCACACATATATTGATGTGTTTTGTCTTTCATTTTTAGATTGAAATCAATTCTACTTTAGTGTCAGTACATTCTGTATAGAAAGGATATCCTACTGTGATTTCAGCATAATAAAATCTGATTGAAGTGTCAATGATTCAGCTGTGTTTTGTATTACAAAGTTAAACATAGCCTTTTCATTTAAACAAAGTGGTTCAGAATACATGGGGGTGTCAGAACAATAGGGCACTGTGGAACAATTTAAGTACATGGCGTACTCCATTGGAAAATAAATAATTTATTTACTGGACCCTGACCATGACTGGAGATATATCTCCCTCTCACTCACACTTCAAGCACAAGATCTTCATAAGTAGCAAAACTTTCTGAACATATAATACTTTTAATTTTCTTGGATGTTATTACAGGTGATGTGATACCATTTGACTGAATGGTTTAAAATTCTAAGGAAAGGGGATGCTAAATGTTAAAAAGAAGCATAGATATTTTATTATTATTGCAGTTAGAACAATTTTCCTTTTAGGGGGATGGAGGCAGATTGGCAGAATAGCTTCTAAATACAATGATGGCTGTCTTGAAAATGAAGTGGGGTATCTTTGCAAAGTGTAGATAGCTTCATTCAGATTCTTATTATGGCCATGGATTTAAAAATTGCAATAATAAATAACTGAGATTATAATAGGAATTTAGACCATATCATTCTTTTAAAACATTATATATATGAATATAAATTGGCAGTGAGTGTAGTTCATAATTGAGTCAGACTGTGAGTGAGACTTTAATCTTACCTCTGCAACTAACTAGTCGTCCAAACTTAATTAAAATCTGGCATTCTGTAACTTTATCTGTTAAAATAAAGTTAGTCCTCTACTTCAGTGCCTCTACTCTCTTCTGACTGAAAATCAACTCTCTAAACTTCAGTTTCCTCATTTGTAAAAGTGGGATTACAATAGCCATACGTTCCTGTTATGATGATGTACATAAAACACTAAGCAGAGTGTCAATGTAGTATACGTGCACAGTCTATGCTAGCTGCTACTATCATTATTATCACAATTGCCATGGCTCTTGTAGTTATCAGTCAACATCATCACCATCATTGACATTACATTCAGGTGTAAATATTAGAGGTGATATTTTCTTTTTCATATTTTCCTGTGTATTTCAGAATTTTGTATACCGATTACTTATTAATGTTATAATGTTACATACTTATTATAGGTTCATGGAAGAGGTACTGGTTTTTATCCTCTGATTTAAAACATAAAGTTTGGTGTTACCAAACCAAACTTGGATCCTCTTGCCTGCGTGCAGTAAAGCCAATATACTGACACAGTGTTGTGGTGAAGGAAAATGTAGCATTTATTGTAAGGCTCGAGACAAGGAGTCTGGGACAGCTAATGCTCAGAAAGTTTGAGCTCCCTGATGGGTTTCAGGAAAGCATTTTTAAACTCCAAGTGAGGGAGTCATGGGTCACAGTATTTGTGACCAACTCATGCAGTTCTCTGATTGGTTGATGATGAGGTAACAGGACAGTGGCAAAGAATTATCAATCCTTAGGCTCCAGGAGGCCCAGAGCTATATGTTCATGGTCATCAAGTAGTTTGGGGGCAGGGGGTGAAGGCCCTTCACATCTGTAAAATAACTCCAGTAATATACATCAGAGACTGTTATTTAGGTACTTCAGAGAGAAGCTAAAGCAGAGGATATTGGGGGAGGGGGGGGTCTGTCCCAGGAAGGACACATAGTGTCCTGCTCAATTACATTGACAGAATTCACTAGAATAGACCAGGTTATGCTCTCCTCCTTTCCTTTAAAAAATGTTACTCTTAAGTAGAGACAGATTGTAATTAAAATTCAAGGACAATAATTTGTCTCATTTATGAAATATATCCACTATAAAAGGGATAAGGAAATACAGTGCACTTTGATCTTTCTCTGCAAAACTGAAAAATCCTTTAGCCCCTCTCCAAGTGGCCATCTCTTTCTCTGTCAGCAAAGGCACTGTTGGGAAAGAAAAACTTTTCCACTGCTTTCTTAGGTTTAAATATTTGGGATCCTGAAAACTAAATCAACAAAAGACAGATTAATAGCAGAAAACTCAAAATTAAATCATGTATTTTTATTAACATACATATGGAAGTTCACAGACAAATGTGATTCTGGGAAGAGATTAGAAATCGAACCTTATATACCATCTTAATAGGAGAAGGAAAAGTGGAGATGGGCACTTCTGGGAAAACGAATGACATCTTAACATGGGAAGTGGTATGGAAACAAAGGAATTTATGGGAAAACAAATGGTTTTGGGGAACAATAATAGATGAGCCTTTAAGATAATACGATAGGCAATCTGAGAGTTTTTCACCATGTCTATTTATGAGTAGTCCTTACTTACTTCTCCCCTTAAGTGGTAAGAATCAGTCTTTCTAGGTTTCTAAACTCCAGGGAAGAAAATGAATGATGATTGAACAATTTTGAGATGATCTGCTTTTAATTTTTAGGAAAATAAGGCAGTTCAGAAAAAAAATTTTTATTCTCAAGTGCCTTCAGCTCAAAATAATTTTTATGCCATGGTGGCCTGTCCTGGACCCCTTCATCACTGTGTATTTCATATGAGATGAGTTTTAAACATTTTGGATACTCTCTCTGAATAAACAAATTGCTGTCATCATTTTTTTTTTAAACTTACTATGTAGTATTCCTTAAAGGACTGATTTGAAGATTTTGGTGTTTTTCTTTTTCCTCTATTTAGTCCTTTTAATTTATATTTAGTCCTTTTAATTTATATTTCTTATAACTGTAATTATTTTTAATATAAGATATAAGAATCTTTTATAAATATAAGCATATAAGAATTTATTATAAATATAAACATTTCAATATTTGTGGAACTTGCAAAGAGTATGTTAAAAATGAAAAGTACAGTGACAGTCCAATATTACTTAAATGTAATTGCATAATATTGTATTTCAACTTAAAACTAGAAGACTTACATAAACAATGAATGGAAAGTAACTTGAGAATAAAAATATAGGTCTATGGTACTGTAGAGAGATACACATATTTAAGAAAATAAAGAATTTCTCCCTTTTTTAGTACTCCACTTTCTTAACCACATATCAACTTATGAAAACTGCTCAGCCTCAATTCTACATTTGACTTCCTATGAAGCATACTGTATTCATATCTACTCTTGCCAAGGGATTTATATATAATAGAATTTCAAAACTTTATGAACAGTGAATAGAATAAGAATGTTTGTCACCATTTAGAAAAGTAAACGTACAAAAGTAATACATCAATCTGTCTGAAATTAGTTCACTTTATGCTGATAGTTTATAAAATGAAAGTTATTACTAAAAATAAAGAAAGTAGAGGTACAGACTTATGGAATCTTGGATAGATTAAATAAAACATCCATGTTTCAGAGTTTAGGTGGGTGGTTGTAACAAAATGATCTGACATGTGTCACTCTTTAATAGAGCTGTTGAGAAGATTACAGAAAGATTATATAATCAAAAGCAGAGTTCTCTGAAAATGAATAACGTTATTTAATATAGAGATTATTAAACTTTTTTAGTCTTATATATTTGAAAATCCTTCTTTTGTATTTTGTATTCCCAAGGCCCACACACCTAATAAAAAAAAAAATGGAAAGTCACCTGAATCTTTGCTGATATCACCAGGCTTCTTTGTTTATATTGCACCTAGTACATTCCTCTGTTAAAGCCCTTTGACATACTGGAATATTATTGATTGTTTTAAATAACTTTCTTCTATTCTGACTTTTGAGCAGCATAACTCTTTCTTCTGTCCCTAGCAGAAAGCTCAGTGATTTGTACCCTGAAAAATGCCCAGATCACATACAGCTTTGTCACCCCAAAATCTAACCTAGGTAAAGCCTGTTGGCTTCATCTCTTTGATTTATATACTTTATGTATCACCCAGTTGAAGCCAATAGAGAAATTGGCAGACAGGCTTGTAGACACAGTGGGAAAGAGTTTTTTCTTTGTAGATTCATCAATGTAGTATAGGAGAAAATCCTGACAATTTAAAAATTGTAGTTTGTCCTTTCAGTAGGTACAGTCTTATAAAAACAGTTTTATTTAAAAAAATCACAAAATTTACTTAAAAAACTAAGTTATAAAAACCAGGATTAGATATGAATTCCTCAGTGTCACATTTGCATTTTGCATTTTACACATTACATTTGTCTGTGTTGATGTGTTAGTGGGATAACTCTGGATGGGCTTTGGTACAGACATTTTTTTGTCAAGACATTATTCTTTTGTAAGAATAATATTATTATTTCTTAATAATCATTATTAAGTGGTAATGAGTAAGCACTTGACATGTCCAGATTTGTCTTTCTGGCCTCTGTTACATTACCTTCCATGTTATAGTGGTTCCCTAAATGGTTGCAGTGGCTGGTGAGATTAGCTGTCCTATTGTACATGTCTGGACCTAGAGATAATTGCTAACTATACCCTTTCCATGGCATTTTTCGTTTCCACTGGTCACTCTTATTGGAAGGGATGTAGAAGAAATGAGATAGTAAATGTTAAATAACTTTAATTCTTACATTTCTAAAGATTCAAAAGTATTATTTTTACTGAAGAATTTCTTTTCTATCAATAAAAATTGGAACGTATTATTTTCTTCTATTTTAATTTCAAATCTGTTTTCTACTTTATGTGAATCATTATTATTATACTTGTAACTCTTCATGGGAATTAGACCAGTTGCTGAAATTACATTCTAAAGAAATATCTTTGATATTTTAAATGATTATTGCTGAAGTTAATTTAGCTTGAAAAAGATAAATCTGGTGACAATCTAATATACTCACAGCTTTTGTTCTCCTGTCATTCTGTCAGCATGTGACCTGCTGTTGATTATAAATTAGCGGTAAGTTTTTGCCGTCACATAGGCTGAACTAGAATGGCACTTTGTTCTCTTAAGGTACATATACTTTGGAGATGGTTGCTTAATTATAATGTGAAAACTGAAGCAGGAGGTGAAATCATGTGACACATGAAAAGCAAACACTGTTACGCGCCCTTACTTTCAAAAGGCTCATTTGTGTTTCTAGAAGACCATGGGGAAGTTTGGTAGAGATAAAAAGAAAGAAGTCTGGTCTACAGAGATGATTACCTGGTCAAGAGAAACTGCATGTTGCTAACTTCCCAAGGAGTAGAAATTTCTCTACTTCATGGAAAATGGTTTTAAGAAAGTAATTGTTTCTGGGAAAGGGAAGGGTGGGGATAGGTTTCAGGAGGGATACAAAGAGATGTAAACTGATTCTATACTATCTTACTCCTTAAAAAATGAATGACAAAAATTTTAAGTTTTAAAGAATCTTAATGGGGGACAAATATCATGAACATTCACCTCTGTACTTCTGGATATACTTGAATTTATAAAATAAATTAAATTAAAACAATATGTTAGTTGGAGGAATCCAAATGTAATTCACCATAATGTCATCCTGAAATTTCAAGAAGGCAAAAAACTTTCAGGTAACTTAAGTATTAGGAAATATGATCTGAAAATAAGAGTATAAAAAACTAGTGTTAATTTACTGCAGGTAGGCTAGATAATAGTCTCCACAAAATTTTGAGTGCATTTCTAAGTGGCAAATCACTTTTTGTATGAGGGAATACTGACCATGAGAAAATAATTTATATTATAATTATCAACTCCAAGGCATGACTTAAGACCTCAGTCTTAAAGATAAAAGCTTAACATTTGACTTGATCAAGAATACAACCAAAATATCAATCATTAGTGTATGTCATATTAAAAAGAACATATAAGATATTATCTCAAACTTTGAAACTATTTTGATGCTTTGCCATCTGGAAAAATGTTTACAGCTTTAATTGTCACAGCATGAGATAGCTAAAACTGAAATAGAAAAAAAAGCCTAAGAAAGGTTACAAAAACAATGCAGAAAAGGAGAACAGCGTGAGAGGTTTCATGAGGATTTTTCAGTTGTGAAAGGTAAACTCTGGGAGAAGATATGCAGTGAATATCAAGAAAAATATAGAGACCACGCATAGGGCACATATCCACACCTAGTGTAGACATCCCCTCACAAAACAGATAACACTTTCTAAGAGTAGAGTGAGATAAAACTACACATGGATTGAAAGAAGTTCAGAACAAAGCATTACTCATTTTATCCATAATGGCATCTGAGGGAGATGTGGCGATTTAGGGGAAGGAAGCCATTATTTCCTCATATCGTTCCTACTCAATGATAAAGACTTTCTCTTTGACCAAACTTCAGGCAGGTTTAGACCCTCTTTTCAACTTGGTTTCACCCTTGGCCCCTGTCTTTGGTCTGCCCAGTGTAGTTTTAACAGGAATCCTGCTAAGTCAGTTTAGTGCAAATCGCCCTACCCTTGATATCCGATAACCCTGGCCTGCCTTCAGCAAGATCCTGTTAGGTCAATTTAGTAAGAATCTCCAAGCCCTTGATGTCTCCTTTCAGTAATTTTCCATCCACTGACCCCTTCATTCTTCTGGCTGACTGTAAGTCCCTAGCTATCTGCTGTATTTGGGGTTGAGTTTGATTTTGCTCCCCTGTTGTGATCATCTTGACACCTGTTGCAATAGGTGATAAAATTTTTCATACTATTTTAACCAGTGTCAGAATAATTTTTTTCTTTAATATAAGTCTGTTCTTTTTTCTGCTAAAGATGATGCTGGGGACAAACTCAGCATGGGAATTCTTGTGATCCTTAAAAGATCATTGTATAGATATAGACATGTTGTAGATAGAAATAAGATATGTTAAGTTAAATATTATGTCTTGAGTGGCTCACATATGAAAGGTATGAAAAGTAGTTTTTTTTTACTAATTACCTAGGCATAAGAACAATAAAAGCAAAAGGGAGAAATCACACTGAATCAGTATCAGTAGATTTCATGAAGGATTGGAGGAATGTATAGGATAACAAAAGGGAGGGATGGAGTGGATTTCACAAAGAAATAATATTACGGTGACTCAAAATTGAGAGGTTTAAGTAGTAAATTTAGATAGGCTGTCCCAATGGAAGACACCAAATGGCAAGGGGGAAAAGTTCCTCTGTTTCAAAGAAGAGTGGATTTGAGTACAATAGATATGATGTAAAAGTCTGTCACTTATCAGCCTATCCAAAAATTCTACCTCTGTGCATCTCAGTTTCCTCATTCACAATAAAAACTAGGACATTTTACAAGCCTATTTCTGTGACAAAAAGAAAAAGGAACCCTATTACACTGTTGGTGGGAATGCAAATTGGTGCAGCCACTGTGGAAAACAGTATGGAGATTCCTCAGAAAACTCAAAATAGAATTACCATTTGATCCAGCAATCCCACTCCTGGGCATCTATCCAGCAGACACCATGACCCGAAAAGACACCTGTACTCCAGTGTTCATTGCAGCA
>PVHT021183696.1:1231486-1306714 GCA_004024745.2 Catagonus wagneri
CAGCCATTAAAAGGAACGAATTACCAACATTTATAGCAACATGGATGGACTTAGAAATTATCATGCAAAGTGAAACCAGTCAGAGAATTAGACAGCAACACCCAATGATACCGCTTACATGTGGAAACTAAAAGACACAATGAACCTTCTTACAGAACAGACAATGACTCACAGACTTTGGAAAACCTTGGTTTTTCAACTAAGACAATCTGGGGGGTTGGGGGGATGCACTGGGGGTTTGGGATACAAAATCTGTAAAATTGACTTGTGATGATTTATGCACACCTATAATTGAAATAAAATCCATTAAGAGGAAAAAAAAATATGATAATGGATGCAAAGTAATTTGTTATTTTAAAACATTTTTATATAACTAAAATTGATTATTACTTAATTCCCAATGCATTGGGGAGCCCTGAAGAATTTTATGATGCCAGAAAGTATAATCATAATCTCATCTTGGAAATCTTTACTGGGCAAATTACAGGGTGACAACACGGAAAACAACAAGTCTGTTACAGTGGTTCCAGTGAGAGATCAAGAGAATTAAAACACCTATATGCAACTAAGAGACAAATCATATTGAATTTTAGCAAGTAGTTAGAAATGAAAGGGGGGGGTGGACACAGAAGACTCCAGGGTTCCAACTTTGATGAAAATGATGTCATTAACAGAAAGAAAAATCCATGAAAGAGTTTAGAAGAAAGACAATGAATTTGACTTCAAAAATAGCAGATTTAAGGATTCCAATGAGATATACAGCCAAAAATGGCTAGCAGGGATTGAAAGGTAAAGTTTAGTTGAGGGATCTGGGAAGATGATAAATATTTGGGAATCAGTTATTAGTCATTTAGTAATCATTGATTAGTATCAGTTGATATACTAGAAATGAATATAAATGGTGATGAAAAAATGAGGGTGAACAAATAAGTCAATGGTGATGTTGATAAAGCTCTAATTGGTAGTATCTTACCTTTGAGATTAAAAGTAAAGTCATCTCGGAGTTCCCTTCATGGCTCAGTGGTTAACGAATCTGACCAAGAACCATGAGGTTGCGGGTTTGATCCCTGGCCTTGCTCAGTGTGTTAAAGATCCGGTGTTGCCGTGAGCTGTGGTGAAGGTTGCAGACACGGCTTGGATCCCGCGTTACTGTGGCTGTGGCGAAGGCTGGCAGCTACAGCTCCTGTTAGACCCCTAGCCTGGGAACCTCCATATGCCGTGGTGTGGCTCCACATAAAGGCAAAAAGACAAAAAAAATAAAAAAGTAAAGTCATCTCCTGAGAGTGAGAGTTTTGGGATAATATTGAGACCTTGCAGATTATCCACTGAGAATGCCAGATCATGTCAGTCAATTTAAGACTGGTAATAGTATTAGAAAACAGCTCTGTGAGGCCATCTGAGTTTCTTTTAGAAATCTGTATGTTCTTTTAGGAAAATGTTCCCTCAGTTCAGCCTGCTGTAGTAAATACCATGGACCCAGTGGCTTAAATAACAGATATTTGTTTCTCATGGGTCTGGAGGCTGGGAAGTCCAAGATAAAGGTGCCAGCATGGTCAGGTTCTGGTGAGAACTCACTTCCTAGTTTGCAGGTGGCTGTCTTCTTGCTGTGTCCTCACGTAGCAGAGATCAGAGAGTATTGTGATATTTCTCTTCTTATAAGAACACTAATCCCATCACAGGGGTTCAACCATCATGACTTCATCTAACTCCACTTACCTCTCAAAGGCTCACATGCTAAACCTTCTCATTGGGGGTTAGAGTTTCAGCATAAGAATTTGGGAGACACAACCTTATCCCCATTCGTAGGGTTACCAAAGAATATTGTTCTACCACCATAAGGGGAAAGGTGTTTCTAGACTTGCGCATTGCAATAGGTAGAAAAATGTCGCCTCAAAGAGGTCCATGTTCTTAACCCTGGAACCTAAGTATATGCTGCTTTACATAATAAAAAGGGCATTTGATGCATTGTAACTAAATTAGGAATCTTGAAATAGGTAAGTTATCTTGGATTATAGAGGTGGGCCCATTATAGTAACAAGGCTTTTAATAAGAGGGAGGCAAGAGGGTTGGTCAGAGAAGGAGATGATGGAAGCAAAGGACAGAAAGGAGACAGATTTAAAGATGCTGTGCTGTTGGCTTTGAAGAAAGAAGAAGGGTCCAGAAGCCAAAGAAAGCAAGCAGGCTCTAGACATTGGAAAAAGGAAAGGAACGGTTTCTCCCTGAGAGCTACTAGGAGAAGTTTTGGCCTGTAAACACATTCATTTTAGCCCAGTAATGCTGTTTCTGGCTTCCAACCTCCAGAATTATAGGAGAATAATTTTGTACTATTTTGCTGCTAAGTGTGTGATATTTGTTATAGTGGCATTATAAAGCTAATATACCCATCAACACACTTGGCTGTCCTTTTCAAATGAATTATTTCATGCCAGCTAACTATAAATTATTTCTATTGTTTGATCATCTTGTTCAGTGATTTAAACCAGAACAATAGATTTTTCTTATTGATCAATATAAATATCAGAAGATACATAATTAATGTTTGATAGCTATCTGTTTGGGTATTTACTATACAGGATCCATAAGGCTGGATAGAAAGAGATCATCTCTGTTATTATATGGAGAGCTCATGCTAAAAATAGCACAGAGCAAAGCATAATCAAAGTTCCCCTCGTGGCTCAGTGGTTAGCAAACCTGACTAGTATGCATGGGGTCGCAGGTTCAATCCCTGGCCTCACTCAGTGGGTTGGGGATCCAGCCTTGCTGTGGTGTAGGTCGCAGACACGGCTCTGATCTGGCGTTGCTGTGGCTGTGGTGTAGGCTGGCAGCTACAGCTCCCATTCAGTTCCTAGCCTAGAAACCTCCATATGCTGCATGCATGGCCCTAAAATGACAAAAAAGAAAGAAAGAAAGAGAGAAAAAGAGAAAGAGAGAAAGAAATTGGGAAAAACAAAATGAAAAATAGATTCCTGATGTCCTTGGCTGACCAAGGATCCAGTAATAACAACTTCATGGTTCCATGAACTACTATTTTATTTTAATAAAATTTGAATTGAATTTATATCAATTGTGACTGAAAAATCCTAGAGCAATACATGGGATAAAAGACATAAGATGACTCAAAAGGAAAAGAGTAGAGCCAGAATTAATTGAAACCAAAGCATGTTGAGAAACTGTAGGAGTTCCCACTGTGGCTCAGTGGTTAACGAATCCGACTAAGAACCATGAGGTTGCAGGTTCGATCCCTGGCCTTGCTCAGTGGGTTAAGGATCTGGCGTTGCCATGAATTGTGGTGTAGATTGCAGACACGGCTCGGATCCTGCATTGCTGTGGCTGTGGCCAAGGCCGGCGGCTACAGCTCCTGTTAGACCCCTAGCCTGGGAACCTCCGTATGCCGCGGGTGCGGCCTTAGATAAGGCAAAAAAAAAAAAAAAAAAAAAAAAACAAAAACAAAAAAAAACAAAGAGAAAGTGTAAAATTTATAGGTGTGCTGAAGTTCCTGAAATTGATGTTATGGAATAAGAGAAAAAAAATGTAGAAAATAGGTGTTAAATGATTGTATTGGATAGAAATGAGCTTAAAGCTTGGTAGATGGTAGAGAAAGGTAGAAAATATTAGAAATAATTAGTATGACATCTAAAGGGAGTTGCATCATGAAAAAATGAGAAACAGCTAGAAACAGTATTCTGAGTAAGTATAGGTATGACCCTCTAACGAATGGGAACATAGGGGGAGGCTAATGGAAATTGCTCTGCCCTGGATGAGTCAGTGTTGCTGAGGAGAACTGGAGGAAAAAAAAATAACGGAAGTATAAAATTTAAACAACCCATATATTTTAAAAATTCTAGATTTGTCATTTTAAATTTTTTTTAGTATTTTAGCCAAAATTTAAAATGTGACCAGAATGAGAAAATTTCACCTGTATGGATGGTATGGTACTTAACTGAGCCAGAGTTTTCTAATGCATAGGAAATCAATTCTTTCCCCAAATGTTAATTTATGATGGAGAAGAAGAAGCAACAGGAGAAGGGGGAAAGGGGAAGGGGGAAATCTGCAAGGGGCAGGGACGGGGAGGAGAAAGAGAAGAAGGAAAGTCTTTAGGAAAAAAATATAAAGCAGAATTAAGAACAGTGCTCAAGAGGGTCTCCTGTTACCACTGCCTTTACTTTATTCCCAGCCACTCTGCTCTTTTTCCAACAGAAGCAATTTAATTTTCACAGAACATAGAATCCCTGCAAAAGTACTTAGTATAATGGCATTTAATCACAGAGCACTCAGAAAACATTTGTTGATGATAACGACGTTTGTCTTCCAATTATTATCATCATTCTAATGAGCAGTGAGATGTATAAAAGATGAGGAAAAAATGGGTTCTGGATTACTCACTTAGGGATAACTAATAGTTGAATAAAAAATAGAACAAAATGTTGATTTACTCTCTTTATTACTCTCCAGTGGATATAGATGCCAGAGGATGTAGTGAATTGTATTAGTCAAGCATAAACCCAATTCCTTCTCAAGTCTAATTCCAGAGTATAAAGTAACACTTCTCTGAACATGACTTCTCTTAAGAAGCAGAAATGTTCAACTGTGTTAAGGCAGGGCTTCATCCAAGATAATCCGGTATTAAACTTTAAAAATGGCTGTGTAAAACAGTAGCAATCTTGCTGCTTGTATGTAAAATATTTAAATAACTTTGAGTGTTGTTGGGGCTGCAAATTCGAAATCTGGCAGATCCCCTATGTTCAGTGCTAATCTATTTCAGGGTTTCCTCCAACTTGAGCAGAGCAGGGGAAATGTCATCACGATCATCTGGGTTAAAGTTAAGGCAACATGGTTATAGGATGCAGCTCTGGTTGTTTTGTAGTCTTTTTGAAATATTTTCTGCAAAAAATTTATTTCTTATTGTAAAAAACAAGCCAAACAAAACCTAATATCTCCTCTTAATGTTTTCCATTTTCTAATGAGGATTTTTGGTTTCTAACAGCAGTTTCATCTAAATGCTTCTCACTGACTTTGCCTGTTTTTAAAAACGGAACAAACACTTGTTAAGTCAGCAATGGAGGGGAAAAAAATCTAAGATTTCATTAGTTTGTTGATCAATCTAAGTGTCCAAAGAAATGCATGTGCAAAGCTTAAAATTAAGGAAAAAATCAGGAAAGTTGTCTGCATTTTAATACATATACAACTAAATATTTGTCATGTTTTATTACAAAACCTCCAAACCCTTAGACTGAAGTCCCCTTCCCGATCTTTCTGTTAGAAAGATAACCAAAGTGATCTTTCTGTTAGAAAGAGTTATCTTTCTCACATGAGGTTTTTGGACATAAATCAGCCTTATTTTAATTATTTCTTCAGGTGGGCAAAATAACCATGAAGCATGAGACAAATCACAAGTTAGGGAAAACTGTGTCATGTTTTCTAATGGAAATTAAATATGTTGTCCAATGATAAAGGATGAGCCTCAGAATGTCATGCTTTTTGGATCTGCTCCCAGCCTCGCTGGGGCTCACAGCCTCCTCCTGGATCATTGGTATGCAGAACTACCAGTCCTTCTACTTCATGCACAGGCTTTTTGAGTTTCCTCCTGCAGGCTGCATGCTAATGAGGAATGTTGCAGTGTCATCTGCCAGTGGCAAATCCCAGGATATATCTACAAGCATCCAGAATGGGAGAGTTAACTTGTATTGAGTTAGAGGCTCTCTAATTAGGAGAACATAACTAAAAGGTTGTCAAAATATATTCCTTTGAGTTAAAGTGACTAAACTGTGATGTCTTGAAGTATTTATAGTGGGTAATTTGCTGGGGTCAATTGCTAGTGTGTTTTACATTTGATCATCAGTCAGTTATTACTGTATGAAAAGACCAGTAGTACTTACCTGATGGGGGAGATACCATGTTCATGAAGGCGGTTTTCCCAGAGTAAGTTTCATCCTTTGCTCCAGATGTGCTAACCCTTGCCATTTCCTAAAGTTCAAGAAGCTTGACTGCATAATTTGTGGTACTGTCAGGCTGTGTTCTCCCTTTTTCCTGGAAAAAAAAAAAAAGACCTGCATTACTGTTACAGAATCGTTTATACTATTAGTTTGCTTGTAAGAATAATAACTATATATAAATTCATGAGTCGTACATGATAAAATATATATTTATTGAAAGATTTGTCATAATTATTTCAATTGAAAAAAATATTTCTTTGTGATTCTCCTAGAAATACACTTCAAACAATCTATGCTTTTGATATGATAAGGTGTTTATAGGAAACATTTTTTAACTTGAGGTATAACTGACATAACATTATATTAGTTCCAGGTGTATAATGTAATGATTTTGTATTTGTGTATATTACAAAATATCACCATAATAAGTCAGTTAACAACTGTTACCATATATAATTACAATTTTTTTGCTATAAAAACTTTTAAGATCTACTTTCTCAGTAATTTTAAAATATGCAATACAGTATTATTAACTATAGTCACTATGATGTACATTATATCTCTATGACTTTATTGGGAGATTATACATTTTGAACTTCTTCATCGGATTTTGCCCAACCCCACCTCTCTTGCCTCTTGCAAGCACTGTAACTATAATGTTGCATTTCAAACATTTTTTAAAATTGCAAACTTGCTTGTTCAAGGCATTATATCCACCTATTTTATATGCAAATTTATTCCCTCTCCTCATAAATAGCTATGTAGCCTGGAAATTCTTGGTAGTAGAAATTCAAGATAAAATAAAACCTTTTTCCCCCTATTTCCATCTCTTTTACTTTTTATACTTACTCTATTCTACTTTTGGTTCTTTCTTTGGTAACAGACTGCAGGATAATCTTTACATAGGTATTTTAGTTTTAGCTTTATTTAAGACAGGGTAAAATATATAAATAATGATCTAGGTTAGAAATGGAACACAGCTATAGCAACAGTAAGACTTTTTGTACAAGTTTTGTGGTATATTTTTAATGTGATTTCACAAATGCAGTGTAACCTATAAAATACTAGATATTTACTGAGTAACTGATATTTGTTAGGCAACGTGTAGACAATGAACTTACAGGTATAATGAGATGGAATGGAAGATAGAACATGTTCCCTTTTAAAAAAACATTCTTTCCAACATTTGAGAGATTTGCAAAGCACAGTATGTTCATTAGAATAAAGGATATTATTTTAAAAAGAAATGGTCTGAATAAGAAAGATGATAATGTACCAGCAATAGGTTCATATACCAGAAGTTATTGATGGTGCAGCAGCTAACAAAAGAGACAATCAAAATCATTCGAAAAGATTAACTCAGTCACCAAAATCATATTGAGTATGGTTCAAAATAAAGAAAAACCTAATATTAAGTTCCATTATGGTTTAAATTTCCCCCGAAATGATACCCCATACAATTTATGGCTGAACGAAAGGAAGGAGTAAGGATATTATCTGTCGTTACATAAAAAGTGAAAGAAACTGGACTGGAAAGGTTATTCTGCCCTAGCATCAAGCCTGGTGTACACATGAGTCTATTTAGGTGGGGAATTCAGGAAATTCATGAGTGATACAGGCCTTGATTTTGTAATTTAAAACTAAAATCAACAATAATCTGAAACTATCTTAAAATATGAACAGAAAATTGTAGCACTTTTTTTTTACATCAGCGAGTGGGTGAATATTTTACTACTTTCAGATACTCAAATTTGAGGTCCCATGTTTGTGCTCACAGAATGTTCCTATGCACATAAAAAAAGTAATTTCATACCTAAATGGAAATTTCTGTCTGCATTTTGCATATAGAATATTCATTTACATAAACAAATTCATGTTTTGAGGAAACACACTTTGTGAGTTCAACCTAGGTATCAATGGATGAAAAATTCCTGAATATCAGGTCTGTTTGAATGACTTGAGCCAAACCTCTTGTTAGTTGTCCAGTCCTCCTCTCCCAGGCTTTATGAATCTCCCTGAATTCCTTCCATGAATTTTTCAATTAATATATTGTACTATTAACTTTTGTAAAGTGGAACTAAACTAGAGACAAATTGAGGACAAAGAAGTAATGCTGTTGTGATGTTGTGAACTGAAGAACATGTCCTATAGGTAAAAATCTTGCCCCAGAGAATGGTAATTACCATTTTAAAGAGAAGATATGCTTAATAAGTTGTTAAAATACAAAGTTAAGAAAATGAACCAGAATATTAGATTGGTAAGAAACCTTGGCCTTTACTTTGTCTAATCCTTTGGCTTTGGGCAGACTGGATGATTCTTAGACCAAAAAATTTTCCTGTGTATTTATTTCCTTTCATCATGTTCTCTCTATGGAAGATAAAAATATGTTGGGGAGGAAAAAGCTTCTTTCAACTCTCTTAAGGTCTCTGGCTGGGTCTGAAAATTTTACAAAGTCAGAGTTATAGGGAAAAAGCTCACATTTACTTAATGTAAGTTGTTTGTGTCACAGGAGCCTTCAGAAGGAAATGAAAACCCAAAGAAACAGCTAGACCTGAGCATTTTATGGTAGGTTTGATGAGGTAGGCACTGTGTAGAGGAATGTGGTAGTTTAAGGAGTATGAGGTAATCATCTTAAACTAGGTGATACTTAGCAAGTCCTGTATGTTAGGATTCTTCTCAGCTCCCTTTGTCTTCGGATACAAGTATGCTCATTTCCTCTTGGTAGAGGGAGGGCGCCTCTTCCTAGAGACAGGAACCAGTCACTTAGGCATTCCTCTTGCAAAACAATGAACTGAAAGATTCTGGCTGCTGATCTAGTAAAGCTAGTCTTTTGTGGTCTAGGCAGTGGGTGGTATTCAAGAGATCAGCTAGCCTGTGGGCATAGGCTCACCCCCTCCAGGTTCCAAGGCACATCAGCTGTGGCCCCATCAGGTCCATAGATTTCTACTTCGGTGAAAATTTCGGATTGTGTGAATTAAGGTACAATAAGTATGTTATTGTTCAGTGATTACTGGCTTGAAGAACTTCCCAGTTCCTCTCCTTTCTCCTTTTGATCTGGACATACTGTTGATGCCTAGCTCAGAACATTTTCAGTGGCATTTCCCTTCATCATGTCTTCTCCATGGAAGCCAAATGCATCAAAGAGAAGATATTGTAATAATGAAAAAAGTTGTTTAATGGGATTAAAGCATCTGAGACTAGTGGGTGACCAAAGAGTAGAGAAGGAGGGTACTGCTCAGGGCCAAGAACTCTGAAAAAATTGCTCCATCTTAGAGACATAGAGCTTGGTAAGTTTTTGTATTAAGATTGAATTTCATTTTTTTTTGTCTTTTTTTGCCTTTTTATGTAGAGCTGCACCCACGGCATGTGGAGGTTCCCAGGCTAGGGGTCTAACAAGAGCTGTAGCCGCTGGCCTTCGCCACAGCCACAACAACAAGGGATCCGAGCCGCGTCTGCAACCTACACCACAGCTCACGGCAACACCGGATCCTTAACCCACTGAGCAAGGCCAGGGATCGAACCTGCAACCTCATGGTTCTTAGTCGGATTCGTTAACCACTGAGCCACGAAGGGAACTCCTCATTTTTTTTTTTAAATTTTAGGGCCATACCCGCAGCATATGGAGCTTCCCAGGGTAGGAGTCAATGCCGCAGCAATGCCGAATCCAAACCACATCTGCGACCTACACCACAGCTCACAGCAATGCAGGATCCTTACCCACTGAGCAAGGCCAAGGATTGAACCACGTACTCATGGATGCTAGTAAGATTTGTTTCCACAGAGCCATGATGGGAACTCCTGAATTTCATTTTGAAGAACATAACAGTGGCTAAAACCATAGTTTTCCAATAATCACCTTCTCTTTTCTTTCTTTCTTGTTTTTTTTTTTTTTAAAGATTTATGGTATTTAGGAAGGTTGCATTAGATAAATTACAAATGATCTCTGTATTTCCTCCCCTCCCCTCAAATCTAATCTTCTTTCCTCTCTCATTATACTTCCACTGTATCTTCCTGGTCAATGGGAATGATCTCCTTTCAGAAACTTTTTAAGGCTGTATTTTCCCTTCATTTTACCTCTTCTGTAAAATATTCTTTGCTCTTCCTTCACGAAATACTTGATGGCTCTTAGATCCAGGCTCTAAACAACCAAGTAATCTTATTCCTTTAGAAATTTCATATCCCCTCCCTAGAGGACAAACAGAGCTTCCACCTTGAATACTTGTAATAGAGCAGAAAAAGAAAAAAACAAACAGGAATGGAAAAAAAATTCTCATTTAAGAAATCTGAATGTTTACATACTTCTACACTCAGAGACCATGTCTCTTTTTCTCTGAATTTAAATGTACACTATCTCTTTAGGAATGTTCTTCTATTCAAAATCTAGAATGTCACTCTGATCTCTCACTAATAAGTGACACTATTTTCCAGCCTCTACGCTGTGTAGTCCTGTTTATGAAGTTCTCTTATCTGAAGGGATCTTAGTGGCATTCCCCTTGTAAAGTGCTACTACCTCTGCAATAATCTTTTTTTTTAGATGACTGAATGATCCAGGCTTTACACCACATTTCCCCAGCAGTCCTAGTTAAGATGTTGCCATTGTGATACAGAAACCTATTACCTCTTTCACTGTTGACCAAGGACAGATAGCTTGTTTAGACCATCTTCATGTTGCCCTATTACTGTGTGTTTATGTAAATTGCATTTGTTTTATGTTAACCTTAGCTATTGCACTATAGTACTTTTAAAGTATAATTCAGCAAAAATATGCTGGTTTCACTTCCAAATAAACTCCTCTTCCTCCTCCGATACTCACCACTTGCAAATACAGACTCAAAGACACACGTACATTCTGTCTGTGCTGACCTCAAAAGCATAACTACCGGGACACACTTTATCTGATGACAAAAAGAAAGAAAAAGCCTCTTGAGGCCTGAGTTCGCAAGCCTAAATTTAAAAGGTGACATTAACACCATCAAGAGAAAGATACTTTCTTATAGAAGGATCAGAGTGCAAGATATATCATCAAATGAAATTGGGCCCTTGAGGGCTCTTCGTAGCTCATAATTATTGATTGGAATGACAAATGGAATAATTTGTAGGCAGATGACTTGTGACACATTGTAATGAAGGAACCATATGTAAAAGTATGTGGGATTAACAGGAGCAGCATTACTCCTTAAGCGTTTTAGGTGAAAAAATACACACAGTTTTGAAACTCCAGATTTACTGTTTTGAAAACCCTAAGAGCATCTGTTAGGTATTGCGTGATCTAATCTCTAACACAGCACACACGGTCAGCTTTTCAGCATGTCACAACATTACTAAGTAAAAAGCCAGAAAATGAGCAGTCAGGTCACTTTTAACCTCATTAGCACAGCAGGAGGGGGCTCTGGAAAACAAGATGCCAGCAGCAACAAAGGGGCTTGCTGGCATCTTTTTTGAATAACAGAGAAAGGGCCCAGCTGTGTACTCCCTCTAACTCTGTACTTCTGTTCTTTCCCATGTAACCCCTTCCCTTTTCTCTGACCTTTCATCAGTTTGACCCCTGTAGTGCTCATAAGCCACCACAAATTTCTGTCTGTGGAATACATAACTTATCTCTGTTTTTCATCATGGTAGATCTTGGTTTTAATAAAATTTTATTCAATATACTGTGGATACACAGTGTTTAATGCCCTTGACAAGAATGAAAGTCAGAGTACTTTGGACTCAAACATAGACAAGATAATGGGAAAGCAGGTATCATTTCGCTCTCTGAGCTGCTTTTTGCATAGATAAAAACTACCAAATAAAAGTTTACTTTCTGGAGGTCCTGCTGTGGCACAGTAGGTTTAGAATCTGACTGCAGTGGTTCAGGTTGTTGTGGAGGCATGGGTTCAATCTCTGGCCTAGCACAGTGGGTTAAAGGATCCGGAGTTGCCACAGTTACAGTGTAGGTCCCAACTGCAGCATGAATTCAGTCCCTGGCCCAGAAACTTCCATATGCCTGTGTGTGACCATAAAATAGAAAAATAGAAAACACTTACTTGCTATTCTTCTGAGATTTGTTTTTTTATTACTTCATCTTTCCTT
Organism: Catagonus wagneri; assembly: GCA_004024745.2. Lineage (NCBI taxonomy): Eukaryota > Metazoa > Chordata > Mammalia > Artiodactyla > Tayassuidae > Catagonus > Catagonus wagneri. Next base: position 1,243,492 of record PVHT021183696.1, read on the forward strand.
TATCAATATTACCATCACAATGGTGACTCTTTGATTAGCCTTGATTCCTGGGTAACTACAATGATCAGATTCCTTCTGCCAACCCACAATGGACAAAATATTTCTTTTTTAACTATTAAAATGTCAGGTAATTTGTTATACGTAATAATGTAGCTGATCCTGAGTAATCAAAGAGCTAAGATGTACTGGGCAAAGGCATTGTACCAGGCAATGTGCTAAATTCTTTATAGTCACTATCTTGATTTCATAATAAAGGTATGCAGTATGGTAGTTTTTAAAAAGTGTTATTTTACTCTCTTCATAACACGTGATATTTTCAAACTCATGAATTTTGTAGAGGTTGTAAATAATTTGATGATGTGTATTGGGAAAAAAAGAACTTTCAGTTTTCATCAAAAAAATGAAATAACCTTGTTCAGAAAAAAAAAATAGCCAAACGAAAAATGTCTTCCCCCAACTCATTTCAGAATAAGAAAACTGGAACTAGTAGACATCTAATGTTTTCACATTTTGGCATCAATCTAAAATTCTTTTGCTTCACCTCTTCTTTTAGACACTGCGATAGAAACCAGTTGCAAAACGATGTTGATGAGCTTCGTGGAGATGAGGTCCCTCCATGCCTCAGGCTAAGTGTACTTTTCACTTCTTGCCTGCAGATTTATCTTGTTCCACAGTATGGCACAACCACAGCTCTGCTCTGAGCAAGTGAAACCCAGACCCACATAATCAGGATATGGACCAATGAAGTTTGATGATATTAAATGAATGTACATCTGTTCCTGACCCAGGGGTCAGGAGACAATGGGAAGTGTGCCCCCAGAACCTCTTTTGTCCCATTGCAGACAGTTCTGAGACACATTTCATAAGATTCCTCATAGAGGTTCTAAAGTCAGTGTTCAATTTCATGAGATGTTTTTGAAGTGGCTTTTTTTCATTCCTCTTTACTCCCATTGTCCTCCATGCCTTTTCCCTCGGATCAGATAACTAGGCAAGTGTTATCCTATAAGCCTTTGTCTCAGACTCTACTTTGAGTAGAACCAAGAATAGGACACCAAGTAACTAGCCCAAAGGCACAATGTTCCTTCTGAGCCAGTCTAGAATTGATGAAGTTTAAAGGCAGAAACCATGCCCCAAATACTATTAGGCACTGTCTTAGTATATATTCTTACAGTTTTCATTTTCTTGTACCATTACAAGTCCATTCACTAACTGGCTCCTCTTTGATACTTGATATTTTCTCATATAATGATAACTTTTTCTATGTTGTATTAATATGTATCATTTTTTTTTCTTTTTGGGAAGGACGGGGTGATCATTTAAAACTTTCTTCACAAAATGTCTTCCATTTCCTGACTTTTGAAAAAATAATATTAGCCTACACTGTAGGATTTTACTTTATAAAGTATCATATATAGTGATATATTACCCATATGCCTGCATGTAATTTAAAATTGTAATGTTTTGTTTAATCCAAAATATACAATCTATCAAAACTACATTTCAAAAAAATCAATATAATAATTACTATTGAGATATTTGCCATTTTTTTAATACTAGATCTGCAAAATTGGGTGTGTACTTTACACTCATAGCACACCTCTATTTGGTCCAGCCATATCTAAAGTCCTCAATAACCACATGTGGGCAGTGACCACCATGTGGACAGTGCATCCAGCTCTAGAGCTTATATTTTTTGCTTATAACTTAATAATTCTTCCAGTCAAAGTTTTTATTTTACCTGTTACATAGAGGGATATTTTTTCTAACTCCCTGAATATGTTTAATCAGTTTGGAGAAATGTTTTTCAGGTCAGTTTTTTAGAATTTGATTTCCTCTGGTTCATTTATTATAAAGTGCCTAGTGAAAACCCATAGTTTACTATTTACCAACTGTATATTCAACAGTTGTACAACATCAGAGTCAAGTCACAAGACAAATATATCAGACAACGCTTACTCAGGGTTTCACCCTAGGATGATCTAATTGAAAACATATTTGGAATCTACTATGTTCATATGATGAAACTGTTTGTATCATTTAATGCCTCAAGTATCAACTTACTAAGATAGCCTAATGTCTTCAAAGAGGTAACAATACAGCCAATTAAAAATGTTTATAGGAGTTCCCTTCATGGCTCAGTGGTTAACAAATCCGACTAAGAACCATGAGGTTGCGGGTTCAATCCCTGGCCTTGCTCAGTGGGTTAAGGATCCGGCGTTGCCGTGAGCTGTGGTGTAGGTTGCAGACACGGCTCGGATCCCGCGTTGCTGTGGCTGTGGCGAAGGCCGGCAGCTACAGCTCCTGTTAGACCCCTAGCCTGGGAACCTCCATGTGCCCTGGGTGCGGCTCTAGATAAAGGCAAAAAGACAAAAAAAAATGTTTATAGAACAATTTAATTTAAGGAATTACTTCATCAATTTTTTAATCTCTGCTGCATCATAGATTATTTATCTGCCAAAAGGGGGTAATATAGTATCTACCACATAGGAACATTGTAATAATTAGTTAGATTATAACTAGATGCACTTAGAACTAAAGTGATACCTAAATAAGCCTTTAGTAAATGTTAGGACCATAATTATTACAATTATTGTTTTATCAGAATATTTTTTCCTAAAGTGAAAATGTGCATAATTTGTACATATAAAAAGACAATGTATAGGAGCATATATGTAAATACATATAAACCTATCTGAAGAATATAAGGTTGAATTATAAGATAGCAAGTAAATAATTCATGATTTCCAACTTTTCCTATTTCCCTGTAAAGGAAAACATTCTGATCTCAGTTTAATTTTTATTTCAACTCATTATCACTTCCCTGTCAGACTTGAATATATTTGAGTAATTTCAGCTACATCCCTACCCTTGGCAAGTTTGTCAGAGAATGCTTACGTTCTGGCAACTTTTCGGGACAAGATTCATGGCTGATCATTGGGTTGATGTTATAATGGAATTTATCTGGTTAGATAAATAGATCACGTGTGATTTTATGCGTTCATAAATGTCAGTGTGTCTTTTAAGGTAGTGTGAATGGAGGGCAAAGAGAGTGGTGTATCTGTATGAACTGTACATTATCAGCACTCACAAGAAAAGTAGTAACTTTTCTTAAAAGGCAGTAAAGACCTGGACCTTGACATATTGTTTGATAGAATAGTTCAACAATTTGTTAGCCCCGCATTTTTTACTATTTCTGATTGTATAGTTGGTGGATAGGATAAAAGTTGGCAAGCTGGGAAAATGAAGCTTTTATTGTGTGTAGGAAAGAGGATTTAATGCCGTTGCAAGTAAATGGATAGTTGCTCTTATGCAGTTTAGATACAACAAAGAAAACAATCATTCTGACACTGTGGAAGATAGCTTAAACTGGGAAGTTACTCATAGCATCCATTTTTCAATATTTTTTGGTGATGCATTCTTTTTTCCAAACCAATCATTATTCTTATAATTACTCCAAGTGCTGTTCTAACTTCTCATAGAATCCATCCACTATGAAATATCACCTTGAATCAATAGGAAGAGTAGAATTCTCTGGAGTTTGGAGAATTCTCCCATGGTGCTCACTGACTCCCCACCAAGAGTTTAAGGTAAAAGGATCTAAAACAGTATTTTCCCCTTGTTAAGATTTCTCTTGTGGTAGAATTTTGAGTACTTTCTTATGTCCCTTACCCCCAAGGCTAAGCTGCATGACAATATTCACTTTATTTGGCTCTAAATAGGAATGCATTAGCTTCCAGTAAATACACCTGGAGCTGAAATAATGAGAATCTGGCGCTTGAAAAAGACCAAATCAAACAAACTTTAGTTCCTTTAAGTAAGCTGTCATGGTTATAAACATCATCTACAAATAAAGGTAGTCTAGAAAATGTCCAAATGTGTTTTTTCCCTGAATTTTAATAAGCATACCGAATGGCTAATATATAGTTATTTGAGCTAATAGGTCACAGTAATTTGTTGAAAGGCATATTTCCTCTTTTGCCTGTTCAACTCCACAATCAAGAATAATGGTTCGCTGAATATTTTTTATTAGACAGAAGAGACCTAATTGTTGTTATTAACTGAAAATCTCCTGACAGACTGCCTTATGAGAGAATCTCAACAGTTAAAAATTAAACATGTAGGGTGCATATCAGCATGTTTAGTACTTTTATAATCAATTTGATTTTGCAGCAGCACCAGATAATAAGACAAAATGTTTTTCTACAGAGGATCCAGATGTACATAGGACACCAAAAATGTATTGTCAGTTTGAACCAGATGTACTAAACAAAGTCATTTGCAGCACTAGAAGTAGACTGACACCCAGGGACCTGACTCCAACTCCCTTTTCTCCCCAGGGATCGTCACTTATATTTTATTTCACAAAATCACCCCACATTTCTTTGATAAGATAAAAGAAATAGAATAGAGAATCAAATTATGTTAGATAGTAGAGTTTGAATAAACAGACCAAAAAAAAAAAAAAAAAAGAAAAAGAAAGAGAAAGAAAAAAGAAAAGAAGCTAAGCAAATAGAAATAAAGCATTTTCCAATAGCCAAGACAAATTAAATCATCTTACACTATGCACCAAAGATAATTATCCTTGAACTACAGCAAATCACTACAGGAAGATAGAAGGGTATGAAGCTTTAATAGACAATGAAGAGATTTAAATTCCGTAGCCTCTCCATCATCTAATATGATGGCATGTGGGAAAGAGAAGCGCAGTAATGAGTCTCTCAAATGATTCAATTGCCTTTGGCAAAATATAATGAGACACAGACTATAGATTTGATTACCTTTTTTGTTTCTGTTTACTGTTTGTTTAGTTAATTTTGTTTTGGTATAGTATTTCATCTTGCTTTTGTTGTTGGTTTATAAATGAGGGGTTGAGGGAGTTCCCATCATGGCTCAGTGGTAACAAGCCTGACTAGTATGAGGATTGGATTCAATCCCTGGTTGTCATTCAGTGGGTTAAGGATCTGTCATGGCCATGAGCTATGGTGTAGGTCACAGATGTGGCTTGTATCTGGCATTGCTGTGGCTGTGGCCAGCAGCTCTAGCTCCAATTGGACCCCTAGCTTGAGAACTTCCATATGCCTTGGGTGCAGCCATAAAAAGACAAGACAAAAAAAAAATAGGTTGAGATCTTGAAAATCCTATGAATAATTCCTCACATTAAGTGGGAATCTGAAGAAACACAGGGAAGACTTTGGAATACCCAGGGACAAACCAGAGCCCATTATAAGAAAGAACTCTTGACTGTTAACAAATGAACTGAGTTCCAGGATTCTGTAAATCCAATAGAAATTCCTCTGTTCCTGTAGCTTTGAACTAATATAAAAAGTGTGTGAGGGATTGGATTGTGATCCTCTAAACAACGGCATATTAATCTTTCTAGAATGAATGTAGTGAGTTCTTTCTAATCATGTGTAAAGATAAGTCAGAATTCTTTATTAATGCATGAAAAACCACCAATAAAAAATGTACATACATTTCCCCATATATAAAATTTTAGGAAGGAAATTCATTTCAAAGTGACTTACATTTATCTGTAAATATTGCATCTCTGTGTGGTCAAACTCCTACATTCCTCCATTTTTCTTTCAGACTTCTTAAATTAAAAGGGAAGATTCTTACTCAGTACTTAACCAATGTAGAACCTTCATTTTAAAAGCTGTTGTCTTATGTACTGTTTTCACAGACAGCTAAATGTTCTGTATAGCAGAAAAAGTGAATAAATATACTCTAAATACTCAGAATAGAGTCACGAGCTTGAGACTGTGTAGGGCAAGGTACTATAGATTTAAATTCAGTTGAGTGCTAGGGGCTTATCATTTTTATGTTGTCTCTTAAAGCCATCTCAGTAGCTAGCATGTAACTGTGAATCTATATGAGGTTGTTTATTTGCACTAATGAGGTCAGCAATAAAACACTCTATGGTGCTGCAATGTCAGAACAAGGAGCAAAGACCACGATTGAGTGATCTGGAGGAGGCAATAGTTAGAAATATAGTCAGTGAACATTGGAATCTGCATCTGTGAAGACTTGAGGCTGCTAGTGGATCTCCGCTTCTGGGTTAAGATTCAGGAGCTGGAATCCAGTCCAGAATGGACATGGGTTTGATAACGAGAGCAAAGCAATCTATGTCCTAAAAGTTTGAGGCTGGTTAATGAAATGGAGAGATGAAGTAGGTACTTCACTATCACATCAGAGAACAAATTTTAATCTGAATTCCTGGCAAGGCCATTGAAGGGGAATCTCAAAGTATTGAGCTGGAGAGCTCTTTATGGCTCCCCACCATGGTTTACCCTCTACCATGGGAGTGTAGGGCAGAATTGCAGAACCTGGGAGAAGAGGCCTCGCAATACTTCTTTTTCCATAGTTTTTAATGATGTAGAACTCTCTCCTACTCTTTAAGTAATTCTGCCAAATGTATAGATAATGCCTATGTCTCTGTTATAGAATATGATGTCAAAAGCATTTCAAAATTATCTGATAAATGTAGGTTATCCTCAATATCTTAGAATTAAAATGTATAAAAGTATGAAGATATAAAGCCACCCTTCTAGTAACTTGCAAATATCCAATAAGTCTTGTTAACTATGGGTGGTGATGGATGTTTAACTAGATTTATTGTGATGATTATTTCTCAGTGCAGGTGATCTCTCACCTACAATGTTTCAACTTAAAATTTTTTGACATTAAATAAGATAGAACACACATTCAATAGCAGCCATACAACGAATTTGGATTTTTGATCTTTTGCCAGGCGGTTGATATGCTGTATGATGCTCTCCTAAAGCTGGGCATCAGCAGCAGCTCCCAGGCAGCCATTTTAGCCCACGAGGATAACAACTGATACACTTATAACCATTTTGTGCCCATAAAACCATTCCGTTTTTCACTTTCAGTGTAGTAGAATTTCATGGGATGTTCAACACTTTGTTATGAAACAGGCTTTATTTTAGATGATTCATCCCAATTGTAGGCTAATGTAAGTGTTCTAGGCACGTATTTAATTTAGGCTAGGCTAAGCCCTGTTATTTGGTAGGTTAGGTTTGTTAAATGTATTTTTGATATGGTATCTTCAATTTACAATGAGTTTATCAAGACATAACCCCATCATAAGTCAAAAAAGGTCTATATATACAAATATTAAAACATTTCAGTGTCCAACTGAGATAATGTTATACATCAACTATTATTACAATTTAAAACAACAACAAAGCAACCTTCTAAAATATTATGGCAATCAGGTATCAATTTTCAAAGACATTTTGATGTGTGTCTAAGTCTGGTCTCACTCGCTTAAGGAATTTAGGCTTTTTCATCCTGTAAGATAGAGAACATTATGCTTCACAGTGTTAAGGTGAGAATTCAGTGTTCTAATGTCAATAAAGCATATGTCCTGAGTGCCTATTTTAAAATAAACCCTCAATAATTACTCACTATGAATAATCTCAAGGGTGTATACATTATATATTACTGGTAATATTATATATTTTAATTCATAATATATTGTCAATGATGTGAATAAATGAGAGTTATGATTTATTTGGAGATTATTCTTATTTTAATGAGTAATCTTCCAGGGAAGACCTGAAAGGGAACAAGTCAAATTACTAGAAAAGCATTCATTACACACAACTAGCTTGCTGAACTATATAGAGAACTTTATTGAAGATTTAGTTTAAGGGCTGAGCTGCCTTCTTACCATTTCAGGCAGCTCCTTTGCAGAGCAGCTGCATTTACTATCTCAAGTATCTTATACACCTGGAACTCCCATTGGTCAGCTTTCCCTACAATGGTCGGCTTTCCCTACAATGAACCCTTTATTTTTGCAGAACTATTTCTGCCGGTCCCAGTTTCCCTTCCCCTGTGCCTACCAGGACAGCCTTTTCCCCTTGCCTTGCATCTTTGACTCTCTAAACCCCTGCTCCTGCCTTTTCAGTCCCTTCTTCCCCAGGCTCTCTCTGCCTTAGCTGCAGCAGATTGTTCTAGATACTGTTGAAAGTATTTCTTGAACAGTTTTTCATTAGTTGACTCTTCTGCACATCAAGCTTTTGGTGAATTGAATTTCCTAGACTGGCAAATTGGTAGATACCTTGAAAATTTCAATACTAAAGAATCATATCACTACTTTCTTATTGAGGGTACTTACCTTACTCAGTTTTTCAACTTTTTATTCACTACCATTCTTCAGTTACTATCAGTGTTTTCTTATCTTCCAAAATTTTTCCTGAAGTTGTATTTTTTTTCTTCTCTTTTTTGTTCCTTGGGGAAAACATTTTCTGAACCAAATAACAAACATAATTAGAGAGTCTATGAGCTTGCTTTTTTTTTTTTTTTTTTTTATGTATTGGGGACATTGATTCTCTCTTAGCAAAGTTTTCTTTTGCCCATGATAATCTAAAGATCACTTTTTCTGGTAGTACACTACAGTAAGGTATTCTTATTCTCCACTTTTTCCTCTTAAAGTTGAATTTTTCTATATAAAATGAAAAAGTATATTGATTTACAAATTAAATTTTTATGCACTTCTATAGGTTACTTTTTAGGAGGATATTTATATTTTCATATTGATTAGTAAGGGCTTTTAAATATATTTAAGTTGCTTTTGGCCCACCGTTTGTTTTTCTTTTGTCTTCAAATTTTATGTGTGATGACTTATATTTTAGTATAGTAAGTATATCATCATTTCTTTTTGATTATGTGTTTTCTTTTTTCTCCTAGTTTCACAAATGATTTTTTCCAAACATATTTTATACCTATAGAAAAACTGAATTAACAGTGCAGTGAACATTTAAATACCTTTAACCTAGACTCATCAATTTAAAAAAATCTGCTACATTTATTCTCTCTCTTTCTTTCTGTCTTCACCTGCCTCTAGACAACCCCCCAAAAAGACACACCCCCACCCCACCCCTACATGGGAATGAAGCTTTAGTATTTTCAACTCTATTTCAGCATATGTCTAGATCAAGAATATTCTTCTTTTTATTTTTTTCTTTTTAAGGATGCAGGTGTGGCCTATGGAAGTTCCCAGGCAAGGAGTCGAATTGGTGCTGCAGCTGCCAGCCTACACCACAGCCACAGAAACATGGAATCCAAATCACATCCATGACTTATGCTGCAAATTGAGGCAATACTGTATCCTTAACCCACTGAGCAAGGCCATGGATTGAACTCTCAATCTCACAGACACTATGTTGGGTTCTTAACCCTCTGAGCCACAACAGGAACCCCAAGGACATTCTGTTACATAACATAATATCACTGTCATATCCAAGAATTTAACACTGAAAAAACAATATAAATGAAATTTAGTTTATAGTCCAGTTACTTTATTTATCCCACTAATTTCTTTTATATTAAAAAAAAAATTCCTACCCAGGAGGTAATCCAGAATCATACATCACATTGAATTTGATGTCTTTACACTACTTTTGTTTTTAGACTATAACTACTAAGTGTGCAGCTTGAATTCTGTGCTCACTAGTTTCTGTACATTTTTATTCTTCATATTTGCTTTTTCCTGTGCTCTTTAATTTTATTTTTTAAATATACAAAAGTCTACATTTTTCAGAAGTCAAAACTCAAAACATTTTCTTAGTGTGCACTTATTCCCAGACCTATTCTTTCTCCGCTTTTTTTTCACTTTCCCCATTTAGTTTTAGGTACCTTTTTCAACAATTTCTGGTTTATGCTTTTTGAATTTCTTTTTGCAAACCAAAGGGTGCTTCTGACCACACGCACACACACATTCGCCTGAGCCTCACACTAGCTAATCAATAAGAATCTCTGGAGAAGTGTTCCATGCAAACAAACAAACTTCTCAGATTATTCTTATTTGCAGCCAAGGCTGAAGAAAAACATTTTAAGGATTTTCAAAACTGTCTTCCGTAAAGCCTGATACCCACTGCTCCCTTCTTTGTAAGATCCCTGCAACTTCCATCTCAGCAAATATTCTCCCTTCCTGGCAAAATTCCATAAAGAGAAGCAGTTTTCTCATCACTTCCGAGCCCCACAATGATGAAACTGTCAAGAAAAGTCAAGAATATATTCAAATCAGTACTTTTAGTTGACTAAGACAACCATCTGCATTGGTTGAGGTTTTCATCAGTGTGCCTTTATTAAAGGAAAGAATGTTTGAATAAATGTATGAATGGCTGCAAACATGAATTAATCAGTAAATAGACTTGTGACAGTTTTATTTTATGCTTTGTGAATCAATTGCTCATTTTCTCCAACTCTCCAAGTAACATTCTGTATACCACTGCAATGATGTCACTTCTGCTTATTGATTCTGATACTCTCTCCAACAGTATCTTAAAGAATATTTCACTGTTAACTGCATGATATTGGAGAATATCACTGAACTCCTCCAAGTTTCATCTTCTGTAAAGTAGGACATAACAATGATATGCTCACGGAACTTTTTTGAATATGTATATAAAATGTACACAAAACCCTTTACAAAATCTAAGATGATATATCCTTAGATTAACTACTCATACTACAGAGCAAAGATATCTGAAAGCCTGCATTGATTTCTTTGTATTAAAACCATAGATGTTCTCCTTGTGTTCCTAATGCTCTGTGAGTTGGTATGTAGAGTTCTAAGGCCATTAGTATTTTTAGTTATCGGAACTTTCTCTACTTTTCTTACTTGACATCATAATGTTCTGCTTTGCAGTATTTCAATTGATTTTCTTGCAAATGATTATGTTTCAAGCTGAGCATTATAACTTGAAATGATGAACAGTTAATGATATATTTTTGAAATCTGTTTTTATGTAAAAGTCCCCCAATAAAAATAAAGTAGGAGAAAAATTAGAAAAATCAAGCTTGTGCCACAAAAACATATTTTTATCTTTCTGTCATCAGAATCTAAAGAATTAAGGCAATAAATTTAGTCAATGAGTTTAGATAATAAAAGCAGATCAGTTGACAAAAATGTTAATGTGATATAAACAGAGGTTAAATAAGAGGAGAATTTGTAGATCCTCAGACACTTCACTTTTTCAGCTCTACTTTTTTCTTTTCTGCTAAATTCTCTTTCTTCTAACCAGCCAACCAGTAGTTCCCTTTCAGAGTTGAGTTGAAGTCCTCATGTTGAGGTTTGGAGTCTATGCTCCTTTTATTGTATCTTCTTTTCCAAATATTCAGGGAAGCTCCCCAAAAGACAGAGAAGTTCACTACTTATTAAAAAATAAGAATATTTACTTTGCAATTTTAAGCTTGTGAAAATACCAATAAATAAGAGCCTATGCCCACATGCCAGAAAAAATAAAAATAAAAAAGCTTTTATTGGTAAAATCTAATGAGAGTACTACATATAACCATGATTAGTTTAGATTCTGACTAAAAAGCCTCAAATCAAGGCTGGCTTCATAGCCATGTATGCTTGGCCTTGCACTTAGAAGAAACTGTGTACTTTTAATGCTCTGCTGTCACTGTATTAAAATTATTAGTAATTTTTAACAAGGGACCTACATTCTCACTTTTCATTTGTCCCCACAAATTGTGTAGCAGGGCCTGTCCAAAATCAATTAATTATTTAGATAACTTTCTAAGCAAGGACAAAGGGAAGATTAAGGAATCAGTGCTATGCCAGCATAACCAGCAAGGGATAAAAAACCTACACAAGTATCAGTAGATATGAAACATAGTCTAAAAAAATCAGTAGTAACTGTGTGGGACCATCCCCAGCCACATATAATTTCTCACTCATAGACTCACAAAGTGGTGTAAAGGATTGTCTTCTTATACAATACTTCCCTGGATACTGAAAGGGAACTGGCCATAGAGACACAAAACTTGAGATTTCCATATTAATTTACTTGTGATTTTAAGTGAGAGAGAGGGAAAGAGAAAGAGAAAGAACTAGAATGGCCTTACTTCCCTACAAATATTGAATGATGGCCACAGAGAAATGACCTATTAATGTCATAACAGGAAGACATATATTAAGGTAAAGTAATGCAGGATAATGATTGGTTCTGTTGCATGAGAATAGTAATAATAGCAGTGGAGCAACATCTTCCTCTTTGTGCCAAGCATTATTTTAAGTGCTGTGTATGTATTAACTCATTGAACCCTCATGAAATCTTATCACGTAGGTACTCGTTATTATTCCCTAGTTTAGAGAAAAAGGAAGTAAAGCGTAAAAAGGTAAAATAATGTGGTAAAACCATGCTCAATGTTGGAAGCAAGGCTCTACCTTTAGCACTGATGACAGTACTCTCTTTCTTGCCTTTGTATTAAAAGCAAGTTTTGGTCAAAAAATCATGAAATTTTTGTCTCAAGACCCCCAGGAATCTGATTCAACATTTTCCGGTAATAAATATCAACCCTTGATTTCTGATTATTGTGTTTTTAAAAATACCTTTTTAGGAGAAAATATCTTGTCTTGGGATAAATGTGATTTTGATTTATTTTATTTTATCATGCCTAGCTTAAAAAAACACAGTTTATGAGGATAGTCATTGTCTAACGGTTTTCACAGACTTCTTTTTCTCAGCTCACTAGCCTCCAGATTGAGGAAAAACATGCATGGCAGAGGTGATAATATTAGCTTAGACTTTAGGCCTCTCTCTGCCAGAAAACAGACTTTAGTCTCTGGGGCCATCAGATGAGCAGCTTCACAGATGCTAAACCTCCTGCAAATTAAGCACATGTAGGAAAAAAAATTATAGTAACTGCACATTGCTACTCTGCTAATGGTTTTCGTAGAAACATTAGTACATTAAACACCGTGGAAACTAAATCTCTTGATTTTGCTTTTATCCACATTTTATAATTTATTTAGTTTTTGTGTGTATCACAGTGAGCATTTTCTTTAAATCAGTTCACAATATCATCCTTTGTTTTCTTCTCTAGAATGATAGACTGTGTGGCTGACTGGTTGGCCCTTCAGAGCTGACCTCTGCTCCAGCCAATGCCTACAATTAGTTGATGGATAATTCAGCATATTTTTATACCTGCCAAGCTAGCTTTATACCAACATCTGCCTTGACAATTCAGAGAGAGATCAGTGCATGTTTACTGGGGTCCTTGTGAAAATGGAAAATTTAAGCAGAATAGGTTAATTGTTCAACTCAACCACCAGGTGTAACCAGCTTCTCTATGTACTCATCATCTGCCACTTTCTCTGGCTGGTGGGTTTGTTTTATCCTGTTTTTTGTCCCTTGTCAATTGGTGGTACGACACCATCTCTAATTGTAAGAATTGATTCATCTGTAGCGGGTGAATGAGAACACTGCATAACAATGGGCAAATTAATTGAAATGGGGTATCTGAGGTGAAAATATGTGGCTCCGTCAGCTGTGTTTGGTAAAGAACCTAATCAGAAATTTCTCATAGTTTCTTTGATGGCTTACACTCTCTAGAAAATTGTATTCATCTCACGTGTTTCCAATATTTGAAATAATTCTGAAAACTCCTTTGTAAGCAAGACACAATGATATTGAAAATCAATATATTCCTCTTTGTCCAAAGTTCTAGAAAGTTGCTTGAAAATAGTAGGTTCACCATTGTAAGCTATGGCATAGAAATTTTTTGTGTGGCGTATGCATTTTCAGCTGTTTTTTTTTCCATTTTTTTTGGCTGCCTCATCTCATGTGGAACTCCCAGGCCAGGGATCAGAGCCACAGTTGAGACTTTTGCTCAGATCCAGCTGCTGCAATGTGGGATCCTTTAACCCCCTGTGCCAGGCTGGGGATAGAACCTGTGACCTAGTGCTGTAGAGTCACTACCAATCCCATTGTGCTATGGCGGGAACTCCCAGCTTCAGCTTTTTGTTGGAGGTGGAATGAGATACTAACACAGTGTGATGTGAGGTACCTGGAAATCCCACATGACCAAACTTCTCCTGTGCCCCATTAATACAATACATGTGTGTTCACCATTTTCATTTTGCTTTTTGTAAAATGTTCAATTAGATAACACTGATGACTTTTCCCAGTTGTAGAAGTCCATGGCTAACTGGTCAGTCAATGAAGCAATGGGTACTCAGGAACCACAAAAAATGCTTGTAAAGGATTTCTCTGGTGGCCTAGTGTTTAAGGACTCAGCATTTTTACATTTGGGACTCAGGTTTGATCCTTGGCTTAGTCTTATATTGTTCATTATCATGTTCATAAGCAACTAACTCTTATGAAGAATCAAGAAATTTGAGGGCACTACTGTTGACACTGAGTATAAAAACATGCCTACTATTTGGAAATTGCCATCTAGAAGTTACAATTAGCTATGTGTGGATAGATGTTCACAGACAATATTGTGTAAAATCCGCAGAAATAAAGTGCTAAATGAATGGTACATACAAAAGTGCCACAAGAGTTTAGTGAGAGATCAGTCACCTAGGATTTCAGATATTAGAGAAAGCTTCCCAGAAGAAGTGATATTTCATTTCATTTTTGAAGTAGCAGTTGGACAGCAGGGGAAAAATGCAACCCCAGACCAAGAAAAAGCAATAAGAAATGAATAGAAATGGAGATGCATATTGAATATTTAGGGGTGGGATGGGGGGTAACAGAACAGTCTTGTTAGAGATGTATGGTTACAAGGAGCAAAGACCAATTGAAAACAGAAGAAGAAAAACAAAACTGAAGTTGTAGGCCTACTTCACCATCCAAAATGTTTGCTTTCTCTATCTCAGGGGCCATGTAGATAGGCGAGGTCTCTTCTGTCAGTCAGCTTTCATCAAACTGCTTTTTCTTCCCTGTCACTACCCTGCTTAATGCCCATCTCACGGAACATCATGAATATTTATGCAGGGTGAAGTGGAGCTTCCCATCCATACCACAGATTATTGATAAACAATGTAGGCATAACTCTTCATGGTCAAGCAAACTCAAAATTTCTATGTGTGTATGGGGGTGCTGTGTAATTCAGCTGAGAACTAGGACACATGTTTTGTTGGTGTGACAATGGCAGTGTTAATTTCTTAAGGATTCTAATGAGGACTTTCAGGTTCTGATTCTTCACATAAGGAGAATGGAAGTTACCACTGGATTCCAAACAACAAGTAAAATGTTGGACAGACTGAAAAATCAATATTTCATCTTGGATCCATAAGAGAGGGGAGCACATATGGCAAACCTCTGCCCCCAAAATTGTAGAGACAGACATGCAAATACTGGGAGACTTAGGAGTTGTAATCACTGTGGGAACCAGTGCCTAGTCAGAAACCCTGTACTGTAATTGATAGATTGGTGGAAGCTCAGTGTAACTGATAGATTTATAGAAAACCTGAACTGTAATTGATAGATTGGTGGAACTCTCAGGATGCCTGAGAGTTTAAAACTGCATAGAGACCCAGTCATAGGGGAAACCCCCACACTATTGTGCAATTTACTTTCAGGAATTCGACCAAATTCCTACAGTAAATATTGGAGAAAAATCCCCACATCCTCCCAGCACATGGGTGGGAAAAGGCACCTTTTTGAAATTAGCCAGAGCATTCTGCTTTTCTAATAAGGTTCAACAATAAGAAAACTGATAAGAAAAAAAAATGCATCAAAAACAAAGATATCTCACCAAAGAAGGTATTGTAAAAAAACGATTAAACTGGAGTTTCCTTTGTGGCTCAGTGGTTAACAAATCCAACTAAGAACCATGAGGTTGTGGGTTCCCCTGGCCTTGTTCAGTGGGTTAAGGATCCGGCGTTGCCCTGAGCTGTGGTGTAGGTTGCAGAAGCGGCTCATATCCCAAGTTGCTGTGGCTGTGGCGAAGGCCGACAGCTACAGCTCCTGTTAGAGCCCTAGCCTTGGAACCTCCATATGCCGCAGGTGCGGCTCTAGATAAAGGCAAAAAAGACAAAAAAAAAAAAAAAAACGAATAAACTAAAATCTTAATTAAATAGAGTCGAGAGACCAGAGGGGGATGCTCTTATGCCCTGCAAAGAAGACTCTGCTTCTTTCCTGGCAATCACTCAGCCAATGGAAAGCCATGGATATGGTTTATTACAGCCCTCCTAACTCCTCTTCCTCTGTATAAAAGAGTCATTCTCCCCACCCCCTGCCCCACCTCCGCTGTAGCTAACTTGCACATGGTTTGCCATGGTTGCAGAGTCCTGAATTGTAATTCTCTGCTGATCTTCAATATACTCATCTTTGCTGAAGGAATATCTAGCAGTCTATTTGTTTCAGGTCAACAATAACAGATGGAAAATAATATAAAGATACCTCACATCATATGTCATCAAAGAAATGCAAATTAAAAGAGCAATGAAATATTACTACACATCTAATGAACAGTCAGAATTTAGAACACTGATAACACTGAATGCTGGCAATTATATGGAATAACGGGAACTCTCATATATTGCTGGTAGGAATGCAAAATGGTGTAGCCACATTGGAAGACTGTTTGACAATATTCTACAAAACTAAACATGTTCTTACTATTTTATCCAGAAATTGTGCTCTTTTGTGTGTACCAAAAGGAACTGAAAGCTTGTGTGCTCACAAAACCTGCATGTGGGTGTTTATAGTTGCTTTATTCATAATTGCCAAATTTTGGAAGCAACCAAGATATTTTTTAGTAAGTGGATAGATAAATAAACTGGTACATCCAGATTATGTTACATTATTCAATGCTAAAAGTAAATGACTATCAAGCCATGAAAGGATATGATGAAACTTAAATGCATATTACTAAATGAATGAGGTCAACCTGAGAAGGCTAAATACTGTATGATTCCAACTGTATGATTTTCTAGAAAAGACAGAACTATGGAGACAACAGAAAGATTCTTCAGGGTGTGGAGTGGGGGCAAAGGACTTTTAAGGCAATGAAAAATACTCAAATGATGTCATTATGATGGATACACCGTATATATGTGTCCAAACCCATAGAACATATAACATCAAGAGAGAACTCTAATGCAGACTAGGCACTTTGTGTGATTATGAAGTCAATGTAGGTTTATCTTTGGTAAGAATGTACCATTCTTGTGATTGATGTGGATATTGGGGGAGACTATGCATGGGTGTGAATATGGGGCCTACGGGAAAACTCTGTACTTTCAATTTTGTCATAAAACTAAAACTACTCGAAAAATTGGTTTTTTAAAAAAAGAACTATATTCAAAATTAGGCCAATAAAAAGATACATAGTTTCTTATATTCAGTTATACAAATGGATTTTTAAAAAGAAAGTAATCTATCTCAATAATATACGTATTTGATGTGACTTTAAATATTCTAGGAAGAGTCAGCCATAGTCTAAAGTAGATTTTGTTTCTTCTTCTTCCTCCCTTAAGTAAGTCTCTGATCTCTGCTATTCCTATCCCTTTCAGTCTTTTTTTAGAGGATCAGTGGCTAGGCTTCTGAACAAAGTATACAGAGACCCCTCTGGATAGAATTTCCAAAGACGGTTCCATAGCTGGAGAGATGGGTGGCATGAGGGAACAGTACAGAATATGACTGTCTCACATCAAAGGCTATAGGCAAGAAAAGTACCCTGGAATGTGTGTAGCTAAAGAATATTTAAGCAAGTAGAAATAAGAATGCTCAATTAAATTTAATTAGCAAAGATTTTATCACCCGCCTGCCACTTGCAAGGCACTGAGGTAATCACTTTGAAACCTTCCAAAGGTTTTATATTTTCTTGTACTCACTCATCTCTTCAAAGTTAGCTTAATTTTTTTCTTTACAGCCTATAAAAGGAAGATAATATCTCATTTGAGAAGGGCTTTGGATACCGATAAATAATTTGTGTTTATCCTACAGGCAAAGGTCAGCCATTGAGTGATTTTGAGACACTGGGGCAAAAAAAAAAAAAAAAAGGAGCTGAATATGTGATTCTATTGACATGCAGTCAGAGACTGAAGGCTGCCCAACAAACTGGATTGAAATTGTCAGGAATGCGGGTTTACCTGGGATTTTCAAATGGAAAAAAGCATAGACTTGATTGAAAAGATGTGCTAAAATAATTTGTTCTTGGTGTCTGGATGCATGTCAGGCAGAAAGATATCAGAATCAAGACCCAGGTGCCCAAACAATAGGTCTTTCTTTTAAAAGTGTTTCCACATTATTTTGGGCTCATTATTTTTTCTTCATCAGCTGTTATTAGGACATCTATACAATTTCCTTTTTCTCTAAAGTCCATAGTCCATATTTTCCTTCGGACATCTTTCTCAAAGTTTTTTTCCATTAAACTGAAAATACATTTCTCAAGGGATTTTTTAGCGCTCACAGTAGAACTCTTAAGAAAAGGCATTTTAATTAAAAATTTAAAGTCACTTGAAACTGGCCAAATTCTCTCTACCTTGTAGTCCAGGTGTCTTTAATAAAATAAGATGTTTAAACAAGTTAAATCATTCTCTAACAAAATATCTTCCACTCATGTATTACTCATCTTACGATTTTAAGGCTCTTCCTACCAAAACTTTGCCCTTTTCTGAAACTGTGAGGATAAATGAGAGGTAAATATCTCCTTTAAGCCAAAAACAGGGCAAGAAAATTGTCACTGTGCTAGTTCAGAGTTGCCTAACTTCTAGTCTCCTGAGGCTTGAAATAACAACTGTTCACCCATGGGCTATAAAGTGTTGACTGATTTCTTTCCATTAGACCTTTGACCCTGGAAGTGTTTATTTAAACAAGGGAGGTACTTGAAAAAAAGAAAGAAGAATGTTTAATGACTTGTTTGAAGAAGGAAAAAAAGGTTCTATTCATGGGTCAAAGATAGAGAGTGCGAGATTCTTGTGTGGTGCAGAGTCAATTAAGGAGGAGGCGACTAATATTTGTGTCTGCTACATGCCAGAATTCACCTGGTAGTTCACTTAGGCTATCTCATCTAATTCTCAGAAACACATTCAAAATATTTGTTTTTACCACTGCATAAGAGATGAAGTTACTTATTTTTCCCTGGGTTACTGTTAGAATAAAGAAAAGAACTAGTATTACCCATTCTGTTCCAATCCTTAAACTTTATTTTTATATCCCCATGAATCATACATATACAAAATGTATTTTTCTCTATAGTTTTCTTATATTCTCCCTGAAATCTTCTTAACTACCAGGCATTCTATTTTTAAAAATATTTTAGTTAAAAGAGACAGCAAGGCATATGGCAACTGAAGGTGCATCTCAAACAGTTTTCTGTAGATGCTCTGTAGAAAAAGAGGTTCTATGACGCAATTAAAAAAAATTGTATTAAACAGTATTATACAGGTGAGACTTGGAGCTATTAATATGTTAACGTGCATTGTGAATCTTCAAGAGGAGAGACAGGGTGGAAAATTTATGAAAGTTATGTAAGAGAAGCCCCGCATCATTTAGGAAATGTCCACTATTATACAAGGCAGGAATACTCACGTCCTCAAGCTTTGGTGATTGAATGTTTTCTCACATATAAATGCACAATAATGTATTTAGCTAATTTCTCATTGCAGAACATTTATTTTGTTTCTAAAGTTTTGATATTTTATATATCTATACATACATAGACATTTTAATGTGAATGTATGTGTATTTGTATGTATCTTTCCTTATTTTTCTGTAATTTATTTAACATAAATTCCTAAAAGGGGATTTCTGAGACAAAGGACATGCACTGTTTTAATATATATATTGCAAAACTGCCTTCAAGAAAGATTATTGCAAGTTACACTACTACTAGGAGTATGTAAGCAGGCCCTCACACAGTCATCAACTCTTGCTAGCTATTCTATTTATTTGCAGTTTGGTTAATTTTATATAATTTGTTAATCAACAAACACACTTTGATTACTTCATAACAAAAATATATTATATATCACTTTATATTTAATTATATACATATGTAATATATTATTTAATATGTACTTTATAAGAACATGTACAGGTTATTATCCTAAGAATCTGAATAGCAAATAGATTTGGAAAAGATTTGCATCTCACCAATCTTCATAGATAATAAAATTAAAATAATATATATTTAATAATCATGTAACAATTGTACAGTCATATAGAGCACATCTATTATTGATATAGTATGTTATATAAAGTATAATATACTTTATAATATAGTTTATACTATGAAATCTATACTTTATAATATAATAAATATATGAAATACAAGTACATAATATATAAAGTATATACTTGCACTTTATAATATAAATATGTTATATATTACTTTATTATTTTAATTTTTTTGCCTATGAATATTGGTGAGATGGTAATCTTTTCCATACTTATTTGCCATCCAGACTTATTCTTGTGATAATGACCTGTGTGTGTTCTTACTATATTTTTCTATCAGAAACCCCACCTTTTAAAAATGATTTGTAAGTATCTTTTATAAATTAAGAATAGTATTAAATATTAAAATCCATCTTTATTAGTGCATGTATTTTTAAGAGTTTATTGTTTTCCTTCTCAGCCCCAATAAACAAACTATACTAACTCAGGTCAAGGTGTCAGTTGTGTAATTCTTCATTGGGCAAATTCTTCAGTGTGACTGTGAAATTTTGTTTGGGTCTACCAAAGACATATATCACAATGTTAGACATTTATCAGTCTAACCAGCTCATAGGTTAATTCATTTCAAATTAATTTTTGTTCCTACATTGCAGTCTCATTGTTGCTGGAATGAAGCTAAACTTCTTGGATTAACACTGCAAAAATACCAAACATTGATATACAACCAGACATGTTCAGACTCAGAAAAACATTATCTCAGGTGAGAAAATAGCAATGATGCATGTATGAAGTAAATGGCCATTGATAATCTCCACTCATTCTCCTCTTCTATTGTTTTTTTTTACAAAATGCTCATGATTTTCCATTTCTTGAAAAACACATGCTCTTGCCATGATAATGTCTTTTAGTCAATATTCCCTCTGTTAGGGATGCATGCTGTCTCAAGCCAGATAAATATGAATGGTTCATTCTTATTGTCAAATCTCCCCTCAATCTACCTCTGTCCTAGATTTCCTTAAGTGATTATCCCTAATATAAAATTTATAGCACGATGTACCTCTCGTTAATAGTACGTATCTCAATTGTAATATGAAAATACTGTGATTATTTACTCCCTCACTCTATTATAAATTCCTTCAGTGCTGAGAAATTGACCATTTATACCTACCATTGTATCCTAGGGGCTAAATATTGAGTCTGGCTTAGGGTAAACACCCAAAAATATTTGTGAAAGAATTATATATGTCTTATTATTATACTAAATATTCCAGATGAATAGTGGACTCAACAGAACAAATGTCTTTCTAGTTAATTATCATATAGTCAGTAACTAGGACAACTGAGACTTGAATATCCACACAGTGTTTATAAATTCTATGTTTTTCCCTTTAGTTAGGTCTTCTAGATATTTTCTATTACCTATTCTTTTTTTTTGTCAATATTTTCTTTCTCTTTGTCAGACTTTAATGTGGTCAGTTATGGAATGAAATGAATGAGTCATTTCTGAGAGTCCAAAGTCAAACATGAAAAAAACAATTAGAATATGTCATTATTCCTTCCAGAAAAGCAACAAACTATTTTTTAGAATGTTTTCTAGCTAATCCCTAAACCCTCATTTTTTTTCAGCCAAGCAATAAGAAGTTTAGTTAAATTTTATTAGAAATATATTTGCTTCAGTTTTTCAATTAAGTGTCTCAGGAGCCAACACTCTATGGCATGGCTGTCTCTTCCTTCCTTCCTTTCCTTTTGTTCTTTCTTTTCTCCTTCACATCTAACGATTATTTTATACAATATATAAACTTACTTACTGTACTTAAGTTTTTCCATTTGGAAATGTAGAGTCTAGCATATCATATTTTATACTTCATGAATGCTGGAAATCCCTTAATTGCAATGAACTTGAATGAATGTCCTATTAAGGATGAATTCAATAGGGCTGGGAGAGATGATAAGGACAGAAAAATGTTGTTTACCAAAATGAAAATAAGATTGAGGTAAAGTGACTTAAGTATAGTGTCTCACCCCAGTATGAGTGATTTACTTGCTCAGCCCTGGTGTGAGGCTGAAACTCAAGTCTCTGACCTGGGATACTTAATCAATGGCAGTACTGTGTTAGAGAGTTCTTGTTAATAGAAGCCATTTATGTGGTATCTATCTTTTTATAAAAGTTATGGGGGGAACCATGCAGGGAGAGGGAGGTGGCAAGAAATGGGAAGTGTTATGGGGGGAACCATGCAGGGAGAGGGAGGTGGCAAGAAATGGGAAGTGTTTCATACATGCAGGCTCTATTTTGACCCATATTAGATCTTAGACGGCATATCAGAGTGCTAGTTAGCATTACAGTTCAGTAGTGAGTAAGCAAGGAATGAACTAGTAACAAAAGGAGAGGTTAATACATCAACTTTGGCTAAATGAGCAATAAGAGCTTTCTACTGTTTCAATAATATTTGATTTCCTTACCAGTGAGGTCAAACTGGTACTTAATATCAAGAGTGCTGCAGATGGGGCTGGATCCCTGAATCCAGAATGAATGCTTTTACTCATTTCTTCCTGCTTTGACCTGTGGCTTCAGTCAAGCACTGAAGAAAAGGAAAGCACTATGGCATTTTAAATATCCCTCTGAAAGCTTCATTCTTTAAAAGCAGATATTTCCTCTCATCAGAAGGCCTTTAAATATGTCATTCAGAAACTAAATGGAGAAAGAAGAAAGGCAATGTTTTCAAAAGTTTGATAAACAGAATTCAAATAGAACGAATGCAGGTAAAACTTTATATTTAAATATGCTAGTTTATTTTAGTCTTTTTTATTATTCAGTGAATTTTATTACATTTATAACTGTACAACGATTATCACAACCAAATTTTATAGCATTTCCATCCCAAACACTCAGTGCATCCAACCCCCCCCAACCTGTCTCATCTGCAAACTGTTTTACAAAATCTGAGTCAGTATCCGTTCTGCAAAGAAGTTCATTGTATCCTTTTTTTAGATTCCACATGTAAGTAATAACATTTGATGTTGGTGTCTCACTATCTGACTGACTTCCCTTAGTATGATAATTTCTAAGTCCATGCATGTTGCTATTTCTTTCCTTTTAATGGCTGAGTAATATTCCATTGTGTATATGTACCACATCTTCTTTATCCACTCCTCTGTCGATGGACATTTAGGTTGTTTGTTTTACTCTTTTTTTAAGAATTGAGATCAGGCTGGAAATTGGAAATGTCAGGAATCTGTGTACTGTAGATGCTATAACATCCCAGCTTCATCAGCCTCTGCATACCCAAGGAACTGTGTTCTAGATAGATGAAAATTATAATCATTTTAAAGAAGTATCTTTTACATTTTAGGAATCCATGATTAAACTACACTATTAAGAACAGCACAACGTACTCACCATTCCAGGAGATTTCTGTCTCTTTTGCTATCCTCTATAACATTTGCCTGAATTCTGAGAGCATTTTTGCTAGTGCATGTTTGTGATAGTGATATATAACTATCTTATTTTTTCAATTCAATTTTACTACACAGAGAGATGTAAGATAATAGGGCACTATCTTGAAACTTCTTTTTAACAAATGCACTGGCATGGACGAGTCAGAGAAATTATAACATCCACAATTTGTCTACCCATTTACAGTACAGTCAGTGGCAACCATACAGAAAAGGAAGAATGTTAAAGGTTTATAACTTCCAGAATATAAACACGTTCAAGATTTCAAGATTCAGGAAGATGAGATGGGCCCCCAGAATCTTGGAAATATGGCCTATCTGGCCATCAGAACTACGAGGTGAGCCTCTGTGTTTCCATTCTGTTCTATAAAGTAAGAGCAATAAGTAAAATTTTGGTGAAATGTTACAGCTTACTAACAAGAGGGTTATGAGAAATTCTTGGAAGAGTTATGATCTTCTCTTTGGCAAGAGAAATTAAGGGAGCACAGTGCCATTGATAGCTACGGAGGACTTAGGTTCAAATATAATCAAATAATCAATCAAGATCCTAAAGATTCTCCCAGCAGCTCTGCCATCAGTTACCTCTCACTTTCATTTACGCCCTTGCTCAAGATTCTGATGATACCAGGTTCCCTGCCACCAACATGAGAAGAGAGAAATACGTCACAGTAAGGTGTCAGTGACCTGAAGTGTTTACCAATTAGGGATATTTTTATTTGGAGGAGTGTCACAAAAGAGGGCACTGCTGTACCCAACAAAGTTAGCCTTGAGTGGTAGAAGGGCAATCACACTGGCACCAGGTGAAAAAGGTACTTCTCAGCAAAGAGCTTTCTCTTCTCTGCTCAAGTATTGATTACTGTGCCCAACAATAAGGCAGGCACTGATACAAAGCCAGCCACCTTATTAAGAATAAGTGAATTTGTGTTTCAGATATTGATTTGACATATTGTATATAGCAAATAAACTGATCCAATATTTGTGTAAAAAATGATATATTATTAAAAACACCCCCTGATGAACACTAATTTTTTTTATATTCTGAAGATCTCACTTCTAAATTCAGGAGTTATGTGAATCACTGAATTTTGAAATCAGAAGTTAAGCTATAACTTTTAGAGTTCCCCTAGGCTAACATCATAGTGAGCAATTTTATTTTGACATTGATATAATTTATCAAGTCAATAACAGCCTTGTAGCAAGTGGGCTTAACCCCTGGATAATTAATCCTTCCAGGGCTTTTAGTCTTCATTACTGGGCAAAATAATTGCTAAAGGATGATGAGGAATCTAGGTCCTGTTGTTTCATGTTCTAAGTGTACCAATCTGTTCCTCCCTACTTCTCATTTACTGCCTGAGAGATGTATCTTAGGGTTACATGTTTCCCAAAGTGGGATATTTAATAGTATGCCCACTGGGCATAAGAAAAAATATTTGAAATAAATAACTCTTTCAGGTGGAAGGCTAATAGGCTGATTGTATGTGGACTTATGCCTGTGGCAGCAATAGCTAAATACAATTTTTGGCATTCTTAGAGGAGTATAAATTAGCTCAGCTGGCCAAAACTTCTTGCCTTATCAGACTGGTGGTATGTGAGTCATGTCTTTGACTGGTTTTCAATACTTAGAACTGAATACTATTCAGAGCTAGCATGGAATGAGCAACCCATAACTACACATGCTCTCAGATTAAACTTACAGGGAAGGAATAACATCAAATAGAATGGTCATGTACATGATATTTTAGGGCAGAACAATTGGGCATGAATACCTGGCTTAAACAGAACCATTATCACTATTTGACAGTACCTACTCAGTTGATAAAGCAAATACAATTGATCTTGGTCTTGTATGTCCATACATCCCAGTCCCCATTGATCACGTAGAGAAGTAATTTATAACGCATGGACCTAACGATATGAATTACATACTTCAGAAAACTTGGAGGTATCAGGGCCTTTAAGAGAACAATCAGATTGAGGACATCCAGTTATTCAGTATAGGCAGTTCTATTCCCATGATGACAATCGATTTGTTCCTGATATTGAAGCCTAACTACCCAATGAAGGGGAACACCAACCCGTTATCTCAAGTGTTCAGTGATATTTGGATTCTCTTGGCTCCAAATATCATATACATTCTCATTGCTTGAAAAAAAACTCTTTGTTTAGACCTTAGCAGCAGTGTTCTTTTATGGTAGATATCACACTGTAGAGGGTCCCATTGTGTCCCACTTCTGATCAACCTTTCTCCTGTAATGTGGAGTCTCTGGAGCTGAGACATTTCATGCACTGAAAGCCTGAACACCCTCCTTCAAACAGAAACCCTCCAGGTTTCTTCTGGAATTTTTTATTTTATTTTATTTTATTTTTGTAGAAACAGCTCTGAGTAAATTTCTAGGACATAAGCATGTCCTTCACCAACTTTGATTTCTCTGATGGAGAAAACAAAGGTGAAATATTTAAACTAATGGGAATTATAGCAGAAGGGTGCAAAAACAAAAATATTTACAGAAAGGAGGAGGCAGTTTCACAGATGCAGGTAATTGATTTACATATTAAGAATTAGAAAGGAGGAGTTCCTGTCATGACTCAGTGGTTAATGAACCTGATTAGTATCCATGAGGACAAGGGTTTGATCCCTGGTCTTGCTCAGTGATTTAGGGATCTGGCATTGCTATGGGTATGGCTGTGGCATAGGCTGGCAATTACAGCTCCGATTGGACCACTTGCCTGAGAACCTCCATATGCTTCAGTCTGGGCCCTAAAAACAAATAATAATAATAATAATAATAATAATTAGAAAGGAAAGAATATAAATAAAGCATATACAACCATTTTTAAAAAAAATGTTCTTAATATCTAGAAAAACCAGACATTTCTACACAAACTCAGTAAGAAAGAGAACATCATCATCAACAACATCAACAATTTAACTGCAAAGATCCAAAAATCTGACTAGACTCAGTCATCTCCTCTATAAGAATAAGTATGATAGGAAAGATACCGTTGTGGAACAATGAAGAGAAAATACTTTAAATAAATAATACTATTTTGAGAAACAAGCAAGCAAAATGGTCGCCAAAAAAATGTCCATATTCTAAATCCTAGAATCTGGGAATATGTTACTTTCCATGACAAAGGGGACTTTACAGATGTGATTAATACTATGAATTTTAAGATGGGGAAATTACCCTGACCCAATATAATCACATGAGTTCTTAAAAGTAGAGAACTTTTCTATGCTAAGGTCAGAGACGTTACAGTGGGAGAAGGGTAATGGCCAGCATTAATGATGGAAGGAAGAGCTGCAATTCAAAGAATGTAGCCAGCTTTTAGAAATGGGAACGTGTAAGAAAATATTATCCCTTTCAGCCTCCAGAAAGGAACTTGGTCCTGTAGACACCTCAGTTTTAGTCGACTAAGGCCTGTGTCAAACTTCAAACTTACAAAAATATAAGATAATATATTTGTATTGTTTTAAACTCCTAAATCTTGACAATTTATGATGGCAGTAAAAGAAAATAAACAACAGTATCAAAACGTTATCACTCATTGGCAAAGGGAATAGCGAAAATATTTTTGGACGTTCTTTTTCTTAGAACCTACTGCAGAAATCACAGGGCAAAGTCCTTAAATACTTAATCCAATCAAAGAAAACTCAATATAAATAAAGAATAATTATAAGAACTGCCATTTGTTAAATGATATTTATTGTGTGTCAGGCCAATGATGAATGTTTTAGATACATTATCTTACATAATCTAAAAACATCCCTAGAAGGAAATTATTTTTAATATCATTTTATACAAAAAGGAATTTAATGTGAGTGAAGGTCACATTACTAGTAATTAGAGAACATATAATGCCAGTCTATACCTGTCTGACATATACATCATTTCTCATAGCATATGTCTCTCCCAAGGGTGGGAAAGTCAATGTAAGAGGACTAGTGATGAGTTATGAAACTAATTAAACACAGAGGTAATAACACAAATATCAAAATTATTAAGGCAAATGTGTACATTTGAAATTATAAGGATAAGCATTTAGTTAAAATTTTCTAAATTAAATTCTTTATTATTCTGGAAATATGAAAAAGAAGAACAATGGAGGAATGAAATTATAATTTTTTGTGCTGAAATATATATAACTATAATTATATTTCACATATAAAGATACGAGTGGCCAATAATTTCACTTTTGATATTGGTAATTAGATGGAAATAATGTTAAGTATTTTTCATTTCAAAGTATCATCTGGTTATCACATTTTGATTTCGATATATTCTTTCCCAGTTTATCTCTTAATGCAACATACTTACCAAAATAAACTAAAGAAATGACAAGAAACAATATAGAGCAGAAATCATAGAACAACAAGGCAGATATGTTCAAACATCTCCATTGTAAAGGCATATGTAATTAATTCCTTCTGTGGGATAGAGTGAAATGAACTCCATGAGCATGTCACAAGTTGTACTTTAAGCCAAAAGGGAATCAACTCAATTGGAGAATAAAAAGCTCACAACTAAATTCCCTACTGAGTTAACATTCAAATGTATATTTCCTCCCACACTCTTCAAGTCTAAGCAAAAATGTGCAAAAAGGAAGATCTAAAACAAAATGACCTTCAGAAGTCCTGGACAAAAACATAAGTTGTAGTCTGAGTAGAGAAAACACTGTACGCTATCCTGCCCTCTGGCACACTTCCCTGCTGTGTGAGAGACAGGGAGGGGCTGAATGTATATTCAGGTGGATAAGAGAGCATGTCCCCTGCTTTTGTACAAGTGACAAAATTTAGTCAAAGAACATTTGGAATCTTATTTCATGTTTTCCTGAATGCCTATGCACTATGTTTGCAACAATGCAAAGCTATGAATTCTGTACAAGTCTTTTTTGGTTTTGCTTGTTTATTTTTATTTGAATAGGAAGTTTAAGTGACCCTGTATGTTCACAACAGAGACCTGAATGTTATGAATCATTTTGTGCTAAACACCATGGCACCAAGATATATAAGCATGTATATGTGACTGTATTAAAATTCTCTTAGTTTTATCAGATCAAAAATTCAAACATCAAAATAAAGGACAAACAACCCAATTGAAAAATGGGCAGAAGACCTATTTCTCTAAAGATGTACAGATGACCTACAGGTACATGAAAAAATGTTCAACATCACTAATTATTAGAGAAATGCAAATGAAAACTACAGTGAGGTACTACCTCACACTGGTAGGAATGACTATCATTAATATGTCTACAAATAACAAATGCTGGAGAGAGCATAGAAAAAAGGGAATCCTCCTGCACTGTTGGTCGGAATGTAAGTTGGTACAACCACTATGGAAAACAGTATGGAGGTACCTCAGAAAACTAAATATAAAACTACCATATGACACAGCAATCCCACTCCTGGACATATATCTGGACAAAACCATAGTTTGAAAATATACACGCACCCCTATGTTCATCACAGCCCTATCCTCAGTAGTCAAGACATGGAAACAACCTAAATATCTGCAAAGATAAATGGATTAAGAATATATATATATATATATAGAGAGAGAGAGAGAGAGAGAGAGAGAGAGAGAGAGAGAGAGAGAGAGAGAGAGGGAGAATGGAATACTACTTAGCCCTAAAAAAACCAAAATAATGTCATTTGTAGCAACATGAATGCAACTAGAGATTCTCATACTAAGTGAAGTAAATCAGAAAAAGACAAATACCATATGATATCACTCATATATGGAATATAAAATAAGCTACAGGTAAACCTATTTACAGAACAGAAAAAGACACAGACATGGAGGGCACATTTTTGGTTGCTAAGGAGCAGGGTGATGGACTGGGAGTTTGGGGTTAGTAGATCCAAACTATTGCATTTAGCATGGATAAGCAATGAGGTCCTGCTGTATAGGACAGGTAAAATATCCAATCACTTGTGAGAGAACCACAATAGAAGATAATATGAGAATAAGAATGTATGATTGGGTTACTTTGCTGTACAGCAGAAATTGATAGAACATTATAATCAACTGTAATAAAACATTAAAAAATAACAGACAAAATGGACATTAAAATAACTGAAAATACTCATTTGTGTTTTAGGCCATTGAGGCTATTACAATAATTATCATATAATAGGCATAGAGAAAATGCAACTAAATTCTAAGCAGAAAAAAAGGTGAAAGAAAAAGAATATAGCTAGAGGTTGAAAATATAAAAGAGAAAATAAAATTATTTTCATATGTATTTCAGAAATGGAGGCTTGAAAATAAAACACAAATTTTAAATGTTTTTTTATTCACATTATAAAATTTTTTCCAGACCATAATCTGTTTCTTGATGTTACGTTATCTTCTTTGATATAGTTTCTATTTTGGTTGCAATAGCATAGTTTGTTATAACTCTGTGATAAATTTTATTTCCAAATCTATATTACATGTCTTCTTTTCAGAATTTTCTTTGCAATTATCACCTTCTCATATCCCCAGAGACATTTTGGAATGCTTCTGTCAAATTAAGATAAAATAAACAAATGAAACATGGAGATTACATCAACAGATAAATTGGTTTGAAGACAAATGACATTTATTATTTAGTCTTTTCATTTATTCAAAATTTCATGTTAGTAAAATTTGTTTATATCTTAATAGTATATATTATACTTACTATAAGTTGTATATTAACTGTGAGTACATGTATATCCTACAAATATATGTTATTTCACAATACATTATATATTTTATTATATTCATTCTTGTTATGTGTAGTGATAATCTACATTTTGTTACTATTAGGAATACACATTTTTCTTTTTCAGGTAGTTCAAATGACACAACATGAATGAATAAATAATTAGTATATTTCTGTGTCACTTTGCTGGTCTTGGCATAACATACATACTCCTTTTAAATCCAAGAATAATTAGCACACAATGGCAGAAGAGACTAACAATAGTAAAAAAAAAAAAAAAACCCTCAAAATTCTGAAAAACAAAATGTTATAAGCCTCATTTCTTTAGTAAAATGAAGCAAAGCTTAGGTTATCCATATAAATAAAAAAAATACATAGGCTGCACTTCTAGAATATGAATTTAAATGTGTTCCAATATTTTGAAGCTAATTTAAATTTATTTATTTATTATTATTATTATTAAAGTCTGGTTGATTTACAGTGTTTCATTAAGTTCTGTTGTACAACAAAGTGACCCAATCACACACATTTCCCTGTACTGTATGATAGGATCCCATTGCCCATCCATTCTAAATATGAGTTTTCATCCAAAAAACACCGAAAATGGCCATCCATCCCTCTCCCTCCCCCTTTCCCTTGGGTATGTTAAGTCTGCTCTCTTGGCCATGATCTGTTTCTGTTTTTTGTTTGTTTGTCTGTTTGTTATTTTATTTTTTATGATTTTTATTTTTTCCATTATAGCTGGTTTACAGTGTTCTGTCAATTTTCTACTATACAGCAAGGTGACCCAATCACACATACGTGTATACATTCTTTTTTCTCACGTTATCATGCTCCATCGTAAGTGACTAGATATAGTTCCCAGTGCTATGCAGCAGGATCTCGTTGCTTATGCATTTCAAATGCAATGATTGTATCTATTAACCCCCAATTCCCAGTCCATCCCACTCCATTCCCCTTCCCCTTGACAAACACATCTGTTCTCCATGTCCATGATTTTCTTCTCTGTGGAACGGTTCATGTGTGCCATATATTGGATTCCAGATATGTGATATGGTATTTGTTTTTTTCTTTATGACTTACCTCACTTAGTATGAGAGTCTCCAGTTCCATCTATGTTGCTGCAAATGGCATTATTTTGTTCCTTTTTATGGTTGAGTAGTATTCTGTTGTGTATG
This sequence comes from Catagonus wagneri, assembly GCA_004024745.2. Taxonomy (NCBI): domain Eukaryota; kingdom Metazoa; phylum Chordata; class Mammalia; order Artiodactyla; family Tayassuidae; genus Catagonus; species Catagonus wagneri. Next base: position 1,274,711 of record PVHT021183696.1, read on the forward strand.
TATACCACATCTTCTTAATCCATTCATCTGTCAATGAACATTTAGGTTTTTTCCTTGTCTTGGCCATTGTGAATAGTGCTGCAATGAACATGAAGGTGCATGTGTCTTCTTCAAGGAAAGTTTTGTATAGATATATGCCCAAGAGTGGGACTGCTGGGTCATATTATAGTTCTATATATAGTTTTCCAAGGTACCTCCATACTGTTTTTCATAGTGGTTGTACCAATTTACATTCTCACCAACAGTGTAGGAGGGTTCCCTTTTCTCCACAGCCTCTCCAGCATTTGTTATTTGTGGATTTATTAATGATGGCCATTCTGACTGGTATGTGAGGTGGTACCTCATAGTAGTTTTGATTTGCATTTCTCTAATAATCAGTGATATTGAGCATTTTTTCATGTGCTTTTTGGCCACCTATATATCTTCTTTGGAGAAATGTCTATTCAGGTCTTTTGCCCATTTTTCCATTGGTTTATTGGCTTTTTTGCTGTTGAGTTGTATAAGTTGTTTGTATACTTTAGAGATTAAGCCCTTGTCAGTTGCATTGTTTGAAACTATTTTCTCCCATTCTGTAAGTTGTCTTTTTGTTTGTCTATGGCCATACTACCCTGAACGTGCCCAATGTGTCTGTTTGTTATTTTTAGATAGGATCATCTGTTCCATATTTTAGATGCCACAAATAAGTGATATCATATGGTATTTGTCTTTTTCTTTCTAGCTTACTTCACTTAATATGAGAGTCTCTGTATCCATCCAGTTGCAGCAAATGCATTAGTTTGTCTTTTTTATGGCTGAGTAATATTCCACTATATATATGGACCACATATTCTTCATCCATTCATCTATCAGTGGACATTTAGATCATTTCCATGTCTTGGCTATTGTGAATAGTGCTGCAATGGACACACGGGTACATGCATGCATCTTTTTTAAAGAAAGTTTTGTCCAGATACATGCCCAGCAGTGGAATTGCTGGATCTTATGGTAGCTCTATATTTAATTTCCTGAGGTACCTCCATACTGTTTTCCATAGTGGTTATACCAATTTATATTCCAAACAACAGTGGAGGAGTGTACCTTTTTCTCCACACTCTCTCCAGCTTTGGTTATTTGTTGACTTGTCAATCATGGCCATTCTCACTGGGGTGAGGTGGTACCTCACTGTAGTTTGGCTTGTATTTCTCTAATTATTAATCATATTGAGCCTTTTTTCTTGTGCCTGTTGGTCATCTGCATGTCTTCTTTGGAGAAATGTCTATTTCGGTCTACTGGCCATTTTTCAATTGGATTTTTTTTGTTTTTGTTGTTGAGTTGCATAAGTTGTTTGCATATTTTGGAAATTAGGCCCTTGTCTGTTGCATTGTTTGCAAAGATTTTTCTCCTATTCTGTGTGTTGTCTTTTCATTTTTTTAAATTCTTTCCTCTTTGAGTTTCATTAGGTCCCATTGGTATAATTGTGTCTTTATTGTTCTTATTCTAGGAGGTGGATCAAACAAGATTTTGCTGTTAATTATGTCAAAAAGCGTTCTTCCAGTGTTTTCCTCTAGGAGTTTTATAGCGTCTGGCCTTATGGGTCTTTAATCCATTTTGAGTTTATTTTTGTATATGGTGTTAGATAGTGTTCTACTTTCTTTCTTTTACATGTGGCTTTCTAGTTTTTCCAGCACCATTTATTGAAGAGGATATTTTTCTTCCACTGTATATTCTGTTCTCTTTTGTCATAGATTAGTTGACCGTAGATACTTGGGTTTACATGTGGGCTTTCTATCCTGTTCCATTGTTCTATATTTCTGTTTTTGTGCCAGTACCATATTATTTTGATGACTGTAGCTTTGTAGTACTATCTAAAGTCAGGAAGCTTGATTCCTCCATTTTCATTTTTCTTTTTTGATATTGTTTTGGCTATTCAGCATCTCTTGAAGTTATTTAACTTTAAATAACTGTCTAATGGATAAATTCCCTTTATTTATACCTTTATGTTTGGTAAAAATTTTTGTGGTAAACATGGATTCCTTTTCCTTTTTACAAATTTGAATTTCCATAAAATTAGTAACTGTTACCTGAGTCATATTATTTAAATATTCACTAGACAAAAAACATTGGCCTTGCCACTGTGTAAGAGATTGAAATGGTATAACTCATAGTCCTTATTCTTAGGATCTTACAATTAAAAATAATATAAATTCATATCAACAAAAATATAAATTATCTCTTTCTTTTTTTAAAGTCTTTTTAGGGCTACACCTGTGACATATGTAACTTCCTAGGCTAGGGGTCAAATGCACAGTAATGTGGGATCTGAGCCATGTCTGTGGCCTACACAACAGCTCACAGCAATACTGGATCCTTAACCCACTAAGCAAGGCCTGAGATCGAACCTGTGTCCTAATGGATAATAGTCATGTTTGTTACCCCTGGGCCACGAGGGGAACTCCTAAATTATCTCTTTTAACTATTGACTACAAATAACAAAGTTAGCAAATACAACTGATGTTTATTATCCATTTAAATTTCAAAACTCAACTGACTTTTGGTATGAGGTAGAATAAATAGTAAGGAATTTATAATAGGGCAAATTTATATCATATTTTGGGAAAAATATTGGTACAGGAAAGATTTTAATCACCAGCACAGCCAGTTGGTGCAGGAGTCTGATGTACATCTTAATGGTTAGGCGTACTATTTAGAATCTTACTGCAGAAATTCAATCATGGTCATGCCATTTACTAGTTCTGGGACCTTGAGGAATTTACCTAGTCTCTCTTTGTTTCACTGTTATCATCTGTATAATGGAAAAGATGTGGTTAATCATATTTATCATAAGATTTTTTTAAAGTCTTATGAGAATATTTCTTTAAATGATTAGAACAGTGATTGGCAACGTATGTATTTGCATTACTATTGTTTTTATTGCTATAATTGTGATAGTAGAAGTATTAAGAATTAAATTTGGGTTCTCAAGTAAAATTCTGGAAGCATCCTGAATTCACACTCTGTATAACTTTAGCTCCAGCCATTATGATCTATGTAGTGAGGGAGTCTCAATTAGGCAATTGTTTAGTAATTATGTCCCTTTAAGACAAACTCTAAGTGTCTTGCATTTTTTTGGAGTAGGCTTTTAGAAACAAACACAAAAAGACTGTATTATACAGTTATTGTGGAAGATAGAACAATTTAATAAATCTGAAACCAAATGAATCTCAAATGCTGGTCCAGATTCAGCTGGAGCAGATGTTGAAACCTCAAGGAAAGCCCCCTTGAGAGTCAGTTTTGCACTTAAAAACAAAGAAAATTATCAAGCAAACTCAGCATTAGAAGGAAAATGCAGTCTGGTTTTACTATAATGATTTTATAAATAATAGTTCTAAATATAAATGGAGATTTTATAGATCATTTTACACTTTATCTTAGCCAAAAGGCCGAGAAGCAATTATTATAGATCATTTTAGAAAATGTACTCTGCAGTGAACAATAGATAATAATCTTTGATTTGATTGTTTTTTAAAATTAGCAATTCCTAAAAAAACAGAATCAGTAAATTAGAAGAGATAGAAGAAGCAAAATGGAAAAATAAAAATACTTTTCCAAAGGGAGGAATCTTGACAAAATATTTTACAATAAAGATCCCAGGGATTTGTAACCCTCATCACCAGCACTGAGATCCTGATGGAATAAACCTGGGGGTGGAGCCAGAGTTTCTTCTATTTCAGTAAACACCTGAGTATGCTGAGCCAGACATGACAGACCTGACAGATGACACTTTGAAAAACACTGTCCTGGTGACTGTGGGTGCTTCTGTGTTGCAGAACCTAGACACTTTTGCTGGAATCAGCTGAGCTGATAATCAAGTAGAGAGAAGCAGGAAAAGAACCAAAAAGAGAAAAGAAAAAATATGAATTATAGAAAATATTATTTTCAAGCAGATAATTTGCAAAGCTACCTATAGGGAAATTCTTTTTTTTTTTAATGATTTTTATTTTTTCCATTATAGTTGATTTAGTGTTCTGTCAATTTTGTACTGTACAGAAAAGTAACCTGGTCACACATACATATATACACATTCTTTTTCTCACATTATCCTCTACCATGTTCCATCACAAGGGACTAGATGTGGTTCCCAGTGCTTTACAGCAGGATCTCATTGCTTACTCATTCCAAATGCAACAGTTTGCATCTGTTAACCCCAGATTCCCAGCCCATCCCACTCCCTCCCCACCCCACCCCTTGGCAACCACAAGTCTGTTCTCCAAGTCCATGAGTTTTCTTTTCAGTGGAAAGTTTCATTCAATTTGCTATGATATCATAATTGAGATGGGCTAGAAAAATATAAAAAATGCACCCAAATTGGAAATTACTTAAATATATAATGAAGAAGACCTGGTTTAGTGAACTAATGAAAACTATGTCACATTTGGAATTACAAAGAAACACGAGCAGTATTTGTTGATAATGTTATTTGAATAATACTTGAAAATAATTCAATTTATAAGTATGTTTATAAGTACACACAAATTAAAGGGCAAAAATGTGAAAATGGAGTTATAGGTAATATTTTTATTTTTTAGAAAATTATTTTTAATGATATATAATTATTTCAGCAATATATCATGTTATTTTGACTAATAATCTATTCTAAATGGGCACATGCCATTTACCAACCTATTGTCATATGTTTACCAACACAGCAAATTTTTAATATATACAGAGTCTGAAAAAATTAAGTATCTTTTGAGAACCCATAATTGGTTGCCTAAATATTTCTGAGTGGATGCTTCCTCAGATAATTATGCAAAAGTAAAACTGTGAATTCAAGAATGTGATGATGACTACAATATATATTCATACACACACATACTATAAACACACACACACACAATTTTGTGTTTATGTGTGCTGTATGTGTTTCTATTAAATCACCTGAAATGCTGAATACTAGAAATTCTGTGGTGCTCCCTTGAGCATATGTTAGATTAATGACTTAGAAAGTAGAAGAGAAGATAAATTTTGTGTTTTATGATGTTGTCTTCACTAAGTCATTTTTCTAAGTAGTAGATAAAAACACTTGAAAATGTTTGAAAAACACATTTTAAAGAGTCCATTCAGCCAACTTTCTCTTTTAAAAACATGAATTTACATTGTCATATTTTGTCTCTTTTAAAAGTTTCTTCCTTGGAGTGGAAAGACCACTTGAAAGGTATAGGCATAGGGATTAGGCCAAAAGTTAATGAACTTAGTTTCAAAAACGTCCAAGTTTCAGTAAAGAACCATAATTACAAGACAAAAAAAAGCCCTTCATGATCAGGAAACACTACTATATTGATCTCTTAAGCCCATTAAATATGGAAGTTTAAATTCGTGTACCAAAGCAACATATTAGAAATCTTGGTAATTTAGAAAGATTATGAATCTGAATGTGGAAGACATGAAGGAAGGCGTCATTGATCTTAGTAGTGTCCCCAGGGGAGGCCATGAGATGTTTCAGTGGCAGACAATCACAATTACATCTTTATTCTTCATTTCTAGAGAAAGCAACAATTAGATCGATAGCTTGTGTATTCTACTACCATGATTGAAGTTCTTTTCTTTTTTGTTTTGTTTTGTTAGGTAGGGAAGAATCAATTAGTATTGCTTGGTCATTGTGTTTTGTACTTCTTGGAATGCAGCTTTACAGCTGTGGTAAGCAGACATCCCTCCAAAGATATCCAACTCTAATCCCTAAAACCTGAGATACAATATTATGCCCATGATTGTTGTATTTAATGGCATGACTTACCTTAAACGAAGGAGACTGTCCTGGATATTATCCATGCAGGCCCTATGATTTAATCACATAAACCCTTATAAACAGAAAGCTTTCTTTGGCTGGGGGCAGCAGGAAATGTCAGAGATATATGAAGTCTGAGAAGGACTCAACACACTCTTGCTTGTCAGAGATAAAGGGAGTCACAGGAGAAGAAATGCAACTGGCCTTTAGGAGCAGAGAGAAGCCCTTGACAACTAGCCAGGAACAGAGTCCAACCACTGCAAGGAACTTAATTCTGTCAAAAACTTGAATTGACTTGGAAGGAGATTCTTTCCAGAACTTCGGATAAGAGCCCTGTCAGGGCTAGCTTAACTCACTTAAAATGACCTACAGAGCTGTGAGGTAATGGATAGGTGTTGTTTTAAGCTAAGTCTGTGGGAAGTTGCAACACAGCAATAGAAAATCCAACATGGTTTGGAAGATTTATTGTCATTGTGATTAATTTTAATGTCATTTATATGTTATATATTAAAGATAGAGTAGTAAAATTGGGTAATTAGTGCTGTTCAAGTGAACTGAGTCTACCGAACCTCACCTCTTCATTTTAATTCCTTTCTTCCTGGCTTGTGTCTATAGTTTGTATACATTTTTTCCTATCCGCCTTGTAGATGTCAAGACAGCATATTCTGTTACCATTCACATGATATTTACTTCTCCACAGGATGTTAAAAAGTGCTTTAAGTAAATCAGTTATTGTAAAGTTATCCCATATTTACAGGTTAAGATAGGCTTTTCCTTACAAAAAGGATTAATGATAAACTTTTGATGTCCATATATGGATTCTAATCAAAGAAATAGCTTAGTGTGGTATCAGAGCAATGAACCAGAAATCCGCATCCCTGAGCTCAAATGCTTTTCTCTACTTCTCTATGTCTTCACTTACTCATATGACCTGTCGCCAACACCACAGAAAAAAACAACCAAACAAAAATCAGAAAGACAGAGAGTGGACTTGGCACAAAACAGATGTTTAATAAATGTTGGTTTTATATTTTCTCTCTTTGAAATTCTCATAGCACCTAAAATTATGCCTTGCATATAACTGATATAATACGTATTTTAAAAACATTTTAAGAACGAACTTTGAATCACTTAGTCTATAAATTCAGATTGTCCTCATTTAGGTTTTCATTGATTTGATTTCAACATAATTACATAAAATAGAATGGACTGTTTGCGGATAAAGGGATAATAACAAGTCAGACTTAGGACAAATTCAGAGCATGTGAAACGTGAGTATCCCTTGACCTTACCTTCTCATGTGTCCTAGAAAAGGCCACATTCATTTCCCTTACCTAAAGCCCTGCTTGTCAAGTGGTCATATCCTAGTCCTTGCTGCTTCTCTTTTCTCAGCAACTGTATGCAGCTCCTCTGCTGTACTGTTTCTTTGGGACCCAGCATCTGTGCCTCCAGCATGTAATTGCTGTTACTAATTACTATAGCTATTGCTGATGTTTTAGGCTCCACTAAGGCATCACAGATGGTGGCAATGACTTATCTGTGACCTCAAATGCCTTCAGACTTTGCTGTTCCTGACTGCAATGCTTTACCATCATCTCCTGCTAAATTCTGGATCTCCCATTTTTCTCAAAGTATGCGGGGTCTCTCTGTGTGAGGTAGGGGAAGGAGTTAGTGGCAATGCTGAATCTGAATGACATCAAATGTATCTGTGCCCTGAACCTAGAACAACTGCCACCTTTGACCCAAGATACTCCCTTTTCAATTCTAGTTTACCTTGTCAGATGCACTTTTTATTTCATAAAGGATTTCTTTCAAGTATACTTTATGCTTTTTCTTTTTAACAATCTGTATCCCCATAGAATATGCAGGTATGCTGGTACATCAGTAAATAACTAAATCATAACTATGACCATGAGATTTCAGGGGAAATAGTTAAAGGTATATGTATTTAGGTACTTCATACATTTTAATGTAGTTGAGGGCATTTTATTTCCTGTAAACACAAGGAAATTTCAGAGAATAGTTAGTTCTTACTCAATTAGGACACTAACAAATGTATTTGAAATAGTCATTATAATGATAATTCTTAAGACTAGGTGTACTCCCCTTTAAATGCAACTTTATGGATTAAACATTTGTTTAGTATTTTAACAAATAAGAATTTATTTTTGGAGAAACTGATACATTAAAATGTAAGTTCTCCTCAGTACAAGTTTTGAGTTTCCTGAATGTCATCTTTATAAGTATGCAAAAAGTTTTGTGTTTTTGTTATCTGCTTTTTAACATAGATCTGGAAATATATTTCATTTCTATTTTTCCTTCCCCTTGTACACCCACATGCAACTTTTTACTGTAGAAGGTTTAATTTGCCAAGTACTATTTTAACGCATCACATAATAAATTACTATCACACTGTACCTTAGAATACATGCTGCATTCCAGTTAAAGCATAAATCTCCATTCATCTGGCCACCCAAGAAGATGCAATACGTTTTGATTTTTTTAAATTCATTCCTTGTGTCACGAAACATTTTCTATCCAGAAAGCCTTCATTATGAAGGAAGTTTTATTTTCCTGACCAAATATGAAGAAATGCCCTTAAATTCTAGATCTCTTATAATTCATCTGAATAAAAAGATCTGGACACTTAAATAGCTTAAAAATGTAGACTATCTCTTTATTCAGTACATTAAAACAAACTGCAGATTTTCAGTGAAAATGAGGAAGAATTCTGCCTTTCTTTTCTTTTTCTGGCAAGTTTCCAAAGTTGGCTCTCATTTTTTTATCGTATGTGTCGATATCTATAAGCTGGTTAAACACAAATAACAATCCTAGGTCTGTGATGTGACTGTTGTCCTTTTTCATGCCATGTGTACTGAACACTAATCTGCATAAATCAATGCCCAGTATACATACACTCTCAAATGGTGTTGAGTTCATCCACAGGGATTCAATAAAAAATTACTGTTCAGTTTTGAAGTCAACCCATTCCTGTGTCATGAGGAAAAATCCTCCCTCCAAAATCTTGTATAAAATGACCTTTAATCATATAACTTTTAACATTTGCTCTCAATTTCCTCTTCTTTTAACTGAGGCAGACACAAAAGCTGCTCTGATATCTAGCTAGTAGGAGAGACAGTAGCTGTCATTGTCCCTGCATGAGTTCGATATCTGAAAAGGGTAATGTCTATGTTTGAACCCTTAATGTTTCTTTTTGAATCTGGGCCCTTGGATACTACTCATTTCACTGTAAAATGACCTGTCAATACATTTTAAGTATAGTGCATGTATTACAAGCTTATTGTAGAATTGATAAAGTGGAATCTTATATAACTTTGGTGAGTTTCTTGTTTGTTTTAATAACTGTCCTCCACCCCCTTATTTTGTAATCAAGAAAATAAAGCTTAGAAAAGATACTTGGTGCATTTACAGCACAGCCCATACCCCCTGATTTTTCAGTCTGTTAATTGGTCTTAGACTCCCCCTCTCCTTTTTTTTTTGTCTTTTGTCTTTTTAAGGGCCTCACCTGCCCCATATGGAGGATCCCAAGCTAGGGGTCCAGTCAGAGCTGCTGCTGCCAGCCTACGCCAGAGCAACAGCAATGCCAGCTTCAGCTTCGAGACGCGTCTGCAACCTACACCACAACTCACGGCAATGCCCGATCCTTAACCCACTGAAAGAGGCCAGGCATTTAACCCTCATGTTTCCTAGTTGGATTCATTTCTGCTGTGCCATGACAGGAACTCCGGTCTTAGACTCTTAAAGCTAATAAATAGTACATGCTAATATCACTAACTCATACCGCTGATTTCTTTCTCTGTACAGCTAAGATATAATCCCACTTTAGACTTGATTAGAAAGGATTGCCCTTAAGGATGATGAGGAATGGAAAAGCACTACTTCTGTCATATATTAACTGCTATTGAAAGTTAATTTGTGAATAGAACATGTGAGACCTTCAAATGATTTGTCCATGGTCCTGGGTTTAATTGAAAATAATACACATGGGAATTCCTGTCGTGGCTCAGGGGAAACAAATCTGACTAGTATTAGTGAGGATGCAGGTTTGATTACTGGCCTCGCTTAGTAGGTTAAGGATCTGGCATTGCTGTGAGCTGTGCTGTAGGTCTCAGATGTGGCTTGGATCCTGCGTTTCTGTGGCTGTGGTGTAGATTGGCAGCTACAGCTCTGATTTGACTGTTAGCCTGGGAACCTCCATATGCCACAGGTGCAGCCCTAAAAAGACAAAAGAAAAAAAAAAGATAAAATTCATAAATGGGTGAATTCAAGAACTCATAGTCTTCTGGCACCAGTACCCTTTCCCCAGTACTCTTTCCCCCAGAGAAAAACTCATCTTCAGATATAATGTTACTTGTATAGTCCATATGTTTCACCTCCTGTAAACTTCTGGCCATATTATGACATTATCCCTTAAGCCACTTGCCTCTACTCCCACTTCCCAATTTGTTCCACTGCTTGGGTACCTTTCCTAAGCAGAATGTTCTCAATCTCTCTCTCTCTTTCTCTCTCTCTCTCTTCTCTTTCTCACTCTCTCATATACACACCTCCTTATCCATCTAACATTCATTTCTTTATTCCTTCACAACATAGAATAGTAATTGATTATCCCTTTTCACTTCTCTGCTCTCTCATCCTACAATTTTTAGTAATCCTAATAATCATCATTTCAAGATTTCAGTTGTAAACTTGTTTGCCAACTGTATTAATTTCTTGAGCCTGATGTAACAGACTGCAACAAACTGGAAAACTTAAAACAGAAATGTATTCTCTGCCAGTTCTGAGGGCCAGAAATCTGAACTGGGGTTGTCAGCAGGGTCCTGTTCCCTCCAGAAGCTCCATGCCAGATTCCATTCTTCCAGCTTCTGTTGTCTACTGACGATATGACTCCATAGTCACATTACCTCTTCCTCTTCTGTCAGATCTATCCTGAGTGTCTCTTATAAAGATACTTGTCTTTGGATTTAAAGTCCATTCTGGTAATCCAGGATGATCTCATCTCAAAATCCTTAATTATATCTGAAAAGGTTTTCTTTTCCAAATAAGGTAACTTTCACTAGTCCCAGCGGTTTGACTTTTATATCCTTTGAATATCGTCCTTCTGCCTACTCCACCAATATAGTCCTTACACAAGATTATTGAACACGTGTTTCTTTGATCCCATTCCTACAGAAAAAAAAGTAACTAAAAACTGCTTTTGTCTTAAAAAGGAACCCTAACTTCCAGTCCTTTCATATTGAGGAATCTCCTATGTAATTAAAATGGAAAACATAGGCTTCAGAAGTAGAGGCAGAAAATCTGTGTCAATGCCTATGTATTAGTTGTTAGTGATGTCCTTTACATATATCTAAGGAAATTGATATAAATCAGCAATTATATAACAAAGTTAAATTATTGCTCTGAACTCAGAGCGATTTTTGATTTGACTTACTGAATCCTTAGTGATATGTAATGCCAGATTAAGAGGTGAAAAAGATAACATGCAAAGAGAAACCAGCACATCCTCCAATAAGCAGAGAATGCCAGGTTCACTTGGGAATCTCAAATACTCCCCAAAATAAAGCTGTGGATATTCTATATTCATATGTTGCTGACTAACAACACATTTCCAGCTACTATCTAAAATTCTGTATCTGAACTAAAAATACATATATGACTATTTTACACTTAAGTTGAATAATTCACAGAAAGAATAGTTTTCATTAATAGCCATAACTTTGAGATATGTTTTTTTCTTAGGTTAGTATAATATTTCATCCCACCTTAAGCTACCAAGCTCTGAATTATTATAAGTAATAACAGATAAAATGAGCCTTTGTCCTCAAAACAATGTATATTGGTAATATTTCAGAGAAACAACATAAATGATGGCTTATATATTTTTCCCCAAGGGAAAAATTGTCAAAAATATTTTTGCCTTATAATTTCTTTTCCCAGGGACTATGATTATACTCTGATAACATGGCTTTTTGTTTTCCTACTTTAAATACACCTCTGTATGTGTGTGTATGATATGTATGTTTATCAATAGACTTTTTCAGATATATTTATTTGCAGCACCCCTCTACTGAACGACATATTTAAAACACATTTTTTTCTGTTTTTAGGATAACACATTTTTTTAAAATTAACAATCTTCCCAAGTACAAAAATTAATAATGGTCACAGGGGTGCTAAAATGCTATGATTCTAGAATGCTACCAAAATGTATCTTGCCATAAGGCATGTCCCTCAGTGTACAATTGGCGAGAACAATCTAAGTTTTTTTTAAAAAGAAGTAATGATGATTTGTTTGAATAGGGGAAAGTATCTATGATATATTTCTTTCTGTGAGCCATTCACACACATTTCAGTAGCATAAGGAGATATTCATATGACAGCTGTGTGAGTAAACAATTCTATCATTGTACACTTTCTGCTTTTACAAAGATCTGAGAAAACTGAGTCTACATGTGAACTTCTCAGGAAAGTGTTATTTTGGTTTTTTATCCAACATTCTCAAGTAAATAATAGATGATAGAGAGAATAGCACTCCAATATTCAAATTATTTATCAGATCACTCCTGTACCATGTAAAGGTTTTGCTGCAAGCACTTGTTTTATACCTCTGGAATGATGGACTTGTTAATTTTAATGAATGATTTAGGAAACAATCTTCTTGAAGTCACTCTGGAGATAATCTCATCAGGCATCATATTAACTCTTATTTGATAAAGACTATTCTTGTCCCTCTGAAAATGACCAATTAAATCAACGAAATGGTGTTAAATTCAATGTTTATTTTAAGGAATAACAATGAGATCAGAAGTGGACTTGTGTGTATAGTTTATTTTTTTAAAAAAAATTATTATAGTTGATTTACCACTGTTACAGTTAGTGTTCTGTCAACTGCTGCTGTATAGCAAAGTGACGCAGTCATATAGTCATATATATAAGTATATGTATATATACATATATATATACACACACACAAATTTTTTTCTCCCGTTATCCTCCATCATGTTCCATCACAAGTGATTAGATATAGTTCCTTGTGCTATAGAGCAGGATCTCATTGCTTTATTTACTCCAGATGCTATAGATTGTGTCTACTAAGCCATAACTCCTAGTCCATCCCACTCCATCTCCCTCTCCAATGGCAACCAAAAGTCTGCTCTCCATGTCCATGAATTTATTTTCTGTAGATAGGTTCATTTGTGCCATATATCAGGTTTAAACTATAAGTGATATCATATGGTTTTTGTCTTTCTCTTTCTGACTTACTTCACTTAGTATGAGAGTCTCTAGTTGCATCCATGTTGCTGCAAATGACATAATTTTGTTCTTTTTTATGGCTGAGTAGTACTTCATTTTCTATATGTACCATGTCTTCTTAATCGATTCACCTGTTGATGGACATTTAGGTTGTTTCCATATCTTGGCTACTGTGAATAGTGATGCAATGAACATAGGGGTGCATGTATCTTTTTCAATGAAAGTTTTGTCCGGGTGGATGCCCAGGAGTGAGATTTCTGGATCATATGGTAGTTCTATGTTTATTTTTCTGAGGTACCTCCATACTGTTTTCCATAGTGGTTGTACCAATTTATGCTGCTACCAACAGTGTAGGAGGGCACCCTTTTGTCTGCACCCTCTCCAGCACTTATTTGTTGACTTGTTAATGATAACTATTCTGACTGGTGTGAGTGGTACCTCACAGTAGTTTTGATTTGCATTTCTCTAAGAATTAGTAATGCTGAGCATTTTTTTCATATGCCTGTTGGCCATCCATATGTCTTCTTTGTAGAAATGTCTATTTAGGTCTTCTGCCCATTTTTATTTATTATTATTATTATTTTGCTTTTTTAGGACCACCGTGACATATGGAAATTCCCAGGCTAGGGGTTGAATCAGAGTTGTGGCTGCTGTCCTACACCACTGCCACAGCAATGTGAGATCGGAGCCACATCTACAACCTATACCACAGCTCCCAGCAATGCCAGATCCTTAACCTACTGAGCTAGGCCAGGGATCGAACACACATCCTCAAGGATCCTAGTCAGGTCTGTTAACTGCTGAACCATGAAGGGAACTCCTCTTCTGCCTGTTTTTAAATTGGGTTGTTGGGTTTTTTTGTTTTGAGTTCTATAAGCTGTTTGTATATTTTGGAGAATAAGCCCATGGATTCCTTCATATTAGAGTCTGCCTCTGCTTCAGCACAACTTGCTTCAGGACAACTTGCTTTAGAACAACTTGCTTCAGATGTTACTGATCAAGTGCACATCATTTTTTTGGCAAGCTGGATGATTCTAGATTCATGCCAAATGAGTAACTCATGAGCTAACAGTGGCAACAATATCTTGATTATGATCAACTTAATACTCACCTTCTTGGTAGTTCAATGGGTTAATGTTCTTGTGGTTATATCATATTCAAATTGTACTGTTATAATCTTTGAGAAAAACTATAAAATATATTTAAGAAGATAACATAACATTGAAAGTAACTGAGTAAATCATCACAGCTGCATGAAAGAACACTTGCAAATGTGTTAAGTATGTATCTATGAACCATTAGTGTTTGCATAGAAGCCATTAGAAGCTCTACAGCTCAGGAGTTCCTGTCGTGGTTCAGTGGTTAACGAATCCGACTAGGAACCATGAGGTTGCGGGTTCGATCCCTGGCCTTGCTCAGTGGGTTAAGGATCCAGCGTTGCCGTGAGCTGTGGTGTAGGTTGCAGATGCGGCTCGGACCCCGCATTGCTGTGGCTGTGGCAAAGGCCGGCAGCTACAGCTCCTGTTAGACCCCTAGCCTGGGAACCTCCATATGCCACAGGTGCAGCTCTAGATAAAGCAAAAAAAAAGAAGAAGAAGAAGAAGCTCTACAGCTCTGCTGAGGCTGATTGAGTCTGGCCTCTTCTGCACTTCTTCCCTGTTTCTTGGAAGCATTTTGTGTATCAGTCACATTTTCTCAGTATTTGATGAGAATCATACAAGCTTTTTGCTATCATTACTCCAAAACCAACACTCTCCACTCTTGCTTTTAGGACTGCCTCTATTTCTGCTGTTAAAGTCTTTGGATTCTTGAAGCTCCTTACCCACTCGAAAAGGGGTAAGTTCAGTGAAAAGAGCATGAGATTCAGAACCTACTGATTGTGTCAAGCTGCATTTCTTACTCTGAAACTTGGAACTATTAATTTTACTGATCCTGGGTTTCCTAATTTCTGGACTGTAATAATATCCACTGTGCAGCATTAGCATCTTTATCAGAACTAGAGATAATGTATCCCAGAACCCACAGTTCTTAAAGCTGTGTGACAGGTTATAAATGGACAACCTGTTTTTAATAGGAAAACAACTACTCAGTTCCATTTTGTGTCCTCTAATGTGCTTTAAAGATGAAATCTAAATACTTCATTTTATCTCCTGGGAATATTTGAAGCAAACCTCCTCCTTGTTCTTGTTTTAATTGGCTGTCATATTTAATTTGAAAGTAAAAAAACAAAATACTGTTTGAAGAAAATAAGGTATGGAGTTGGACACTGAGAAAGAGTGGGCTGTAAAAGAATAACGAATTTCTGTGAGAGCAACTTTAGGGCAGATCAGAAAGATAAGAGTAAATCAAGGCAGATTGGAGGTCTGGGAACTAATTTTATTTTCCAGAAAGAGTTGGGTGTTTTGACCCACAGAAGGATCACTGTGAGAGAACTTAATTGTATGTGCTGGAGGCACATGGGAGTGGAGTCTCCCAGGCCACCCAACTTCACCCAGGCAGGAACCTCTCAGCCCTGCACTGTGTGTGTCTCAGGTCAGTGACTCCTCAGGTGGGTGCAGGAGAGCACTCTGCCACCCGTGCTCCATGTTACCTGTTACTGACGTCAGGGATGTCAGACACCCTTGTAAAAGTGTTTTTATGTATGTCTGTCCTGTGTGGACTATTGAGGAAGAATGGGCTGTGTGAACAATTCTCCCTTAGATGTCTACAAGGGACACCTAGTTGGCTGGTAAGAGGTGAAGCCTTGCACTGTACCTGTACTTGAAGAAAAGGCCCAAACGATTTTGAAATTCCTAAATGGAAGTGAAGAAGTTGATCAGTGACATTCTAAGGATACTTTCAATATTAGGAACCTTGTATTTCCACTTCCATATTTTCTCTTAATTTTCCAAGGATAGAAGTGCTCCTATACCAGGACTCTCTTGTTGCATGGGCACCAGCTTAGTGACTGTTGTAATTCCTATTTTATTCTTTGGGTTACTCTCCCGTGGTTACAGAGCAAAGAATTGCTGGCCTCATTGTTTCAACATTTTGGCTTTGTTGACATTTGAAATTTGTTGGAAATTAATCACCAGCAGTCATAACTTATATAGAGTGCTAAGCATAGATTAGGATACAAAATGGATAATCAATAAAAATGTGCCTGCACCTTAGTGACCAATTCTGATCTCATCTTGATTTTGTAATTTTGAGTTCTTAATGATGCAATAATTTCCAATTAGCATACCAGGCTGAGTTCAACCTCAGGGTGAGGACATAAAATTTATACTTATTTTTTTAAGACATGATCATTAAATAAAAGCATTTTCAGTTTTTTCTTGTTCACTTCTTGTGAGTGACAGGAATGTCCTATTAAATCATGGTTTGGTCCTTCTTCCCCCAGTGGGTTTACTGGAGTCTCCCCATACCTGTGTTGATAGCATCAAGGATGCTATAACTGAAAAGAACCTGGGAAATGACTTTCATTTCTTATGCGAGATGTGGCAACATCTATTAAATTCTGTAATTGTTCCTTTGTGTAGCACTCATGCTGTCAGATTTAGCCCACATGCCGTTATGTGTTTCTGTATTCAGATTTTTTTTCTTATAAACAAGCTGCTAACACAGTTGTCCTTCTTAGGAAAAATAAAGACTCAAAGCCTTAGCTAAGAGAAAGTATTTGTGTTTGAAGCTTCAACATCTGTATTCAAACACAGATCACACTTCTTATTCTAAAACTGAAATCAACGTTGACAGTTCTTCCATCCAACCCCCGGTTGTGGGTAAAGTGCCTGGCTTGTGGCACTAATTTTAGAGAACCAACTTAGTTTGAAATTAGTTAAAAACTATAAACACCAATGAGAGAAAACATAGTGTTTGGTCCTCAGAGTTGGATACATTTTGCACTAGTGACAAAGGCCCCATTCTAAGGTACTTCTGGGAGTGTTAACACCTTGAGAAATAGAATTTCAAAAGTATATGAAAAGTAGTTACACTGGGAGTTCCTTTCGTGGCTCAGTGGCTAATGAATCTGACTGGGGTCCACGAGGATGCATGTTTGATCTCTGGTCTCACTCGGTGGGTTAAGGATCTGGCGTTGCCGTGAGCTGTGGTGTAGGTGCAGACACAGATCTGGCGTTGCTGTGGCTGTGGCTTAGGCCAGTGGCTGTAGCTCCGAGTAGACCCCTAGCCTGGGAATCTCCATATGTCGCAGGTGCAGCCCTAAAAAAAAATAAAGCAAAGTAGTAACACTTCTTGCGTTTGCAGTTGTTTGTTATTAGGGGGGTTTTGCCAAAGACAAAAATATTTCCTTTTTGAAATGCTACCTTATATATATTTTTAAACCTACATTGACTTTTTTCCCTTTTACAATTTACTTAAAGTGTTAACCTCTTAGAAAGTAGTGGATGAACAGGAACGGGATAGCAGGATGTGATCCTGAGAGTTATCAGTGCCAACATACAAATCCTGTATCTGATCCTGTTGGGGAGAGGGAGACTTTCACATTTCTAAGAGTTATTCATCTTTGCCCCTGTAAACTCTGCTCCCAGTTTGAGTTCAAGTTTACTTTCTAAGATTTTTAAATTAAGTGTGTGCCAAAATATGTCTGGATGCTGAATGTGACACAAATACATTATTTGATTTAATTGAATTTCAACCAACATTCATTGAATGTCCAGTGGGAGGAAATAATGGTCTCTTCTCTTATGTTGCTTAAACTCCTATTGGGTAATAAATATTTCATGATAAAAGTACTTTCAAATATTACATACTTAAGTGCCAAAATGTATGAAAAAAAATGAGAGGAAATAACACTAAGCATACAAGCTTTAACTTTGGGAAATTTTTTTGTAGGAGTTGATACTGTAGTTGTGTTTTGAAAACAAATATAATGAATAGAGTAGAGGGGGAAAGAGAGCATTCCAAGAAAAGTTATTGGTGTGAATAAAGGGGCAATGAGGCAATATATATTAACAGGACAGTAAAAGATATCATCCAGATGTGCACAGTTGACAGAAGATTGAATGATAAATTAGACAGGATGGTGACACAAAAGGGGTTGTGCATATTCCATCTCATAAATGTTGCTCTAAACTTTGTGACTTTTCAAAATTAATTTTACTTATATAAAATAAATTTAATAATTAAAAATGCATATATATTTATGCATATATATGTGCATATATATATGTACACATACATACACACACACATTAAACAATACTCGCTAGTGTGGAAAGAGAAGCAATATCTGCCTGGCTCTTCCATCCACATCATACAAATCTGCTCCCTAGAGGTAGCCACTTTATTTTAACTGTTTTTGATATTTACATACATATTTCTAATTAACATGTGTGTACTATTTTTATTAATCATCTATGGCTTTTCTTTTTTTTTTTTTTTTTTTTTTTTTTTTTGCTTTTTTAGGGCCACACCCACAGCATATGGACGTTCTTAGGCTAGGGCGCTAATTGGAGTTGCAGCTGCAGGCCTACACCACAGCCACAGCAACTCGGAAGCTGAGCCAAGTTGGTGGCCTACACCACAGCTCACAACAAGGCTGAATCCCCAACCTACTGAGTGAGGCCAGGGATCAAACCCGTATCCTCATGGATACTAGTCAGATTTGTTTCCTCTGAGCCATAATGGGAACTCCCAGCTATGGCTTTTCTATTAGCAATCACAAATTTATGAATATATTCATGTTAGTCATTACTGATTCCAGAAGTAAACCATGATTATGTCTCCTCTTCTGTATGTTTTTCCTAGACTTATTATTTCCTCAGGAAAAGAAAAGAATTCTGTATTTTCTTTCCATTTTCTCCAACAGACTTCCACATTTCCAC
Source organism: Catagonus wagneri (assembly GCA_004024745.2). NCBI lineage: Eukaryota > Metazoa > Chordata > Mammalia > Artiodactyla > Tayassuidae > Catagonus > Catagonus wagneri. The sequence goes on from PVHT021183696.1 coordinate 1,293,572, forward strand.
ATAAACCAATCATTTAACCATTTCATCAGTTGAAAGACCTGGATTGTTTAGGTGGCTTGTTTGCTTTTTCAGCCTATTTAACAAATTACTTTCATTCTTCAACTTCCCTTCACCTCTCCCCTGTGTAGTAACTTGCTATCTGAAACTTGTGTGTATAAATCAGGATATGCTAACGTTTTTAGAGGCCTCACAAAAAAATGAATGTTTCACACTCACTTCGTGTGTATCTCACTTTGGCCAGTGTGAAGGTTCAGCTCCCAAGTCTTGCTGAAACCGTTCACTCCATTGTGTGGCTCTGAAAATGTCTAGATCCTTCCACAGCATCTTCAGCTTCTGTCTGATAGTTAAAGAAAGAGAATAAGTGAGAAGAAACCCCAAAGGCATTGGGGGCCAGACCAGCAAGTGATATACCCCACTGCTGCCCACATCCATTGACCAGACTAGGTCATGTGGCCACAGTAAGTGTATGAAAAGCAGGGATAAGTCTTTCAGTGCTTTCAAAAGAAAAATGAATGTGCTTTACTGTATACATACTATTGTCTCCACCATATTATCTTATTGTTTTTGTTTTCGTTTTAATGGAACACTTTCCTCAGCTGATGCCTAAGAAAGAGTATATTTGATTATGCATTTATTGAGACCATACCTGATGAAAATAGCATTTTCTTACCTGATGAATAGTTTGGCTGAGTATCAATGTTTATACGGTATTCAGATATCTAATAACATTTAGTAGCTAGTACTGTTCTTAATGGTCCTGATCCTTTTTGCACAGTTAATCTTTGTAATCAAGTTGTGTTTTTGTTTTGCTTCTTAAATAAATCTCTCAAAGCCCATGCTGCTTATTTTTATCATTGGTGTTAAGAATTTTACCATGATGGGCTTGTGAGCTTTTGTGAGTCATTGTAACAGATAATCTGAAGGCCCTTTTTCTTGAGAGGTTCAATTCTTTAGTTCAAGGAATTATTTAAAATATATTTTTAAAATTTCCTCTTACTTCATCTTGTTTTCTGGAGCCCTTATTTAAAAGATAGATTGATCCTATAATTTTCTTGTTCTAGCTATAATATTATTCATATTTTTAGTACATATTTGATTTTCTTGACTTAGTCTTGTAATTAATGATATTTTATTTTGGCTCTTTTTTTCTACATTTATTGTTTTTTTCCTTGTTGAATATAAATAGTTTTGACCAAGTATTGCATTTGCCTTATTCAAAAGTCAGAACTCTTCAGGAAGTGAAATGATATATACAGACAGGTCTTGCTTCCATCCTGTCTTCTCTACCTGTTTTCCTCCCCCATCCCAAATGTGGGCATCACTGTCATTCTATTGCTACTTCATGGAAATAAAAGCATATGCTTGTGCCTCTGTATGTGTAGGTAAATCAAGAAAAGATTCTTATTATGCCACATCCTATCTAACATTCATTTTTATATGTAATATTCTATACCTTAATTTTTCGCTTTATTATAATCTGTAGATCTCACCATATTAATACCAAGATATCATTTTTCATTTTTTATTATGGATTAAAAAAGTATTCCATGTACATCAGGGATTCTACCTTGTTATTTTGTACCACATTATTAGGTATTATGAGGGGATTCCTGTGCAATGTAAAAGATTATCAGCCTGGCCTATATTGACTGGAGGCCAGCAGCAATCCTTCACTTCATGTTGTGACAATCATAAAAGTCTCCTAACATTGCCAAAAGTTTCCTAAAGAGTAAAATTGTCCTCTGTTGAGAACCACTAATATTGACTAACCACGGTTTTGTTGTTGTTGCTGTTGTTTTCAACACTCCCCCATTCTTGATTAATTGCTATCATCTTAACTTTTGCTATTACCAGTAATACCATCATGAATAATCTTGAACAATAGATGCTTTTATATTTAAACACAAAAAATAGGTTCTTGGAAATGAGTTATAAGCCAGCTTTTAAGATATTTAGTTAAATTTTTAGTTAAATGATCTATCCATACCTGTTCTGGGAATCAGTTGGTGCACCTTGAATTCCTACTGACATCCAATTCAAATTTAGAGTCACTAAATTTCTACTTGATTTAAAAGCAATTCTTGTTATTTGTATCTCTTTTCTTTTAAACTGAATGTCTCGGTTCCTGTCAACATTAACACATATAATTATCCAATCATAAACACATAAATCTATGTGTTATTATGTCACAAATTTGCTACTCAGTATTTATGTTTCATTTTGTTTTTACTTTAAATTTTTTAAGTGAATGTTTGTTTGTTTTATGGCCATACCCACCCACAGCATATGGAAGTTTCAGAGCTAGGAATTGAATCCAAGCTGCAGCTGTGGTAACCACAGATCCTTTAACCAACTATACTGGGCCAGGGGTCAAACCCACACCTCCTCAGCGACAGAAACCACTGCACTGAGATTCGCAATGCACTGCACCACAGCAGGAACTCCTGTTTTTTTATATTTCAATAAAATATTTCCATGATTCCAAAGTAGAACCTACCAATTAGGTGTATATCAAGAAGTTAGCTTCTTTGTCCATTCTGTTTTCTTCATCTTCTCTCCTAGTCATTTTTGTTATTTTCATTTTAATTTTCCATTTTTTAAATAACATAAATATGCACTTGTATTCCCTCCTGTCTTAAGTGGGTGTCATGTTATTCATGTTTCTTTCTCCTTTTTTTTTGTCAATTATTATAGCCTAGAAATTATTCCATAGCTGTTTATAAGAAATAGCCTTCTTCCTTTTGACAGATGTTTAGCTCTCCATTGTGTGGTTAAACACAATTCATTCAGCAGTTTGAAAGGAAATAATGATGAAAACGTGCTCAGTCTGCCATCTTTATCTGAATATGTCATACTGGCTTCAGCTCGGGTTGCAGTTCTTTATTTAGTAGCTCACAAAGTGTATTGGATATTCTTGAAAACAAGTTTGAATATATAGTTTTATTCCTAAATAAAGATAATTTTAAACACTAAAACTAACATAATTTAAAATGGCAATAAACCTAATCTGAATTAAAGTATAACTAAAAAATGAGTGTCTTAATTCAGAGGCTTTTCTTACCTAAGAGTATAAGAATAGTCACAGACGTATCAACATGATAGTACTTAAATTGTGCCTTGACTAACATGTGTAAAAGAGTGGCTCTCCTCAAATAGTGTGAATAACAAGAAGAATGGCATGTGTTTACTAATGTGTTTCAATATTTAAAGGAAAGAGTTGATCAGTTTGGTTAATTACTAATACATTCCATTAATGAAATTCAATTCATGAATCAAATTGGCTAATTAGAGCTTTAATTATAAGAATAAATAGTATCCTTCAACACTGTCTAGTATAATTGAGTCAATATTTGTAACAAATATGATAGACAGATTGATGTTCTTATTTAAAATATCATTTAAACTGAAAAACATTAGACCATTTCCACCCATTCCAGTTCAGTGAAGACTCAAAAGAAACTCAGGATCTCACATGAAAATCTTTACTAAATAATGTAGACTTATTATTTAGAGTGAGAGTAATGAGGATATTATTACTGCTCTTTTTTTCTGTCTCTTTCCAGTATTTCACATCACATGACACTTGTACAAACTACTCCTCTCTCTTTCCATAAATTCCTCACCTTCAGGCTAGCTTCCTTCTATGTGTAAAGTTCCTTCTGCATATTCTCAGCCTCTCTGTTTCAATGGGCCCTTGAAAATCACTGAATGCTTCCAGTTCTAAATTTGCTTTTTGTTTGTTTTGCTGTTGTTGTTATAAGAATCATCAGGGACCAGCTTAATTGCTGGGCATAACAAAATTTTATATATATGAAAATATTAATTTACACATATTAAATATTTATAAACATAAAATACTTAAATTATATAAAATTTATATATAATATGTATAAGTATGTACAATGTGTGTGTGTGTGTGTGTGTGTGTGTGTGTGTGTGTATAGGCATCCATTATTATTTCCTTTGAATCTGGCCAGGAAAATTATTTGCTGAAAAGACATTCAAATTTTAAGGCTTTTGAAACATTCTTCAAAATATCATGCCAGAATTATTTTGCTAATATACAATCCCAGTAGCAATATATGAGAGAAAAATTCCATGTTTTCAGACTGTTAACACAGTTATCATGGCTTTAATTAGTTAAACATTTTGGTGAAAAACAAGACATGTTTTAATTTTCATCTCTTTGATAACTTATGATATTGGACTTTTTTATATGTTTATGAGTCTTCACACCCTTGGTAACACTTCCTTTTGTGTATGGGGTGGTTATAATGACTTACTTCTAATGAATAGAATAGAGCAAAAGTGATGGTATGAAATCACATGTTGAAAAACTCTGACTTCCATCTTGCCCACACTCTTGCCCTGACTCTTCTGACTATGTGGCTTGGATGACAAACCGCCATGTTTTGAGCTGCCTTATGAAGAGACCAACATGCTAAGGAACTGAAAGTGGCTTTCCATCAACCAGCAGCAAGAAACCGAAGGCTTAAGTGTATAACTCATGAGGAGAGGAATCCTGCCAACCATCAATAAAAGGAGCTTGGAATTGAATCCTGCCCTGACTGAACCTTGTTATGACTATGGCCCTGGCTAACACTTTGATTTCAGGCTTGTATGGCCTCTTGGCCTGGAGGATTCAGCTAGCCACACCCAGATTCCTGAACCACAAACTCTGAGATAATAAAGGTGAGTTATCTAAAGTTGCCCAAATCTGGAGTAATTTTTTATGCTGCAATAGATAATAAACATATAGAATTTATCTTGCTACTTAGATGAGTGAAAAAAATATGATCTAAGTAATAACAAGACAAAGGATCATCCCAGTTTATGCATAAATACAAACATGATCACATTAAGCATATGTGCTTAAAAAAAACTGGGAGAATATCAATAAGATGATAAATATTATTAGTTCTGAGCTGAGATTATAGGTGATTTTTAGAATGCTTTTCCTAGATATTACTATAAATTTCAAATGCTTTAATGATTAGTTAATTTTAATTCTAATTGCTAAGGAAAAAAAGAAACAAAATCGAGTGGCCAGTAGAACAAAACACCTTTAGAGTCCAGCTTAGTGCTTTGCACATAGTTGGAAATAAGTAAGTCTTAGAATTTCTTTAAAGGATGAATTTAATGCAAATTTCCAGAAGTTTTCAAGGCCAGAGAGGCTTTATATATTTTGCTACAATACAGATAGTCAAAGCACTGGTTTTTGTTTCATATTTTTACCTAAATTTTATCAACCTGTAATAACATACTCAAGAAGCAATTCTGTTTCAATATGAACAACAGAACCACTAGATGACCCAGAGAGTACCTTAGTGTGATTTACATAACTGTAAAGCACATTGTTCCAAGAGGGAAATGATCCCTGTAAAAGCTGAAGATAAAACAATGTGATGGAAGTACATCAGAGAGTGACAACATCACGAGGGCACCTGCCGAATAGTTGCTTGTCTGCGGTGGAAAGGGCATTTACCAAAGCTGATGAGTTTAATATGCCAAACCAAAATCATGTTTTAGTTACATTCGGCTTCTCTAAAGGTCTATTATATGAATCATTTGGTGCACTGTAGACATGCTAGCTTGAAACTGAACAAGAGACAACATACCCTGGAGCAGACACTTAACTTGGACTATCCATCTTTTTAATATGTCTAATAATGGGATTGTCAGACATAATGAATTACACAGTTTTATGTATTTGAGGAACCATAGACTGGCTTGGCACAGCTTTCTCTCCGATTTTTTTTTTTAGGCCTTATCCCTGGTGAATTTGAATGTGGTATGCCTGAAAGTTATGCTTGTCAAAACAAAGGACAACTGTCTGCACATGCTATTAAAATAGAAATAGCAAATTAAAAAAATAATGACAAAGTCCAAAAAAATTAAAAAATAAAACCAGCAAGACTTCTTTCTTTTGATACTTCTAACCCCAAATCATTGATTTAAAGTGTTTTTTTTGCCTGAAAACTGAGAATAAAGGAAGTCAATACAGTTTAATGATTAAATCCTTGGTCTTCAGAGTTAGGAGACCTAGAGCTGCTTTTTAGTTTTAACATAGCCTATGTGGGGAAATTTTGTCAAGCTGTTTATTGTCTTGGAGACTCCATTTATTTAGGTATAAAATAGTTTAATAATCAGTATGTGCCTCATGGATTTGCAATAAGATAGTGTATTTAAGATCTTTTGCACAGTAACTGTCACTCAAAACATTCAAAACAGGTAACAGATGTGGAACTCTATGTAGTTACCTATCTATCTATCTGTATATATGCATTCTTATTGTTGCAGCAAAATCATTTAGCTTATTTTAAAATGTTTATTGGAGTTCCTATGGTAGTGCAGCGGAAACGAATCTGATTAGGAATGATGACTTTGCAGGTTTGATCCCTGGCCTTGCTCAGTGGATTAAGGGTCTGGCATTGCTGTGGCTGTGGTATAGCTTGGCAGCTGTGACTCCGATTAGACCCATAGCCTGAGAACCTCCATATGCCATGGGTACAGCTGTAAAAATACAAAGATGCAAAATAAATAAATAAATAAAAATGTCTATTTTGCACCCACCAAGTGCTCAGCACCAAGCCACAAGTTAAAAATATTGCTTTATGGCCAGTTTTACCTACTTTCTAATTATATATGATAACTTGTCTCTGTAGATTATTATTTTTTTGGTTTGTATTTCAAAGTTTCTCTTATAAGATGCATTGTCTGTGTTGACTAGTCGGTGGGGGGTCCTTGGCTTTCATTTTTCATTCCAGCTATGTTCTTAGGGCATCAATTAAGTTAAATTACCCAAATTCTCCCCTTGGGAAGAACATAGAACATTTTAAATATATATTTTCTATAATGTTTATGTGTTTCTTTGCTACCAAAGCACACTGATTAAATGATTGCCAACAGCAATTTCTGTGGCACCTCAGGTTTCCTTTTAGATCTTCTCATGAAACATACTAAATAAATTAGGGGAAAATTCACAAAAATACCTGTTGTTCCACTTTTTTATACCAAGAAAGGCACTATTCATTTTATTACTGGGAAAACCCCTGAAATTCCACATGGCTGCCAAATTCACAACATCTATGCCAGGACACAAAGAAAATGCACCTCCCTCATTCATCTACTCAGAGCTACCTGATTAGTCAGTGAGCAGAAAAGATCATTTTTTGGACAAGTACTATCTCTTGTGAGGAGGCTAAGAACTTTACTCTTTGATCTAAGCCACGAATAAACACATCTGAGATTGATATAATCTCTCATATATGAGAATAATGGCTATTTTGCGTTGACATCAAATGTAAGACTTTTCCACTTTTACTTAAAAAAAAAGAACAAAGCATACTCTACAGTATCTCTAAAGCTAAGCATAAAACCAGGATATGGGAGAAATTTCTATAACTCTTTAGCTTCTTGAAATATCTGGAAGTTAGGGGTGTATGGTAGGAAGATCACTGAATTAGGGCTCATATAACCAGGTTTCCAATCTGAGGTTTCCAATAATTTGCTTAATAAAATTTGCTATCTACTTAGACTCTTGTACTTTATTTTCCTTACCTGTAAAATAAAGAGGTAGGTTAGGAAAATCTATGTTTCCGCTGTGATCCTCTACTCTGATTTCCCCCACTTCTATGTTTTCTATATCATATGTCTCAGGTTTTTTTTGGGGGAGGGTGGGGATGATGGGTTGGGTTTACATTTGACCATTTCTTCCCACACACTGGGGAGACTTCTCTGTACTTCAGTGATCCACAAGGGTCCTAAGTGTTGCTAAAGTTGCCTCATAGTTTCACTCAGGTTCCTCAAAGATTCTTTTTGCATAGGATTTTATTTATAAAGAAATAAAGATATAAAACTCAAAGGTTTTATTTCTTTATTTTCCTGCAGGCTCCTCTATGGAGTTATGGAAACTCTGCCTAGGTGATTTCCTGCCACCAGGTTATGTTTTCTTGCACATTCCTGAGTGCTTATGGAAGTTCAGCTCCCAGGCCCATTGCTCAGGTGTATTATCCACCTGGCATCCCAAGTCCTTACAGTGGCCAGTGAGACCATATCAGTCATGAATGTAGACAAGATATTTGATGATAATGACCATTTTTTTCTTCCCTATAGACTTGTTGGGTGCACCAGGTAAAACAATCTATTAAATTTTAAGTAGTACACCTATAATTGAAATAAAATTCATTAAGAAAAAAAAAATTAAGTAGTAAAATGCTCTTCAAAATCTGGGGAACACAGTTATCTCTCTGAGCTCTCACACTGCCTGATATGTGACCATGGACAATTCTTTTTGGAAATGGTCCTAACAAAATTGTTGCAAGTGACTTCTAATATCTATTGATGGTGAATGGTAATATCAGGCTTTGCTGGAGGCATCACTTGGCTCGGATGCATAGCTCTCAGAGCCTAGTAGGTGCAATGGATCTTAATCACTCATTATGCAAGATGTTTAGACTTGAAACCAGCAGTCTGTGAATAAAGCACTAGAATCTACAAACCATTGCAAGACCCACAGTAATTTTGATCATAAGTATGAAAACATGAAGAAGAAGTGATCTTAAAAGAAATAAAGATAAGATTGAATTAAGATGGTAGAATAGAAGGACTGGAGTTCAACTTCTCTCATAAAAACAAAAAATTTACAACCAAATGCTGAGCAACCTTCAACCAAATGGACTGGAAACTTTCAAAAATATACTCTACTCCAGAAGACAAAGAGGAGACCACATCAAGAGGTGGGAGGGGCGATTATACGATATAAGCAACCCCATACCTCCCGGGTGGGAAGCTCCACAGACTGGAAAGTAACTATATCACAGAGACTCACCTACAGGACCAAGAGTTCTAAGCCCCATGTCAAATCCCCTGGGGATCTGGCACTGAAAGAAAGAGCCTGCAGAGCATCTGGCATTGAAGGCCAGTGGGGCTTGTATGCAGGAGCTCCATGGGACTGAAGGAAACGGAAACCCCATTCTTGAAAGGTGCACACAGACTTTCACATGCCCTGGGTCCCAGGGCAAAGCAAAGTCTCCATAGGAATCTGGGTCAAACCCGACTGCAATTCTTGGAGGATCTCCTGAGAAAACAGGGGTGACTGTGGCTTGTTGTGGGGGAAGGGCATTGGAGGTAAGGCTCTTGGGAACATTCATCAGTCTGCTTTTCTCTGGAGGTGGCCATTTTTGGGAAAATCTAGTCCCAAATCTCATCAGAACTGAGAAGCCCCAAGCCAAACAGTAATCCAGGTGGGATCACAACCCCACCCATCAGTAAACAGGCTGCCTAAAGACCCCTCAGGCACACAGCCACCTCTAATCTCACCCAGAAATAAAGCCCTACCCTAGATGGGATAGGAATCAGTCCCATCCACCAGTGGGCAGGTACCAGTCCCTCCCATCAGGAAGCCTACAACAAGCCCCCCCAGACCAACTTCAGCCATAAGGGAGGCAAACACTAGAAGTAAGAGAGGCTACAACTCTGTTGTCTGCAAAAAGGTCACCACACCATAAACCTATAAAAATGAAAAGACAGAGAACTATAACTGAGAAAAGGGAGAAAAAAAAAAACAACAGGAAAACAGCTCAGTGATGAGGAGATTATCAGCCTCCCCCAAAAAGACTTTAGACTGTTGATACTGAAGATGATGCAAGACATTGGAAATAAACTGGAGGCAAAAATTGATAATTTACAGGAAACACTGAGCAAAAAATACAAGATGTAAAAATTAAGCAAGAAGAGATGCAAAATACAATAACTGAAATAAAAAATTCATTAGAAGCAGCCAACAGTAGAATACAGAGGCAGAAGAATGAATAAGTGAGGTGGAGGACAGATCAGTGGAAATCATTAATGTGGAACAGAAAAGAGATAAAAGATTGAAAGGAAATGAGAGTCTCAGAGAACTCTGGGATAATGTTAAATGCACCCACGTATGTAATATAGGGGTGCCAGAGGGAGAAGAGAAAGAGAAGGGGACAGTAAAAATATTAGAAGACATAATAGCCAAAAACTGCCCTAACGTGGGAAAGGAAGCACTCACTCAAATCCAGGAAACACAACAAGTACCATATAAAATACACCCAAGGAGGAATACCCTGAGACACATATTAATCAAAGTGACCAAAATTAAAGAGAAAATATTGAAAGCAGCTAGGGAAAAGAAACAACATACACAAGGGAGCCCCAATAAGGTTGTCAGGAGATTTTTTTTTTTTGCCTTTTGTCATTTTATGGCCACACCCACAGCATGTGGAGGTTCCCAGGCTAGGGGTCTAATCGGAGCTGTGGCCACTGGCCTGCACCGCAGCCACAGCAACGCAGGATCCGAGCCACGTCTGCAACCTACACCGCAGCTCACGGCAACGCCAGATCGTTAACCCACTGAGCAAGGGCAGGGATCGAACCCGCAACCTCATGGTTCCTAGTCAGATTCGTTAATCACTGCGCCACGGCGGGAACTCCTATCAGCAGATTTTTCAGGTGAAACTCTGCAGACCAGAAGGGAGTGGCATGATATACTTAACATGATGAAAGGAAGAAAACCTCCAACCCAGATTACTTTATCCAGCAAGGCTCTCATTCAGATTTGAAGTAGAAATCAAAAGCTTTACAGATAAGGAAAAGCTAAGAGATTTCTGCAACACTAAACCAGCTTTACAATAAATACTAAAGGAAAGTCTCTAGGCAGAAAAGAAAAGGCCACAACCAGAAACAAAACCACCACAAATGACAAGGCTCACCAGTAAAGGAGCATATACAGTAAAGATACTAAATCATCCATGCACAATTGTGCCACCAAAACTAGAAATCATGAGAAGAGAGAACAAATGCAGGACACTGGAGACTCACTTGCAATTAAGAAACCAACAACTTAAAACAATATAGTTTATATATAGACTTCTATATCAAAACTTCAGAGTAACTGCCAACCAAAAATCTACAATTGATACACAAACAAATAAGAAAAGTCAACTCAAATACAACATTAAAGATAGTCATCAAACCACAAGAGGAGACAGCAAGAGAATAAGGGAAGAAAAAAGAGCAACAAAAATACAAAACAGTTGATAAATTGGCTATAAGAACATACATATCAATAATTACTTTAAAGGTTAATGGACTGAATGCCCCAGCCAAAAGACATAGTCTAGCTGAATGGATACAAAAATAAGACCCATATATATGCTGTCTTTAAGAGACCCTCTTCACTTCTAGAGATACATACAAATTGAAAGTGAGAGGATGGAAGAAAATTTTCCATGCAAATGGGAATCAAAAGAAAGTCGGAGTAGCAATACTCATATCAGAAAAAATAGACCTTAAAATCAAGAACATTTTAAGAGACAAGGAAGAGTATTACACAATGATCAAAGGATCAAATCAAGAAGAAGATATAAAAATTTTAAATATCTATACACCCAACATAGGATCACCACAATATATAAGGCAACTGCTAACAACCTTAAAAGGAGAAATCAACAATAACACCATCATAGTGGGGGACTTTAACACCCCACTTACATCAATGGATAGATCATCCAGACAGAAAATCAATGAGGAAACACAGGACCTGAATGAAGCATTAGACCAGATGGACTTAATAGATATTCATAGGACATTCCATCCAAAAGCAACAGAATACACATTCTTCTCAAGTTCACACTGAACATTCTCTAAGACTGATGACATCCTGGGCTACAAATCAAGCCTTGGTAACTTTAAGAAAATTGAAATCATATCAAGCATCTTTTCTGACGACAATGCTATACAACTGGAAATCAACAACAAGAAAAGAATGGCAAAAAACACAAACACGTGGAGACTAAACAACATGAAACTAACCAACCAATGAATCACTGAAGAAATCAAAGAGGAAATATAAAAATACTTAGAAGCAAATGACAACAAAGATATGACATTCCAAAACCTATATGCAGCAAAGGCAGTTCTAAAAGGAAAGTTTATAGAAATATAAGCCTACCTCAGGAAACAAGAAAAAGCTCAAATAAACAACCTAACTTTACATCTAAAGCAGCTAGAGAGGGAAGAACAGAGAAGACCCAAAGTTAGAAAAACGAAAGAAATCATAAAGATCAGAGCAGAAATCAATGAATTAGAAATGAAGAAAACCATAGAAAAGATCAATGAAACTAAAAGTTGGTTCTTTGAAAAGATCAACAAAATTGATAAACCCCTATCCAGACTTATCAAGAAAAAAAGAGAAAGGACATAAGTCAATAAAATTAGAAATGAAAAAGAAGAAGTAACAACAGACATCACAGAAATGCAAAGGATCATAAGAGACTACTATGTGCAACCATATGGCAATAAAATGGAAAACCTGGAAGAAATGGACACATTCTTAGAAAAGTACAATCTTCCCAGACTAAACCAAGATGAAATAGAAAAGATGAATAGACCAATCACAAGTTCTGAAATTGAAACTGTGATTAAAAAACTTCCAACAAACAAAAGTCCAGGACAGGATGGCTTCACTGGCGAATTCTATCAAACATTTAGAGAAGAGCTAACAGCTGTCCTTCTGAAACTCTTCCAAAAAATTGCAGAAGAGGGGACACTCCCAAACTCATTCTATGAGGCAACCATCACCCTGATACCAAAACCAGACAAAGCTACCACAAAAAAAGAAAATTACGGCCAATTTCACTGATGAACATAGACGAAAAAATCCTCAATAAAATACTAGCAAACTGAATCCAACAATACAATAAAAGGATTGTACATCATGATCAAGTGGGATTTATCCCACGGATGCAAGGATTCTTCAATATCCGCAAATCTATCAGTGTGATATACTGAAGAATAAAACAAACTGAAGAATAAAAACCACATGATCCTCTTAATAGATGCAGAAAAAGCTTTTTACAAAATCCAACATCCATTTCTGATAAAAACCCTTCAGAAAGTGGGTGTGGGGGAACCTACCTCAATATAATAAAGGCCATCTATGACAAACCCAGAGCTCACATCATTCTCAATGGTGAAAAGCTGAAAGAACTCCTGCTGAGATCAGGAACAAGACAAGGATGTCCACTCTCACCACTACCATTCAACATAGTTTTGGAAGTCCTAGCCACAGCAATCAGAGACGTAAAAGAAATAAAAGGATCCAAATTGGAAAGG